>CM068841.1:17029664-17629664 GCA_028554795.2 Sinohyriopsis cumingii
TCTAGTCGCCTATAAGCACAATTATCATTGCAAAACAAATGAGTTCACCTGCTGCAATTTATTGGCCTTTGCTGAGAGGATACGTTGATGTACCGCAAAAGACCATTTCCCAGAAATTTTCAATGTAATACGCTAAATTATTCATTTCATAAAATGAATTAAAGAACGGAAGGAAATATGGTTATTTAAGAAAAATCCAGTTAACATCTTAGTTACAGATGTCGAAAGTAACAGTTGGTTAGCTTGATTGAATATTGCAATCACTTAGAACAAAGTAGTAAAGAACACATTATTAAGCAATTTAGATTTGTACAGGGATCAGCACAAAGAAGAATAATAAAAGACACTTACCATTTGATTTATTTTCTATAAGTCGCTGAATTTCGAAATGTTTCTCCTTTACATCTGTTTCAAGAGCTTTTACCTTTTCTTGAAGTTGTATGAGGATAGAATCCGTTTCTCTCTGAGAAAATTCAGCTCTTAGAAGTCTCTCTAACAATTTGTACTCGTAATCGAATCTTGGACATTCACTTGTACCAGACGCTTGAGTCATTTGTGACTGGCTGCCAACAACAAGGAGTGTGAACAATAAACATTGAATGAAACACATCATCTAAGTTGTAGCATTAAAGCATACAAAACTATATTGCTATTAATGCAACAGATCTTCTAAAATATATGATAAGACGATGGCCAATACAGTAGCTGAATGTCTTGAGGTACTGAGTAATGTAATGAGAGTCGACCTGAAAATCAGCCTCTACGATTTTATCAAGCTTTGGAACTAGCCTTTAATTGGTTAGCATTAGTTCACGTGTCACTGGAATCTACCAGTTATTTGTTTAAGAGATTTATAATGAAATGCTCACGTTTAAATAGTGTGTAGTTATTTATAGTAGTTACACAATAGGAAGACCTGGGCCAATAAATTAAAGCTATCCATGTTAAACCTGTTAGCCGGTTGATATCTACCTTAAACCGGTGTTAGTTGTATTGAATTTGAATTGTTTACTGTATGGTATCAATGGTTATGGTATGTATACCTGTGATTTGTATTTGATCTTAGCCAAAAGTCAATATAGTCGTCTCCTTGACCAGTGACATTTAATTTGTAAACAAAATAATACATAGCTAATATTTCTGAACGACAATATATGAAATAATCAGATCATTATCTATGGAGGAAAACATATTTGAATGTTTTTGAGAGGATACTGGTTTTTATCCGGGCTGCATTATCGTGTTTAAACTTTTTATATCAATATTGTTTGCATGAAAATTTACTCATTCCTGCTTTACAATTAGAAGCAGAATCAGCCTTATTGTTGTGTTCAGTTAATAATTGATTTGATACTTGGTACCCGGCCAGGAACTATGTTAAGACTATGATAATGTCAAGATCAAAGATTGCATCCAGAGTGATCTTATAATCTACCTTGATGCGGAAAAGGTCAACATTTAAAAAATGCTGTTTATGCAGTTGCCGATTATTAGTTGACTTACAGTTTCTTTTGTCAAGATGTCTCCGTATAGAGCAGTTTCGAATCTCAATCCAGCACGTCATTTAGGAATCAAGTTCTGTTAAGACTGATCAGAAACCCTTATCTTTTCCCACGTGAAGCTATTGCAAGTAGAAATGGCATGTTCTTTCTATTTGGTGCAGACTGAAACGTTAGCAACATAATCATTAACGCTCTTAGTTCTTCCAGATCAAGGTCAGGGTGATGTATTGGAAGTAATATGTTTGATGAATCAAACAAGACCCAGTCTGATTGTAGTATAGAAACTTATGAACCATTTATGTGGAATGCTTCTATATCACATATTGGTGATTATAGCCAGTCAGTCACTATTAGTATTCTAAGAGATACAGTAATTTCTCAGATTCTTTTATTATCAGGTATTTTGCATTTTCTGAGAAGTCTTTTAATGAAATTGTTCTTATTCAAGAAGTAGAGTGCGGCTTTGTTAAAGTTAATCTCAATTGTGTAAATTGGTGATCAGACATAGTCTTAGACCTTGTGACGGTCGGAACTGTGACTTCTATACTCATCAAGTGCTTTCATTTATTACTAGGAAAAAACCCAGCTAGAAATAAGGTTGTGGTTAATCCATTCGTAACTAACAACATTGTTTGGATCATAAAGTCAAACTAATTGAAAATGCAAAGCCTGATTTATACCCAGCTTGTGTAGTGATTAGAGCCATGACAACGAAAGTTCTTGAGAATAATGTTGATCAGGAAATCATTCGTTTTAGCGACATATGGATTGGACAGGATTTTTGATGAGGTTATATTTGCTTCTGGTATTGTTCAATTAAAAGGGATTGATCACAATGAACTTCGTTTAACTAGTCATTCTCTTTATCCTAATCAGGAGACAAACGACAATTACTCGTCGTCGAACATGAACATGTTTCTGAGATACCGTTTGTTTCAGAAGGCTATTAGCGAAACTGAAATCACACACGGATCGTTTGTGATTTCGTTAAAATGGGGTCCTTACGAGAAAATGTAGACCACCTGAGATACTCGCTAGTGATCAGTGATTATTGATGTATCAAATTGTTGTTTCTAGTTCGCACTGACAGCAAGTTCTTAGTCTAGCCCATGAAAAATCTTTACTTGATTATTTAGGCCCCATTATTATTTATCACATGATTTTGAATCATTTTATTGGCCAAAAGGTTAAAGTAATGCTTCTGATTTACTGTAGATTGTGTCACACTTTGTCGAATGTTTAGAAAACTAAAAAAAGATAAATAAGGCACATCTGCAACCAAAATCTGGATTTACAAACCATTTAGCAACAAAATGCTAGATTGTGTCGGTTTTTTACGCAAGACTGAATAAAAATGAAAGTAAGATATGACAGAAATACAAAGGAATGGTGTGCCAAGCCGGCTAATAAAGTTCTGGTTCTCTTGTTCATACCTCAAAGTCCTCTTCGAGCTAAGTATTATGGTCCTCATGAAGTTAAAAAGAATGTAAGTTACTTTATATCATTAGCAAGCCTGGGAGGCGAAATCAAAAACATCTCTCGCATATACATATGTTAGAGGGGTATGTTGACAAAGCTAGCACTGTTTATCATTCAGTCAGTTTAATTGTACCTGTCCCAAGCTGTGAGGATTTAAAGGTTGGAACGAAATAGGACTGTTTTTTACTCTGGAGTAACTGATCTTCGGAATTTAGAAATATTGCAGGATCATGACCAGAAACAGCTACATCAGCAGCTGCAAGAAATGAATGAATTAAAACAGCTATTATTTGAACATGACGACACGTTTCCAGATGTTCTAACAGCAACAAATAAAATCTACCATAATGTTAACATTATAGATTCAACACCTGTGACGCAGCATCCGTTTAGGATTAATCGTCTCAAAAAGGAATGGGTGATTAAATAAATTCCGTATTTGCTGAAGAATTTATTTTAAAGAGGCTGATGTCGTTGGAAAGAGAGAGATTCCGTTCCGGGATAGAAATTATATTAAACTTTAAACTTGACTTTTAGCTCTGCCAATTGTCAGCTTGCATTTTATAGCATTATCTGATGAACATTAATAACAATGATGCACACCCAAAATCTAAGGCTGAGTAAAAGTTAAATTAAAAATAATATAAAGTACTAAACATATTCTTTGATATCTTTAGTTTGATACATATAAAAGTGCTGGTTTTTTTCTCTGGTTGAATTATATAAACATAATGACATTGAACAGTAACTTCGAGTATTAATTGTGAGAAACAAGCATGCTCAGTGATAGCCAAATTCATTAAACATTGTATAAAACCTTCCTTTGAATGCCGTGTCATTATTCCTGAGCTAGTGCGCGCTTGTTTCATAATCTCTATTTTAATTTCTCATCATATGTGTCAATGACACCCGATGTGATCATAAACTGATTCGATCATTTGCTTTCCAAACATTTTGCCCATTTTATTTTTATGCTGGAATATTTTATACAATAACATTTATTCATGTCAATATTGATATTCTGATCAATAAATACGTCCTAAAGTCGAATTTGGACTCATATGACAGAATAAAAGATTAATCGCTTTAAAGAAACATAATTTTGATAGCTACGATAACTTGTAAATGACCCATTATATGACCTGATGGTTAAAACAATTTAGTCTTTGTACTCAAACCTACAAGGATGTTAAGAAATATGTTAATCAGAAACGTGACTGAAACGAAAATTAAAAAACAAATTCCACCACGAGCATCTCCATTACAGGAAATGTGTTCTAAACAAATTGTATCTTGTAATATTCTTTTTCATGTACAGATTGACAATGAAAACATAATAATTGGCAATCAATAGCTGGGTCGCCATCCGAGAATGTCTACTGCTCTCGAACGTTTATGCATATGGCAAAGTTAACATCCTATTATTTTAGATTGTGCACTTCGTAGAGAGGGTTAGAGAATTAGTGCGTGCAGGAAACGTTTTTAGCGCAGTATCACTGATAAACCCGAGTTAGATTCCTAGTGGTGGACACTTGAAAGGTGTCTAACTTGCACAATAATAGTATATATCTGTCTGTCTGTCTGTGTGTCTGTCTGTCTGTCTGTCTGTCTGTCTGTCTCTCTCTCTCTCTCTCTCTTCTGAAGATAAAGCATATCTGTAGTCCATGCTAGGTTCAGTCATCGATAAAGAAAAGGATTTCGGTACCTTCACATAGTGTCAAGATTGTGACTTATTTTTAAAAACTTAATCGCGCATTGACATATGTTCTAGTTTAAAGCGCATAATTAGCTTTTCAAACATGTTTTTACTGCAATGCTATGTTTTGAATAATAATTCCTTCATATAGCTTTGCAATGACGGATAGAAAATGTTTGGTATTGTAAAAGTCCTATGTCATTAAATGTAACAAGAGTCATGATTGTGACGACTTTTATTAAACATACTTGTCATGGCGGCCATTAGGAGATACATCGCATCTACGTGTACAAGATAAAGATACTGGTCTAATGAACACTTTATAAAACCGAGTACAACGACGATACAACAGGTTTCATTTTGAACAAAGAACGCAGGCTATAACTCGATTTTCAACGTATGGTGGACACGGTAGAGATCCACATTTGGCCTGAACTATGTACATCAGATGCCCTTCTTTATTAACAATGCTTCCAGGTGTTGACTCTGGGTTTGCATCCACGCAAACGTAGTTTGTCGCTCCAGCGTGATTATAATGCCCAGACATCAGATACCCTGTGTATTCCATGCTCCACCCTGGGTAGCAATTCGTTCTAGCAGGGATCATGAGTATGTTTGCTCGTGTAGTTCTACACACAGAACATGGCACGTCAAGCTCGCTTGAGACAGTCAAAAAAGGATTAGTTCCACTGTATACTTTATACTCTGCACCGTAGATAAATCCACTCGCATCAGTATTTCCAACATTCACTCCCCATGTAGGATTCTCTGGCAAGCAAAGAAAGTCAGCAGCACTTCCAGTGTGAGTCCAGAATGAACCACCAGCAAATCCTAGGGTAAAGTAGCAAATTATTGGCAGTGCATATTAAATAACTCAAAACTAATAATCATCAAGGAATGTGTTTCAAACTTCTTCAACCGAAGCAACTTCAATTTTTGAGCATCTGAACGGTTTTTGAAACACGAAAAGCGATACAATAAAATGGTATTTGTCGGGTGCTTGGAGTAAAAGTTCAGAAACGGTAGACAGAAATAACCGTAAAATAATAAAACAACAAGGATCATTGCAAGAGCCTTTCAGTTGCAGTGAGATTGTTGGAAACGGTCACAGAGGGCAGAAAACAGTATAAACAAAGTTGCATTGGAATATGGTAAGATATTGTACGATAACGCAACGGAGCGATTGAAAATAAAATTTAGCAAATGCTATGCAACTATTACATTACTCGAAAGGATCTCTCATTGGTTGTGGTAAAAACTTTACGAGTACCGTCTTGCGAGTAACAACACCTTCTTTGATTCTTGATGACTCAAAGTTATGTTGGGCTTATGCTGATAGAATCGGTTTATATTCAGTATATTATCACAAAGAGACAGTAATGTCGTTGATCATTATGTCCTAGAATTACAACAAAAACCTCACTTAGAGTAAAGGCAGCCGATCTTCCATCTATTTAACAGTGCATATTCTAAAGGATATCTTTTTAAACATATATAAACATGTACATAAATAATTATTTTTATATTTATGTTAGCTATGAGAATGAAAAACTATGACATCCATATAAAAACCTTACATAACAGGTATTTGTCCAATTTTACTTCGTTAATAATGTTATTAAGCTCATTTGATTTATATTTTGAAGTAGAAAAATCTTCGAAATATCACATGCTAAGGCTGTGGTTTGATGAGAATGCTTTTGCAGAGTTTTGAACAAAAGCCATTATTTAATTACATGGATATTCCTCACATATTGAAACATTGAACAACGAATGACACCGACAATTATGCAGATTGATCAAGTTTTTTTTATCGATGACTTTAACGTTTGTTGATCGATGTCTTAAAAATAGTCTTTGAAGGTATAGCTCTTTTTCTCAAAATAAACCCTAACTTGACAAAAAAACTAATTTCATTGCTTGATAATTTAAATATGTTTGTTGATCATCACTAAAATAATGCGATTAATTTGCATACATATGCGAAGCAGGTTATCCAGTCCGTATACTATCCAGCATAGCTATGTGTAGCACCTATTTACATCGTTCCATCCCTCAAACAAAAATATTTGTTACGTCTACATTTACCACCTGATCAATCAGATCTTCTATAGGTTAACATAGATTTGATACAAAATAGGGTTCTGCTCAGATGTAAGTATTTATGTAAGCAAATTCAGACAGTTCTATAAATAGGATGGTTCGCTAGAGATATATTATAACAATTCGCTATGAATCAATTAGAAGTGGCACGTACAGCCGCGGTGGCTCAGTGGTTAACGTGTTCGAATTCTACCGTCGGACCTGCCAGGGTCAACTATTGTGCTGTGTCGATGTGAAAGGCATTTTACTGACATGAAATGGACTAAAAAACTTATTTATGTTGCGAAGCCTTGACGCGAAAAATGACACTAATCTGCACTCGTACATACAGCCTGGGACGATTAAAATTTCGACGGTGTTCACGAATGCATGCAAATGTCAATGATTGGAGCAAAGTAAAACTAGTCATGGAACAACACATCGTGTGTCTTACATGATCGTGCCTCAGGCGATCTTATCTGTCTCACGTGACTGTGTTTTCCTTCTCATATTCGGTGTAAATAGCGATTTGTTATGTTGCGATAAGGCAAATCATGTTCCACTCTAACTTCACCCACTCACATATTACCCCAATAAAAGCAAAATATTTTCATAGCGATATACAACCTGAGCATGTGAAAGTTTCGATTTACATTTTGTTTGCAACATTTATTTTCTGTACGATAAACAGAACAGTAATAACCATGCTGTTTTTATATGCCATCTTATCTGTTAGGAATCTTTGAGAGAGAGAGAGAGAGAGAGAGAGAGAGATAGAGAGAGAGAGAGAGAGTTTGTTAGACAATTGTTTAACAGTTATCGACATAATAAGATACAGTTTGTCTTACCTTTGTATACTAGGTCTGTACCGTTTTCTGGACATGTGTTCCTTCCCCATCTCACGTATGTCGACCCAAGCCCTTGAGATAAGAGTAGTAACAAATATCCTTTAAAGAAGTAAATCTAGTCGCCTATAAGCACAATTATCATTGCAAAACAAATGAGTTCACCTGCTGCAATTTATTGGCCTTTGCTGAGAGGATACGTTGATGTACCGCAAAAGACCATTTCCCAGAAATTTTCAATGTAATACGCTAAATTATTCATTTCATAAAATGAATTAAAGAACGGAAGGAAATATGGTTATTTAAGAAAAATCCAGTTAACATCTTAGTTACAGATGTCGAAAGTAACAGTTGGTTAGCTTGATTGAATATTGCAATCACTTAGAACAAAGTAGTAAAGAACACATTATTAAGCAATTTAGATTTGTACAGGGATCAGCACAAAGAAGAATAATAAAAGACACTTACCATTTGATTTATTTTCTATAAGTCGCTGAATTTCGAAATGTTTCTCCTTTACATCTGTTTCAAGAGCTTTTACCTTTTCTTGAAGTTGTATGAGGATAGAATCCGTTTCTCTCTGAGAAAATTCAGCTCTTAGAAGTCTCTCTAACAATTTGTACTCGTAATCGAATCTTGGACATTCACTTGTACCAGACGCTTGAGTCATTTGTGACTGGCTGCCAACAACAAGGAGTGTGAACAATAAACATTGAATGAAACACATCATCTAAGTTGTAGCATTAAAGCATACAAAACTATATTGCTATTAATGCAACAGATCTTCTAAAATATATGATAAGACGATGGCCAATACAGTAGCTGAATGTCTTGAGGTACTGAGTAATGTAATGAGAGTCGACCTGAAAATCAGCCTCTACGATTTTATCAAGCTTTGGAACTAGCCTTTAATTGGTTAGCATTAGTTCACGTGTCACTGGAATCTACCAGTTATTTGTTTAAGAGATTTATAATGAAATGCTCACGTTTAAATAGTGTGTAGTTATTTATAGTAGTTACACAATAGGAAGACCTGGGCCAATAAATTAAAGCTATCCATGTTAAACCTGTTAGCCGGTTGATATCTACCTTAAACCGGTGTTAGTTGTATTGAATTTGAATTGTTTACTGTATGGTATCAATGGTTATGGTATGTATACCTGTGATTTGTATTTGATCTTAGCCAAAAGTCAATATAGTCGTCTCCTTGACCAGTGACATTTAATTTGTAAACAAAATAATACATAGCTAATATTTCTGAACGACAATATATGAAATAATCAGATCATTATCTATGGAGGAAAACATATTTGAATGTTTTTGAGAGGATACTGGTTTTTATCCGGGCTGCATTATCGTGTTTAAACTTTTTATATCAATATTGTTTGCATGAAAATTTACTCATTCCTGCTTTACAATTAGAAGCAGAATCAGCCTTATTGTTGTGTTCAGTTAATAATTGATTTGATACTTGGTACCCGGCCAGGAACTATGTTAAGACTATGATAATGTCAAGATCAAAGATTGCATCCAGAGTGATCTTATAATCTACCTTGATGCGGAAAAGGTCAACATTTAAAAAATGCTGTTTATGCAGTTGCCGATTATTAGTTGACTTACAGTTTCTTTTGTCAAGATGTCTCCGTATAGAGCAGTTTCGAATCTCAATCCAGCACGTCATTTAGGAATCAAGTTCTGTTAAGACTGATCAGAAACCCTTATCTTTTCCCACGTGAAGCTATTGCAAGTAGAAATGGCATGTTCTTTCTATTTGGTGCAGACTGAAACGTTAGCAACATAATCATTAACGCTCTTAGTTCTTCCAGATCAAGGTCAGGGTGATGTATTGGAAGTAATATGTTTGATGAATCAAACAAGACCCAGTCTGATTGTAGTATAGAAACTTATGAACCATTTATGTGGAATGCTTCTATATCACATATTGGTGATTATAGCCAGTCAGTCACTATTAGTATTCTAAGAGATACAGTAATTTCTCAGATTCTTTTATTATCAGGTATTTTGCATTTTCTGAGAAGTCTTTTAATGAAATTGTTCTTATTCAAGAAGTAGAGTGCGGCTTTGTTAAAGTTAATCTCAATTGTGTAAATTGGTGATCAGACATAGTCTTAGACCTTGTGACGGTCGGAACTGTGACTTCTATACTCATCAAGTGCTTTCATTTATTACTAGGAAAAAACCCAGCTAGAAATAAGGTTGTGGTTAATCCATTCGTAACTAACAACATTGTTTGGATCATAAAGTCAAACTAATTGAAAATGCAAAGCCTGATTTATACCCAGCTTGTGTAGTGATTAGAGCCATGACAACGAAAGTTCTTGAGAATAATGTTGATCAGGAAATCATTCGTTTTAGCGACATATGGATTGGACAGGATTTTTGATGAGGTTATATTTGCTTCTGGTATTGTTCAATTAAAAGGGATTGATCACAATGAACTTCGTTTAACTAGTCATTCTCTTTATCCTAATCAGGAGACAAACGACAATTACTCGTCGTCGAACATGAACATGTTTCTGAGATACCGTTTGTTTCAGAAGGCTATTAGCGAAACTGAAATCACACACGGATCGTTTGTGATTTCGTTAAAATGGGGTCCTTACGAGAAAATGTAGACCACCTGAGATACTCGCTAGTGATCAGTGATTATTGATGTATCAAATTGTTGTTTCTAGTTCGCACTGACAGCAAGTTCTTAGTCTAGCCCATGAAAAATCTTTACTTGATTATTTAGGCCCCATTATTATTTATCACATGATTTTGAATCATTTTATTGGCCAAAAGGTTAAAGTAATGCTTCTGATTTACTGTAGATTGTGTCACACTTTGTCGAATGTTTAGAAAACTAAAAAAAGATAAATAAGGCACATCTGCAACCAAAATCTGGATTTACAAACCATTTAGCAACAAAATGCTAGATTGTGTCGGTTTTTTACGCAAGACTGAATAAAAATGAAAGTAAGATATGACAGAAATACAAAGGAATGGTGTGCCAAGCCGGCTAATAAAGTTCTGGTTCTCTTGTTCATACCTCAAAGTCCTCTTCGAGCTAAGTATTATGGTCCTCATGAAGTTAAAAAGAATGTAAGTTACTTTATATCATTAGCAAGCCTGGGAGGCGAAATCAAAAACATCTCTCGCATATACATATGTTAGAGGGGTATGTTGACAAAGCTAGCACTGTTTATCATTCAGTCAGTTTAATTGTACCTGTCCCAAGCTGTGAGGATTTAAAGGTTGGAACGAAATAGGACTGTTTTTTACTCTGGAGTAACTGATCTTCGGAATTTAGAAATATTGCAGGATCATGACCAGAAACAGCTACATCAGCAGCTGCAAGAAATGAATGAATTAAAACAGCTATTATTTGAACATGACGACACGTTTCCAGATGTTCTAACAGCAACAAATAAAATCTACCATAATGTTAACATTATAGATTCAACACCTGTGACGCAGCATCCGTTTAGGATTAATCGTCTCAAAAAGGAATGGGTGATTAAATAAATTCCGTATTTGCTGAAGAATTTATTTTAAAGAGGCTGATGTCGTTGGAAAGAGAGAGATTCCGTTCCGGGATAGAAATTATATTAAACTTTAAACTTGACTTTTAGCTCTGCCAATTGTCAGCTTGCATTTTATAGCATTATCTGATGAACATTAATAACAATGATGCACACCCAAAATCTAAGGCTGAGTAAAAGTTAAATTAAAAATAATATAAAGTACTAAACATATTCTTTGATATCTTTAGTTTGATACATATAAAAGTGCTGGTTTTTTTCTCTGGTTGAATTATATAAACATAATGACATTGAACAGTAACTTCGAGTATTAATTGTGAGAAACAAGCATGCTCAGTGATAGCCAAATTCATTAAACATTGTATAAAACCTTCCTTTGAATGCCGTGTCATTATTCCTGAGCTAGTGCGCGCTTGTTTCATAATCTCTATTTTAATTTCTCATCATATGTGTCAATGACACCCGATGTGATCATAAACTGATTCGATCATTTGCTTTCCAAACATTTTGCCCATTTTATTTTTATGCTGGAATATTTTATACAATAACATTTATTCATGTCAATATTGATATTCTGATCAATAAATACGTCCTAAAGTCGAATTTGGACTCATATGACAGAATAAAAGATTAATCGCTTTAAAGAAACATAATTTTGATAGCTACGATAACTTGTAAATGACCCATTATATGACCTGATGGTTAAAACAATTTAGTCTTTGTACTCAAACCTACAAGGATGTTAAGAAATATGTTAATCAGAAACGTGACTGAAACGAAAATTAAAAAACAAATTCCACCACGAGCATCTCCATTACAGGAAATGTGTTCTAAACAAATTGTATCTTGTAATATTCTTTTTCATGTACAGATTGACAATGAAAACATAATAATTGGCAATCAATAGCTGGGTCGCCATCCGAGAATGTCTACTGCTCTCGAACGTTTATGCATATGGCAAAGTTAACATCCTATTATTTTAGATTGTGCACTTCGTAGAGAGGGTTAGAGAATTAGTGCGTGCAGGAAACGTTTTTAGCGCAGTATCACTGATAAACCCGAGTTAGATTCCTAGTGGTGGACACTTGAAAGGTGTCTAACTTGCACAATAATAGTATATATCTGTCTGTCTGTCTGTGTGTCTGTCTGTCTGTCTGTCTGTCTGTCTGTCTCTCTCTCTCTCTCTCTCTTCTGAAGATAAAGCATATCTGTAGTCCATGCTAGGTTCAGTCATCGATAAAGAAAAGGATTTCGGTACCTTCACATAGTGTCAAGATTGTGACTTATTTTTAAAAACTTAATCGCGCATTGACATATGTTCTAGTTTAAAGCGCATAATTAGCTTTTCAAACATGTTTTTACTGCAATGCTATGTTTTGAATAATAATTCCTTCATATAGCTTTGCAATGACGGATAGAAAATGTTTGGTATTGTAAAAGTCCTATGTCATTAAATGTAACAAGAGTCATGATTGTGACGACTTTTATTAAACATACTTGTCATGGCGGCCATTAGGAGATACATCGCATCTACGTGTACAAGATAAAGATACTGGTCTAATGAACACTTTATAAAACCGAGTACAACGACGATACAACAGGTTTCATTTTGAACAAAGAACGCAGGCTATAACTCGATTTTCAACGTATGGTGGACACGGTAGAGATCCACATTTGGCCTGAACTATGTACATCAGATGCCCTTCTTTATTAACAATGCTTCCAGGTGTTGACTCTGGGTTTGCATCCACGCAAACGTAGTTTGTCGCTCCAGCGTGATTATAATGCCCAGACATCAGATACCCTGTGTATTCCATGCTCCACCCTGGGTAGCAATTCGTTCTAGCAGGGATCATGAGTATGTTTGCTCGTGTAGTTCTACACACAGAACATGGCACGTCAAGCTCGCTTGAGACAGTCAAAAAAGGATTAGTTCCACTGTATACTTTATACTCTGCACCGTAGATAAATCCACTCGCATCAGTATTTCCAACATTCACTCCCCATGTAGGATTCTCTGGCAAGCAAAGAAAGTCAGCAGCACTTCCAGTGTGAGTCCAGAATGAACCACCAGCAAATCCTAGGGTAAAGTAGCAAATTATTGGCAGTGCATATTAAATAACTCAAAACTAATAATCATCAAGGAATGTGTTTCAAACTTCTTCAACCGAAGCAACTTCAATTTTTGAGCATCTGAACGGTTTTTGAAACACGAAAAGCGATACAATAAAATGGTATTTGTCGGGTGCTTGGAGTAAAAGTTCAGAAACGGTAGACAGAAATAACCGTAAAATAATAAAACAACAAGGATCATTGCAAGAGCCTTTCAGTTGCAGTGAGATTGTTGGAAACGGTCACAGAGGGCAGAAAACAGTATAAACAAAGTTGCATTGGAATATGGTAAGATATTGTACGATAACGCAACGGAGCGATTGAAAATAAAATTTAGCAAATGCTATGCAACTATTACATTACTCGAAAGGATCTCTCATTGGTTGTGGTAAAAACTTTACGAGTACCGTCTTGCGAGTAACAACACCTTCTTTGATTCTTGATGACTCAAAGTTATGTTGGGCTTATGCTGATAGAATCGGTTTATATTCAGTATATTATCACAAAGAGACAGTAATGTCGTTGATCATTATGTCCTAGAATTACAACAAAAACCTCACTTAGAGTAAAGGCAGCCGATCTTCCATCTATTTAACAGTGCATATTCTAAAGGATATCTTTTTAAACATATATAAACATGTACATAAATAATTATTTTTATATTTATGTTAGCTATGAGAATGAAAAACTATGACATCCATATAAAAACCTTACATAACAGGTATTTGTCCAATTTTACTTCGTTAATAATGTTATTAAGCTCATTTGATTTATATTTTGAAGTAGAAAAATCTTCGAAATATCACATGCTAAGGCTGTGGTTTGATGAGAATGCTTTTGCAGAGTTTTGAACAAAAGCCATTATTTAATTACATGGATATTCCTCACATATTGAAACATTGAACAACGAATGACACCGACAATTATGCAGATTGATCAAGTTTTTTTTATCGATGACTTTAACGTTTGTTGATCGATGTCTTAAAAATAGTTTTGAAGGTATGGCTCTCTTTCTCAAAATAAACCCTAACTTGACAAAAAAAACCTAATTTCATTGCTTGATAATTTAAATATGTTTGTTGATCATCACTAAAATAATGCGATTAATTTGCATACATATGCGAAGCAGGTTATCCAGTCCGTATACTATCCAGCATAGCTATGTGTAGCACCTATTTACATCGTTCCATCCCTCAAACAAAAATATTTGTTACGTCTACATTTACCACCTGATCAATCAGATCTTCTATAGGTCAACATAGATTTGATACAAAATAGGGTTCTGCTCAGATGTAAGTATTTATGTAAGCAAATTCAGACAATTCTATAAATAGGATGGTTCGCTAGAGATATATTATAACAATTCGCTATGAATCAATTAGAAGTGGCACGTACAGCCGCGGTGGCTCAGTGGTTAACGTGTTCGAATTCTACCGTCGGACCTGCCAGGGTCAACTATTGTGCTGTGTCGATGTGAAAGGCATTTTACTCACATGAAATGGACTAAATAACTTATTTATGTTGCGAAGCCTTGACGCGAAAAATGACACTAATCTGCACTCGTACATACAGCCTGGGACGATTAAAATTTCGACGGTGTTCACGAATGCATGCAAATGTCAATGATTGGAGCAAAGTAAAACTAGTCATGGAACAACACATCGTGTGTCTTACATGATCGTGCCTCAGGCGATCTTATCTGTCTCACGTGACTGTGTTTTCCTTCTCATATTCGGTGTAAATAGCGATTTGTTATGTTGCGATAAGGCAAATCATGTTCCACTCTAACTTCACCCACTCACATATTACCCTAATAAAAGCAAAATATTTTCATAGCGATATACAACCTGAGCATGTGAAAGTTTCGATTTACATTTTGTTTGCAACATTTATTTTCTGTACGATAAACAGAACAGTCATAACCATGCTGTTTTTATATGCCATCTTATCTGTTAGGAATCTTTGAGAGAGAGAGAGAGAGAGAGAGAGAGATAGAGAGAGAGAGAGAGAGAGAGAGTTTGTTAGACAATTGTTTAACAGTTATCGACATAATAAGATACAGTTTGTCTTACCTTTGTATACTAGGTCTGTACCGTTTTCTGGACATGTGTTCCTTCCCCATCTCACGTATGTCGACCCAAGCCCTTGAGATATTAGTAGTAACAAATATCCTTTAAAGAAGTAAATCTAGTCGCCTATAAGCACAATTATCATTGCAAAACAAATGAGTTCACCTGCTGCAATTTATTGGCCTTTGCTGAGAGGATACGTTGATGTACCGCAAAAGACCATTTCCCAGAAATTTTCAATGTAATACGCTAAATTATTCATTTCATAAAATGAATTAAAGAACGGAAGGAAATATGGTTATTTAAGAAAAAATCCAGTTAACATCTTAGTTACAGATGTCGAAAGTAACAGTTGGTTAGCTTGATTGAATATTGCAATCACTTAGAACAAAGTAATAAAGAACACATTATTAAGCAATTTAGATTTGTACAGGGATCAGCACAAAGAAGAATAATAAAAGACACTTACCATTTGATTTATTTTCTATAAGTCGCTGAATTTCGAAATGTTTCTCCTTTACATCTGTTTCAAGAGCTTTTACCTTTTCTTGAAGTTGTATGAGGATAGAATCCGTTTCTCTCTGAGAAAATTCAGCTCTTAGAAGTCTCTCTAACAATTTGTACTCGTAATCGAATCTTGGACAGTCACTTGTACCAGACGCTTGAGTCATTTGTGACTGGCTGCCAACAACAAGGAGTGTGAACAATAAACATTGAATGAAACACATCATCTAAGTTGTAGCATTAAAGCATACAAAACTATATTGCTATTAATGCAACAGATCTTCTAAAATATATGATAAGACGATGGCCAATACAGTAGCTGAATGTCTTGAGGTACTGAGTAATGTAATGAGAGTCGACCTGAAAATCAGCCTCTACGATTTTATCAAGCTTTGGAACTAGCCTTTAATTGGTTAGCATTAGTTCACGTGGCACTGGAATCTACCAGTTATTTGTTTAAGAGATTTATAATGAAATGCTCACGTTTAAATAGTGTGTAGTTATTTATAGTAGTTACACAATAGGAAGACCTGGGCCAATAAATTAAAGCTATCCATGTTAAACCTGTTAGCCGGTTGATATCTACCTTAAACCGGTGTTAGTTGTATTGAATTTGAATTGTTTACTGTATGGTATCAATGGTTATGGTATGTATACCTGTGATTTGTATTTGATCTTAGCCAAAAGTCAATATAGTCGTCTCCTTGACCAGTGACATTTAATTTGTAAACAAAATAATACATAGCTAATATTTCTGAACGACAATATATGAAATAATCAGATCATTATCTATGGAGGAAAACATATTTGAATGTTTTTGAGAGGATACTGGTTTTTATCCGGGCTGCATTATCGTGTTTAAACTTTTTATATCAATATTGTTTGCATGAAAATTTACTCATTCCTGCTTTACAATTAGAAGCAGAATCAGCCTTATTGTTGTGTTCAGTTAATAATTGATTTGATACTTGGTACCCGGCCAGGAACTATGTTAAGACTATGATAATGTCAAGATCAAAGATTGCATCCAGAGTGATCTTATAATCTACCTTGATGCGGAAAAGGTCAACATTTAAAAAATGCTGTTTATGCAGTTGCCGATTATTAGTTGACTTACAGTTTCTTTTGTCAAGATGTCTCCGTATAGAGCAGTTTCGAATCTCAATCCAGCACGTCATTTAGGAATCAAGTTCTGTTAAGACTGATCAGAAACCCTTATCTTTTCCCACGTGAAGCTATTGCAAGTAGAAATGGCATGTTCTTTCTATTTGGTGCAGACTGAAACGTTAGCAACATAATCATTAACGCTCTTAGTTCTTCCAGATCAAGGTCAGGGTGATGTATTGGAAGTAATATGTTTGATGAATCAAACAAGACCCAGTCTGATTGTAGTATAGAAACTTATGAACCATTTATGTGGAATGCTTCTATATCACATATTGGTGATTATAGCCAGTCAGTCACTATTAGTATTCTAAGAGATACAGTAATTTCTCAGATTCTTTTATTATCAGGTATTTTGCATTTTCTGAGAAGTCTTTTAATGAAATTGTTCTTATTCAAGAAGTAGAGTGCGGCTTTGTTAAAGTTAATCTCAATTGTGTAAATTGGTGATCAGACATAGTCTTAGACCTTGTGACGGTCGGAACTGTGACTTCTATACTCATCAAGTGCTTTCATTTATTACTAGGAAAAAACCCAGCTAGAAATAAGGTTGTGGTTAATCCATTCGTAACTAACAACATTGTTTGGATCATAAAGTCAAACTAATTGAAAATGCAAAGCCTGATTTATACCCAGCTTGTGTAGTGATTAGAGCCATGACAACGAAAGTTCTTGAGAATAATGTTGATCAGGAAATCATTCGTTTTAGCGACATATGGATTGGACAGGATTTTTGATGAGGTTATATTTGCTTCTGGTATTGTTCAATTAAAAGGGATTGATCACAATGAACTTCGTTTAACTAGTCATTCTCTTTATCCTAATCAGGAGACAAACGACAATTACTCGTCGTCGAACATGAACATGTTTCTGAGATACCGTTTGTTTCAGAAGGCTATTAGCGAAACTGAAATCACACACGGATCGTTTGTGATTTCGTTAAAATGGGGTCCTTACGAGAAAATGTAGACCACCTGAGATACTCGCTAGTGATCAGTGATTATTGATGTATCAAATTGTTGTTTCTAGTTCGCACTGACAGCAAGTTCTTAGTCTAGCCCATGAAAAATCTTTACTTGATTATTTAGGCCCCATTATTATTTATCACATGATTTTGAATCATTTTATTGGCCAAAAGGTTAAAGTAATGCTTCTGATTTACTGTAGATTGTGTCACACTTTGTCGAATGTTTAGAAAACTAAAAAAAGATAAATAAGGCACATCTGCAACCAAAATCTGGATTTACAAACCATTTAACAACAAAATGCTAGATTGTGTCGGTTTTTTACGCAAGACTGAATAAAAATGAAAGTAAGATATGACAGAAATACAAAGGAATGGTGTGCCAAGCCGGCTAATAAAGTTCTGGTTCTCTTGTTCATGCCTCAAAGTCCTCTTCGAGCTAAGTATTATGGTCCTCATGAAGTTAAAAAGAATGTAAGTTACTTTATATCATTAGCAAGCCTGGGAGGCGAAATCAAAAACATCTCTCGCATATACATATGTTAGAGGGGTATGTTGACAAAGCTAGCACTGTTTATCATTCAGTCAGTTTAATTGTACCTGTCCCAAGCTGTGAGGATTTAAAGGTTGGAACGAAATAGGACTGTTTTTTACTCTGGAGTAACTGATCTTCGGAATTTAGAAATATTGCAGGATCATGACCAGAAACAGCTACATCAGCAGCTGCAAGAAATGAATGAATTAAAACAGCTATTATTTGAACATGACGACACGTTTCCAGATGTTCTAACAGCAACAAATAAAATCTACCATAATGTTAACATTATAGATTCAACACCTGTGACGCAGCATCCGTTTAGGATTAATCGTCTCAAAAAGGAATGGGTGATTAAATAAATTCCGTATTTGCTGAAGAATTTATTTTAAAGAGGCTGATGTCGTTGGAAAGAGAGAGATTCCGTTCCGGGATAGAAATTATATTAAACTTTAAACTTGACTTTTAGCTCTGCCAATTGTCAGCTTGCATTTTATAGCATTATCTGATGAACATTAATAACAATGATGCACACCCAAAATCTAAGGCTGAGTAAAAGTTAAATTAAAAATAATATAAAGTACTAAACATATTCTTTGATATCTTTAGTTTGATACATATAAAAGTGCTGTTTTTTTTCTCTGGTTGAATTATATAAACATAATGACATTGAACAGTAACTTCGAGTATTAATTGTGAGAAACAAGCATGCTCAGTGATAGCCAAATTCATTAAACATTGCATAAAACCTTCCTTTGAATGCCGTGTCATTATTCCTGAGCTAGTGCGCGCTTGTTTCATAATCTCTATTTTAATTTCTCATCATATGTGTCAATGACACCCGATGTGATCATAAACTGATTCGATCATTTGCTTTCCAAACATTTTGCCCATTTTATTTTTATGCTGGAATATTTTATACAATAACATTTATTCATGTCAATATTGATATTCTGATCAATAAATACGTCCTAAAGTCGAATTTGGACTCATATGACAGAATAAAAGATTAATCGCTTTAAAGAAACATAATTTTGATAGCTACGATAACTTGTAAATGACCCATTATATGACCTGATGGTTAAAACAATTTAGTCTTTGTACTCAAACCTACAAGGAGGTTAAGAAATATGTTAATCAGAAACGTGACTGAAACGAAAATTAAAAAACAAATTCCACCACGAGCATCTCCATTACAGGAAATGTGTTCTAAACAAATTGTATCTTGTAATATTCTTTTTCATGTACAGATTGACAATGAAAACATAATAATTGGCAATCAATAGCTGGGTCGCCATCCGAGAATGTCTACTGCTCTCGAACGTTTATGCATATGGCAAAGTTAACATCCTATTATTTTAGATTGTGCACTTCGTAGAGAGGGTTAGAGAATTAGTGCGTGCAGGAAACGTTTTTAGCGCAGTATCACTGATAAACCCGAGTTAGATTCCTAGTGGTGGACACTTGAAAGGTGTCTAACTTGCACAATAATAGTATATATCTGTCTGTCTGTCTGTGTGTCTGTCTGTCTGTCTGTCTGTCTCTCTCTCTCTCTCTCTCTTCTGAAGATAAAGCATATCTGTAGTCCATGCTAGGTTCAGTCATCGATAAAGAAAAGGATTTCGGTACCTTCACATAGTGTCAAGATTGTGACTTATTTTTAAAAACTTAATCGCGCATTGACATATGTTCTAGTTTAAAGCGCATAATTAGCTTTTCAAACATGTTTTTACTGCAATGCTATGTTTTGAATAATAATTCCTTCATATAGCTTTGCAATGACGGATAGAAAATGTTTGGTATTGTAAAAGTCCTATGTCATTAAATGTAACAAGAGTCATGATTGTGACGACTTTTATTAAACATACTTGTCATGGCGG
Source organism: Sinohyriopsis cumingii (assembly GCA_028554795.2). Lineage (NCBI taxonomy): Eukaryota > Metazoa > Mollusca > Bivalvia > Unionida > Unionidae > Sinohyriopsis > Sinohyriopsis cumingii. The sequence continues at coordinate 17,050,042 of CM068841.1, forward strand.
CCATTAGGAGATACATCGCATCTACGTGTACAAGATAAAGATACTGGTCTAATGAACACTTTATAAAACCGAGTACAACGACGATACAACAGGTTTCATTTTGAACAAAGAACGCAGGCTATAACTCGATTTTCAACGTATGGTGGACACGGTAGAGATCCACATTTGGCCTGAACTATGTACATCAGATGCCCTTCTTTATTAACAATGCTTCCAGGTGTTGACTCTGGGTTTGCATCCACGCAAACGTAGTTTGTCGCTCCAGCGTGATTATAATGCCCAGACATCAGATACCCTGTGTATTCCATGCTCCACCCTGGGTAGCAATTCGTTCTAGCAGGGATCATGAGTATGTTTGCTCGTGTAGTTCTACACACAGAACATGGCACGTCAAGCTCGCTTGAGACAGTCAAAAAAGGATTAGTTCCACTGTATACTTTATACTCTGCACCGTAGATAAATCCACTCGCATCAGTATTTCCAACATTCACTCCCCATGTAGGATTCTCTGGCAAGCAAAGAAAGTCAGCAGCACTTCCAGTGTGAGTCCAGAATGAACCACCAGCAAATCCTAGGGTAAAGTAGCAAATTATTGGCAGTGCATATTAAATAACTCAAAACTAATAATCATCAAGGAATGTGTTTCAAACTTCTTCAACCGAAGCAACTTCAATTTTTGAGCATCTGAACGGTTTTTGAAACACGAAAAGCGATACAATAAAATGGTATTTGTCGGGTGCTTGGAGTAAAAGTTCAGAAACGGTAGACAGAAATAACCGTAAAATAATAAAACAACAAGGATCATTGCAACAGCCTTTCAGTTGCAGTGAGATTGTTGGAAACGGTCACAGAGGGCAGAAAACAGTATAAACAAAGTTGCATTGGAATATGGTAAGATATTGTACGATAACGCAACGGAGCGATTGAAAATAAAATTTAGCAAATGCTATGCAACTATTACATTACTCGAAAGGATCTCTCATTGGTTGTGGTAAAAACTTTACGAGTACCGTCTTGCGAGTAACAACACCTTCTTTGATTCTTGATGACTCAAAGTTATGTTGGGCTTATGCTGATATAATCGGTTTATATTCAGTATATTGTCACAAAGAGACAGTAATGTCGTTGATCATTATGTCCTAGAATTACAACAAAAACCTCACTTAGAGTAAAGGCAGCCTATCTTCCATCTATTTAACAGTGCATATTCTAAAGGATATCTTTTTAAACATATATAAACATGTACATAAATAATTATTTTTATATTTATGTTAGCTATGAGAATGAAAAACTATGACATCCATATAAAAACCTTACATAACAGGTATTTGTCCAATTTTACTTCGTTAATAATGTTATTAAGCTCATTTGATTTATATTTTGAAGTAGAAAAATCTTCGAAATATCACATGCTAAGGCTGTGGTTTGATGAGAATGCTTTTGTAGAGTTTTGAACAAAAGCCATTATTTAATTACATGGATCTTCCTCACTTACTGAAACATTGAACAACGAATGACACCGACAATTATGCAGATTGATCAAGTTTTTTTATCGATGACTTTAACGTTTGTTGATCGATGTCTTAAAAATAGTCTTTGAAGGTATAGCTCTTTTTCTCAAAATAAACCCTAACTTGACAAAAAAACTAATTTCATTGCTTGATAATTTAAATATGTTTGTTGATCATCACTAAAATAATGCGATTAATTTGCATACATATGCGAAGCAGGTTATCCAGTCCGTATACTATCCAGCATAGCTATGTGTAGCACCTATTTACATCGTTCCATCCCTCAAACAAAAATATTTGTTACGTCTACATTTACCACCTGATCAATCAGATCTTCTATAGGTTAACATAGATTTGATACAAAATAGGGTTCTGCTCAGATGTAAGTATTTATGTAAGCAAATTCAGACAGTTCTATAAATAGGATGGTTCGCTAGAGATATATTATAACAATTCGCTATGAATCAATTAGAAGTGGCACGTACAGCCGCGGTGGCTCAGTGGTTAACGTGTTCGAATTCTACCGTCGGACCTGCCAGGGTCAACTATTGTGCTGTGTCGATGTGAAAGGCATTTTACTCACATGAAATGGACTAAAAAACTTATTTATGTTGCGAAGCCTTGACGCGAAAAATGACACTAATCTGCACTCGTACATACAGCCTGGGACGATTAAAATTTCGACGGTGTTCACGAATGCATGCAAATGTCAATGATTGGAGCAAAGTAAAACTAGTCATGGAACAACACATCGTGTGTCTTACATGATCGTGCCTCAGGCGATCTTATCTGTCTCACGTGACTGTGGTTTCCTTCTCATATTCGGTGTAAATAGCGATTTGTTATGTTGCGATAAGGCAAATCATGTTCCACTCTAACTTCACCCACTCACATATTACCCTAATAAAAGCAAAATATTTTCATAGCGATATACAACCTGAGCATGTGAAAGTTTCGATTTACATTTTGTTTGCAACATTTATTTTCTGTACGATAAACAGAACAGTCATAACCATGCTGTTTTTATATGCCATCTTATCTGTTAGGAATCTTTGAGAGAGAGAGAGAGAGAGAGAGAGAGAGAGAGAGAGAGAGAGAGAGAGTTTGTTAGACAATTGTTTAACAGTTATCGACATAATAAGATACAGTTTGTCTTACCTTTGTATACTAGGTCTGTACCGTTTTCTGGACATGTGTTCCTTCCCCATCTCACGTATGTCGACCCAAGCCCTTGAGATAAGAGTAGTAACAAATATCCTTTAAAGAAGTAAATCTAGTCGCCTATAAGCACAATTATCATTGCAAAACAAATGAGTTCACCTGCTGCAATTTATTGGCCTTTGCTGAGAGGATACGTTGATGTACCGCAAAAGACCATTTCCCAGAAATTTTCAATGTAATACGCTAAATTATTCATTTCATAAAATGAATTAAAGAACGGAAGGAAATATGGTTATTTAAGAAAAATCCAGTTAACATCTTAGTTACAGATGTCGAAAGTAACAGTTGGTTAGCTTGATTGAATATTGCAATCACTTAGAACAAAGTAGTAAAGAACACATTATTAAGCAATTTAGATTTGTACAGGGATCAGCACAAAGAAGAACAATAAAAGACACTTACCATTTGATTTATTTTCTATAAGTCGCTGAATTTCGAAATGTTTCTCCTTTACATCTGTTTCAAGAGCTTTTACCTTTTCTTGAAGTTGTATGAGGATAGAATCCGTTTCTCTCTGAGAAAATTCAGCTCTTAGAAGTCTCTCTAACAATTTGTACTCGTAATCGAATCTTGGACATTCACTTGTACCAGACGCTTGAGTCATTTGTGACTGGCTGCCAACAACAAGGAGTGTGAACAATAAACATTGAATGAAACACATCATCTAAGTTGTAGCATTAAAGCATACAAAACTATATTGCTATTAATGCAACAGATCTTCTAAAATATATGATAAGACGATGGCCAATACAGTAGCTGAATGTCTTGAGGTACTGAGTAATGTAATGAGAGTCGACCTGAAAATCAGCCTCTACGATTTTATCAAGCTTTGGAACTAGCCTTTAATTGGTTAGCATTAGTTCACGTGGCACTGGAATCTACCAGTTATTTGTTTAAGAGATTTATAATGAAATGCTCACGTTTAAATAGTGTGTAGTTATTTATAGTAGTTACACAATAGGAAGACCTGGGCCAATAAATTAAAGCTATCCATGTTAAACCTGTTAGCCGGTTGATATCTACCTTAAACCGGTGTTAGTTGTATTGAATTTGAATTGTTTACTGTATGGTATCAATGGTTATGGTATGTATACCTGTGATTTGTATTTGATCTTAGCCAAAAGTCAATATAGTCGTCTCCTTGACCAGTGACATTTAATTTGTAAACAAAATAATACATAGCTAATATTTCTGAACGACAATATATGAAATAATCAGATCATTATCTATGGAGGAAAACATATTTGAATGTTTTTGAGAGGATACTGGTTTTTATCCGGGCTGCATTATCGTGTTTAAACTTTTTATATCAATATTGTTTGCATGAAAATTTACTCATTCCTGCTTTACAATTAGAAGCAGAATCAGCCTTATTGTTGTGTTCAGTTAATAATTGATTTGATACTTGGTACCCGGCCAGGAACTATGTTAAGACTATGATAATGTCAAGATCAAAGATTGCATCCAGAGTGATCTTATAATCTACCTTGATGCGGAAAAGGTCAACATTTAAAAAATGCTGTTTATGCAGTTGCCGATTATTAGTTGACTTACAGTTTCTTTTGTCAAGATGTCTCCGTATAGAGCAGTTTCGAATCTCAATCCAGCACGTCATTTAGGAATCAAGTTCTGTTAAGACTGATCAGAAACCCTTATCTTTTCCCACGTGAAGCTATTGCAAGTAGAAATGGCATGTTCTTTCTATTTGGTGCAGACTGAAACGTTAGCAACATAATCATTAACGCTCTTAGTTCTTCCAGATCAAGGTCAGGGTGATGTATTGGAAGTAATATGTTTGATGAATCAAACAAGACCCAGTCTGATTGTAGTATAGAAACTTATGAACCATTTATGTGGAATGCTTCTATATCACATATTGGTGATTATAGCCAGTCAGTCACTATTAGTATTCTAAGAGATACAGTAATTTCTCAGATTCTTTTATTATCAGGTATTTTGCATTTTCTGAGAAGTCTTTTAATGAAATTGTTCTTATTCAAGAAGTAGAGTGCGGCTTTGTTAAAGTTAATCTCAATTGTGTAAATTGGTGATCAGACATAGTCTTAGACCTTGTGACGGTCGGAACTGTGACTTCTATACTCATCAAGTGCTTTCATTTATTACCAGGAAAAAACCCAGCTAGAAATAAGGTTGTGGTTAATCCATTCGTAACTAACAACATTGTTTGGATCATAAAGTCAAACTAATTGAAAATGCAAAGCCTGATTTATACCCAGCTTGTGTAGTGATTAGAGCCATGACAACGAAAGTTCTTGAGAATAATGTTGATCAGGAAATCATTCGTTTTAGCGACATATGGATTGGACAGGATTTTTGATGAGGTTATATTTGCTTCTGGTATTGTTCAATTAAAAGGGATTGATCACAATGAACTTCGTTTAACTAGTCATTCTCTTTATCCTAATCAGGAGACAAACGACAATTACTCGTCGTCGAACATGAACATGTTTCTGAGATACCGTTTGTTTCAGAAGGCTATTAGCGAAACTGAAATCACACACGGATCGTTTGTGATTTCGTTAAAATGGGGTCCTTACGAGAAAATGTAGACCACCTGAGATACTCGCTAGTGATCAGTGATTATTGATGTATCAAATTGTTGTTTCTAGTTCGCACTGACAGCAAGTTCTTAGTCTAGCCCATGAAAAATCTTTACTTGATTATTTAGGCCCCATTATTATTTATCACATGATTTTGAATCATTTTATTGGCCAAAAGGTTAAAGTAATGCTTCTGATTTACTGTAGATTGTGTCACACTTTGTCGAATGTTTAGAAAACTAAAAAAAGATAAATAAGGCACATCTGCAACCAAAATCTGGATTTACAAACCATTTAGCAACAAAATGCTAGATTGTGTCGGTTTTTTACGCAAGACTGAATAAAAATGAAAGTAAGATATGACAGAAATACAAAGGAATGGTGTGCCAAGCCGGCTAATAAAGTTCTGGTTCTCTTGTTCATACCTCAAAGTCCTCTTCGAGCTAAGTATTATGGTCCTCATGAAGTTAAAAAGAATGTAAGTTACTTTATATCATTAGCAAGCCTGGGAGGCGAAATCAAAAACATCTCTCGCATATACATATGTTAGAGGGGTATGTTGACAAAGCTAGCACTGTTTATCATTCAGTCAGTTTAATTGTACCTGTCCCAAGCTGTGAGGATTTAAAGGTTGGAACGAAATAGGACTGTTTTTTACTCTGGAGTAACTGATCTTCGGAATTTAGAAATATTGCAGGATCATGACCAGAAACAGCTACATCAGCAGCTGCAAGAAATGAATGAATTAAAACAGCTATTATTTGAACATGACGACACGTTTCCAGATGTTCTAACAGCAACAAATAAAATCTACCATAATGTTAACATTATAGATTCAACACCTGTGACGCAGCATCCGTTTAGGATTAATCGTCTCAAAAAGGAATGGGTGATTAAATAAATTCCGTATTTGCTGAAGAATTTATTTTAAAGAGGCTGATGTCGTTGGAAAGAGAGAGATTCCGTTCCGGGATAGAAATTATATTAAACTTTAAACTTGACTTTTAGCTCTGCCAATTGTCAGCTTGCATTTTATAGCATTATCTGATGAACATTAATAACAATGATGCACACCCAAAATCTAAGGCTGAGTAAAAGTTAAATTAAAAATAATATAAAGTACTAAACATATTCTTTGATATCTTTAGTTTGATACATATAAAAGTGCTGGTTTTTTTCTCTGGTTGAATTATATAAACATAATGACATTGAACAGTAACTTCGAGTATTAATTGTGAGAAACAAGCATGCTCAGTGATAGCCAAATTCATTAAACATTGTATAAAACCTTCCTTTGAATGCCGTGTCATTATTCCTGAGCTAGTGCGCGCTTGTTTCATAATCTCTATTTTAATTTCTCATCATATGTGTCAATGACACCCGATGTGATCATAAACTGATTCGATCATTTGCTTTCCAAACATTTTGCCCATTTTATTTTTATGCTGGAATATTTTATACAATAACATTTATTCATGTCAATATTGATATTCTGATCAATAAATACGTCCTAAAGTCGAATTTGGACTCATATGACAGAATAAAAGATTAATCGCTTTAAAGAAACATAATTTTGATAGCTACGATAACTTGTAAATGACCCATTATATGACCTGATGGTTAAAACAATTTAGTCTTTGTACTCAAACCTACAAGGAGGTTAAGAAATATGTTAATCAGAAACGTGACTGAAACGAAAATTAAAAAACAAATTCCACCACGAGCATCTCCATTACAGGAAATGTGTTCTAAACAAATTGTATCTTGTAATATTCTTTTTCATGTACAGATTGACAATGAAAACATAATAATTGGCAATCAATAGCTGGGTCGCCATCCGAGAATGTCTACTGCTCTCGAACGTTTATGCATATGGCAAAGTTAACATCCTATTATTTTAGATTGTGCACTTCGTAGAGAGGGTTAGAGAATTAGTGCGTGCAGGAAACGTTTTTAGCGCAGTATCACTGATAAACCAGAGTTAGATTCCTAGTGGTGGACACTTGAAAGGTGTCTAACTTGCACAATAATAGTATATATCTGTCTGTCTGTCTGTGTGTCTGTCTGTCTGTCTGTCTGTCTCTCTCTCTCTCTCTCTCTTCTGAAGATAAAGCATATCTGTAGTCCATGCTAGGTTCAGTCATCGATAAAGAAAAGGATTTCGGTACCTTCACATAGTGTCAAGATTGTGACTTATTTTTAAAAACTTAATCGCGCATTGACATATGTTCTAGTTTAAAGCGCATAATTAGCTTTTCAAACATGTTTTTACTGCAATGCTATGTTTTGAATAATAATTCCTTCATATAGCTTTGCAATGACGGATAGAAAATGTTTGGTATTGTAAAAGTCCTATGTCATTAAATGTAACAAGAGTCATGATTGTGACGACTTTTATTAAACATACTTGTCATGGCGGCCATTAGGAGATACATCGCATCTACGTGTACAAGATAAAGATACTGGTCTAATGAACACTTTATAAAACCGAGTACAACGACGATACAACAGGTTTCATTTTGAACAAAGAACGCAGGCTATAACTCGATTTTCAACGTATGGTGGACACGGTAGAGATCCACATTTGGCCTGAACTATGTACATCAGATGCCCTTCTTTATTAACAATGCTTCCAGGTGTTGACTCTGGGTTTGCATCCACGCAAACGTAGTTTGTCGCTCCAGCGTGATTATAATGCCCAGACATCAGATACCCTGTGTATTCCATGCTCCACCCTGGGTAGCAATTCGTTCTAGCAGGGATCATGAGTATGTTTGCTCGTGTAGTTCTACACACAGAACATGGCACGTCAAGCTCGCTTGAGACAGTCAAAAAAGGATTAGTTCCACTGTATACTTTATACTCTGCACCGTAGATAAATCCACTCGCATCAGTATTTCCAACATTCACTCCCCATGTAGGATTCTCTGGCAAGCAAAGAAAGTCAGCAGCACTTCCAGTGTGAGTCCAGAATGAACCACCAGCAAATCCTAGGGTAAAGTAGCAAATTATTGGCAGTGCATATTAAATAACTCAAAACTAATAATCATCAAGGAATGTGTTTCAAACTTCTTCAACCGAAGCAACTTCAATTTTTGAGCATCTGAACGGTTTTTGAAACACGAAAAGCGATACAATAAAATGGTATTTGTCGGGTGCTTGGAGTAAAAGTTCAGAAACGGTAGACAGAAATAACCGTAAAATAATAAAACAACAAGGATCATTGCAAGAGCCTTTCAGTTGCAGTGAGATTGTTGGAAACGGTCACAGAGGGCAGAAAACAGTATAAACAAAGTTGCATTGGAATATGGTAAGATATTGTACGATAACGCAACGGAGCGATTGAAAATAAAATTTAGCAAATGCTATGCAACTATTACATTACTCGAAAGGATCTCTCATTGGTTGTGGTAAAAACTTTACGAGTACCGTCTTGCGAGTAACAACACCTTCTTTGATTCTTGATGACTCAAAGTTATGTTGGGCTTATGCTGATATAATCGGTTTATATTCAGTATATTGTCACAAAGAGACAGTAATGTCGTTGATCATTATGTCCTAGAATTACAACAAAAACCTCACTTAGAGTAAAGGCAGCCTATCTTCCATCTATTTAACAGTGCATATTCTAAAGGATATCTTTTTAAACATATATAAACATGTACATAAATAATTATTTTTATATTTATGTTAGCTATGAGAATGAAAAACTATGACATCCATATAAAAACCTTACATAACAGGTATTTGTCCAATTTTACTTCGTTAATAATGTTATTAAGCTCATTTGATTTATATTTTGAAGTAGAAAAATCTTCGAAATATCACATGCTAAGGCTGTGGTTTGATGAGAATGCTTTTGTAGAGTTTTGAACAAAAGCCATTATTTAATTACATGGATCTTCCTCACTTACTGAAACATTGAACAACGAATGACACCGACAATTATGCAGATTGATCAAGTTTTTTTATCGATGACTTTAACGTTTGTTGATCGATGTCTTAAAAATAGTCTTTGAAGGTATAGCTCTTTTTCTCAAAATAAACCCTAACTTGACAAAAAAACTAATTTCATTGCTTGATAATTTAAATATGTTTGTTGATCATCACTAAAATAATGCGATTAATTTGCATACATATGCGAAGCAGGTTATCCAGTCCGTATACTATCCAGCATAGCTATGTGTAGCACCTATTTACATCGTTCCATCCCTCAAACAAAAATATTTGTTACGTCTACATTTACCACCTGATCAATCAGATCTTCTATAGGTTAACATAGATTTGATACAAAATAGGGTTCTGCTCAGATGTAAGTATTTATGTAAGCAAATTCAGACAGTTCTATAAATAGGATGGTTCGCTAGAGATATATTATAACAATTCGCTATGAATCAATTAGAAGTGGCACGTACAGCCGCGGTGGCTCAGTGGTTAACGTGTTCGAATTCTACCGTCGGACCTGCCAGGGTCAACTATTGTGCTGTGTCGATGTGAAAGGCATTTTACTCACATGAAATGGACTAAAAAACTTATTTATGTTGCGAAGCCTTGACGCGAAAAATGACACTAATCTGCACTCGTACATACAGCCTGGGACGATTAAAATTTCGACGGTGTTCACGAATGCATGCAAATGTCAATGATTGGAGCAAAGTAAAACTAGTCATGGAACAACACATCGTGTGTCTTACATGATCGTGCCTCAGGCGATCTTATCTGTCTCACGTGACTGTGGTTTCCTTCTCATATTCGGTGTAAATAGCGATTTGTTATGTTGCGATAAGGCAAATCATGTTCCACTCTAACTTCACCCACTCACATATTACCCTAATAAAAGCAAAATATTTTCATAGCGATATACAACCTGAGCATGTGAAAGTTTCGATTTACATTTTGTTTGCAACATTTATTTTCTGTACGATAAACAGAACAGTCATAACCATGCTGTTTTTATATGCCATCTTATCTGTTAGGAATCTTTGAGAGAGAGAGAGAGAGAGAGAGAGAGAGAGAGAGAGAGAGAGAGAGTTTGTTAGACAATTGTTTAACAGTTATCGACATAATAAGATACAGTTTGTCTTACCTTTGTATACTAGGTCTGTACCGTTTTCTGGACATGTGTTCCTTCCCCATCTCACGTATGTCGACCCAAGCCCTTGAGATAAGAGTAGTAACAAATATCCTTTAAAGAAGTAAATCTAGTCGCCTATAAGCACAATTATCATTGCAAAACAAATGAGTTCACCTGCTGCAATTTATTGGCCTTTGCTGAGAGGATACGTTGATGTACCGCAAAAGACCATTTCCCAGAAATTTTCAATGTAATACGCTAAATTATTCATTTCATAAAATGAATTAAAGAACGGAAGGAAATATGGTTATTTAAGAAAAATCCAGTTAACATCTTAGTTACAGATGTCGAAAGTAACAGTTGGTTAGCTTGATTGAATATTGCAATCACTTAGAACAAAGTAGTAAAGAACACATTATTAAGCAATTTAGATTTGTACAGGGATCAGCACAAAGAAGAATAATAAAAGACACTTACCATTTGATTTATTTTCTATAAGTCGCTGAATTTCGAAATGTTTCTCCTTTACATCTGTTTCAAGAGCTTTTACCTTTTCTTGAAGTTGTATGAGGATAGAATCCGTTTCTCTCTGAGAAAATTCAGCTCTTAGAAGTCTCTCTAACAATTTGTACTCGTAATCGAATCTTGGACATTCACTTGTACCAGACGCTTGAGTCATTTGTGACTGGCTGCCAACAACAAGGAGTGTGAACAATAAACATTGAATGAAACACATCATCTAAGTTGTAGCATTAAAGCATACAAAACTATATTGCTATTAATGCAACAGATCTTCTAAAATATATGATAAGACGATGGCCAATACAGTAGCTGAATGTCTTGAGGTACTGAGTAATGTAATGAGAGTCGACCTGAAAATCAGCCTCTACGATTTTATCAAGCTTTGGAACTAGCCTTTAATTGGTTAGCATTAGTTCACGTGGCACTGGAATCTACCAGTTATTTGTTTAAGAGATTTATAATGAAATGCTCACGTTTAAATAGTGTGTAGTTATTTATAGTAGTTACACAATAGGAAGACCTGGGCCAATAAATTAAAGCTATCCATGTTAAACCTGTTAGCCGGTTGATATCTACCTTAAACCGGTGTTAGTTGTATTGAATTTGAATTGTTTACTGTATGGTATCAATGGTTATGGTATGTATACCTGTGATTTGTATTTGATCTTAGCCAAAAGTCAATATAGTCGTCTCCTTGACCAGTGACATTTAATTTGTAAACAAAATAATACATAGCTAATATTTCTGAACGACAATATATGAAATAATCAGATCATTATCTATGGAGGAAAACATATTTGAATGTTTTTGAGAGGATACTGGTTTTTATCCGGGCTGCATTATCGTGTTTAAACTTTTTATATCAATATTGTTTGCATGAAAATTTACTCATTCCTGCTTTACAATTAGAAGCAGAATCAGCCTTATTGTTGTGTTCAGTTAATAATTGATTTGATACTTGGTACCCGGCCAGGAACTATGTTAAGACTATGATAATGTCAAGATCAAAGATTGCATCCAGAGTGATCTTATAATCTACCTTGATGCGGAAAAGGTCAACATTTAAAAAATGCTGTTTATGCAGTTGCCGATTATTAGTTGACTTACAGTTTCTTTTGTCAAGATGTCTCCGTATAGAGCAGTTTCGAATCTCAATCCAGCACGTCATTTAGGAATCAAGTTCTGTTAAGACTGATCAGAAACCCTTATCTTTTCCCACGTGAAGCTATTGCAAGTAGAAATGGCATGTTCTTTCTATTTGGTGCAGACTGAAACGTTAGCAACATAATCATTAACGCTCTTAGTTCTTCCAGATCAAGGTCAGGGTGATGTATTGGAAGTAATATGTTTGATGAATCAAACAAGACCCAGTCTGATTGTAGTATAGAAACTTATGAACCATTTATGTGGAATGCTTCTATATCACATATTGGTGATTATAGCCAGTCAGTCACTATTAGTATTCTAAGAGATACAGTAATTTCTCAGATTCTTTTATTATCAGGTATTTTGCATTTTCTGAGAAGTCTTTTAATGAAATTGTTCTTATTCAAGAAGTAGAGTGCGGCTTTGTTAAAGTTAATCTCAATTGTGTAAATTGGTGATCAGACATAGTCTTAGACCTTGTGACGGTCGGAACTGTGACTTCTATACTCATCAAGTGCTTTCATTTATTACTAGGAAAAAACCCAGCTAGAAATAAGGTTGTGGTTAATCCATTCGTAACTAACAACATTGTTTGGATCATAAAGTCAAACTAATTGAAAATGCAAAGCCTGATTTATACCCAGCTTGTGTAGTGATTAGAGCCATGACAACGAAAGTTCTTGAGAATAATGTTGATCAGGAAATCATTCGTTTTAGCGACATATGGATTGGACAGGATTTTTGATGAGGTTATATTTGCTTCTGGTATTGTTCAATTAAAAGGGATTGATCACAATGAACTTCGTTTAACTAGTCATTCTCTTTATCCTAATCAGGAGACAAACGACAATTACTCGTCGTCGAACATGAACATGTTTCTGAGATACCGTTTGTTTCAGAAGGCTATTAGCGAAACTGAAATCACACACGGATCGTTTGTGATTTCGTTAAAATGGGGTCCTTACGAGAAAATGTAGACCACCTGAGATACTCGCTAGTGATCAGTGATTATTGATGTATCAAATTGTTGTTTCTAGTTCGCACTGACAGCAAGTTCTTAGTCTAGCCCATGAAAAATCTTTACTTGATTATTTAGGCCCCATTATTATTTATCACATGATTTTGAATCATTTTATTGGCCAAAAGGTTAAAGTAATGCTTCTGATTTACTGTAGATTGTGTCACACTTTGTCGAATGTTTAGAAAACTAAAAAAAGATAAATAAGGCACATCTGCAACCAAAATCTGGATTTACAAACCATTTAGCAACAAAATGCTAGATTGTGTCGGTTTTTTACGCAAGACTGAATAAAAATGAAAGTAAGATATGACAGAAATACAAAGGAATGGTGTGCCAAGCCGGCTAATAAAGTTCTGGTTCTCTTGTTCATACCTCAAAGTCCTCTTCGAGCTAAGTATTATGGTCCTCATGAAGTTAAAAAGAATGTAAGTTACATTATATCATTAGCAAGCCTGGGAGGCGAAATCAAAAACATCTCTCGCATATACATATGTTAGAGGGGTATGTTGACAAAGCTAGCACTGTTTATCATTCAGTCAGTTTAATTGTACCTGTCCCAAGCTGTGAGGATTTAAAGGTTGGAACGAAATAGGACTGTTTTTTACTCTGGAGTAACTGATCTTCGGAATTTAGAAATATTGCAGGATCATGACCAGAAACAGCTACATCAGCAGCTGCAAGAAATGAATGAATTAAAACAGCTATTATTTGAACATGACGACACGTTTCCAGATGTTCTAACAGCAACAAATAAAATCTACCATAATGTTAACATTATAGATTCAACACCTGTGACGCAGCATCCGTTTAGGATTAATCGTCTCAAAAAGGAATGGGTGATTAAATAAATTCCGTATTTGCTGAAGAATTTATTTTAAAGAGGCTGATGTCGTTGGAAAGAGAGAGATTCCGTTCCGGGATAGAAATTATATTAAACTTTAAACTTGACTTTTAGCTCTGCCAATTGTCAGCTTGCATTTTATAGCATTATCTGATGAACATTAATAACAATGATGCACACCCAAAATCTAAGGCTGAGTAAAAGTTAAATTAAAAATAATATAAAGTACTAAACATATTCTTTGATATCTTTAGTTTGATACATATAAAAGTGCTGGTTTTTTTCTCTGGTTGAATTACATAAACATAATGACATTGAACAGTAACTTCGAGTATTAATTGTGAGAAACAAGCATGCTCAGTGATAGCCAAATTCATTAAACATTGTATAAAACCTTCCTTTGAATGCCGTGTCATTATTCCTGAGCTAGTGCGCGCTTGTTTCATAATCTCTATTTTAATTTCTCATCATATGTGTCAATGACACCCGATGTGATCATAAACTGATTCGATCATTTGCTTTCCAAACATTTTGCCCATTTTATTTTTATGCTGGAATATTTTATACAATAACATTTATTCATGTCAATATTGATATTCTGATCAATAAATACGTTCTAAAGTCGAATTTGGACTCATATGACAGAATAAAAGATTAATCGCTTTAAAGAAACATAATTTTGATAGCTACGATAACTTGTAAATGACCCATTATATGACCTGATGGTTAAAACAATTTAGTCTTTGTACTCAAACCTACAAGGAGGTTAAGAAATATGTTAATCAGAAACGTGACTGAAACGAAAATTAAAAAACAAATTCCACCACGAGCATCTCCATTACAGGAAATGTGTTCTAAACAAATTGTATCTTGTAATATTCTTTTTCATGTACAGATTGACAATGAAAACATAATAATTGGCAATCAATAGCTGGGTCGCCATCCGAGAATGTCTACTGCTCTCGAACGTTTATGCATATGGCAAAGTTAACATCCTATTATTTTAGATTGTGCACTTCGTAGAGAGGGTTAGAGAATTAGTGCGTGCAGGAAACGTTTTTAGCGCAGTATCACTGATAAACCCGAGTTAGATTCCTAGTGGTGGACACTTGAAAGGTGTCTAACTTGCACAATAATAGTATATATCTGTCTGTCTGTCTGTGTGTCTGTCTGTCTGTCTGTCTGTCTCTCTCTCTCTCTCTCTCTCTCTCTCTCTCTCTCTTCTGAAGATAAAGCATATCTGTAGTCCATGCTAGGTTCAGTCATCGATAAAGAAAAGGATTTCGGTACCTTCACATAGTGTCAAGATTGTGACTTATTTTTAAAAACTTAATCGCGCATTGACATATGTTCTAGTTTAAAGCGCATAATTAGCTTTTCAAACATGTTTTTACTGCAATGCTATGTTTTGAATAATAATTCCTTCATATAGCTTTGCAATGACGGATAGAAAATGTTTGGTATTGTAAAAGTCCTATGTCATTAAATGTAACAAGAGTCATGATTGTGACGACTTTTATTAAACATACTTGTCATGGCGGCCATTAGGAGATACATCGCATCTACGTGTACAAGATAAAGATACTGGTCTAATGAACACTTTATAAAACCGAGTACAACGACGATACAACAGGTTTCATTTTGAACAAAGAACGCAGGCTATAACTCGATTTTCAACGTATGGTGGACACGGTAGAGATCCACATTTGGCCTGAACTATGTACATCAGATGCCCTTCTTTATTAACAATGCTTCCAGGTGTTGACTCTGGGTTTGCATCCACGCAAACGTAGTTTGTCGCTCCAGCGTGATTATAATGCCCAGACATCAGATACCCTGTGTATTCCATGCTCCACCCTGGGTAGCAATTCGTTCTAGCAGGGATCATGAGTATGTTTGCTCGTGTAGTTCTACACACAGAACATGGCACGTCAAGCTCGCTTGAGACAGTCAAAAAAGGATTAGTTCCACTGTATACTTTATACTCTGCACCGTAGATAAATCCACTCGCATCAGTATTTCCAACATTCACTCCCCATGTAGGATTCTCTGGCAAGCAAAGAAAGTCAGCAGCACTTCCAGTGTGAGTCCAGAATGAACCACCAGCAAATCCTAGGGTAAAGTAGCAAATTATTGGCAGTGCATATTAAATAACTCAAAACTAATAATCATCAAGGAATGTGTTTCAAACTTCTTCAACCGAAGCAACTTCAATTTTTGAGCATCTGAACGGTTTTTGAAACACGAAAAGCGATACAATAAAATGGTATTTGTCGGGTGCTTGGAGTAAAAGTTCAGAAACGGTAGACAGAAATAACCGTAAAATAATAAAACAACAAGGATCATTGCAACAGCCTTTCAGTTGCAGTGAGATTGTTGGAAACGGTCACAGAGGGCAGAAAACAGTATAAACAAAGTTGCATTGGAATATGGTAAGATATTGTACGATAACGCAACGGAGCGATTGAAAATAAAATTTAGCAAATGCTATGCAACTATTACATTACTCGAAAGGATCTCTCATTGGTTGTGGTAAAAACTTTACGAGTACCGTCTTGCGAGTAACAACACCTTCTTTGATTCTTGATGACTCAAAGTTATGTTGGGCTTATGCTGATAGAATCGGTTTATATTCAGTATATTATCACAAAGAGACAGTAATGTCGTTGATCATTATGTCCTAGAATTACAACAAAAACCTCACTTAGAGTAAAGGCAGCCGATCTTCCATCTATTTAACAGTGCATATTCTAAAGGATATCTTTTTAAACATATATAAACATGTACATAAATAATTATTTTTATATTTATGTTAGCTATGAGAATGAAAAACTATGACATCCATATAAAAACCTTACATAACAGGTATTTGTCCAATTTTACTTCGTTAATAATGTTATTAAGCTCATTTGATTTATATTTTGAAGTAGAAAAATCTTCGAAATATCACATGCTAAGGCTGTGGTTTGATGAGAATGCTTTTGCAGAGTTTTGAACAAAAGCCATTATTTAATTACATGGATATTCCTCACATATTGAAACATTGAACAACGAATGACACCGACAATTATGCAGATTGATCAAGTTTTTTTTATCGATGACTTTAACGTTTGTTGATCGATGTCTTAAAAATAGTTTTGAAGGTATGGCTCTCTTTCTCAAAATAAACCCTAACTTGACAAAAAAAACCTAATTTCATTGCTTGATAATTTAAATATGTTTGTTGATCATCACTAAAATAATGCGATTAATTTGCATACATATGCGAAGCAGGTTATCCAGTCCGTATACTATCCAGCATAGCTATGTGTAGCACCTATTTACATCGTTCCATCCCTCAAACAAAAATATTTGTTACGTCTACATTTACCACCTGATCAATCAGATCTTCTATAGGTCAACATAGATTTGATACAAAATAGGGTTCTGCTCAGATGTAAGTATTTATGTAAGCAAATTCAGACAATTCTATAAATAGGATGGTTCGCTAGAGATATATTATAACAATTCGCTATGAATCAATTAGAAGTGGCACGTACAGCCGCGGTGGCTCAGTGGTTAACGTGTTCGAATTCTACCGTCGGACCTGCCAGGGTCAACTATTGTGCTGTGTCGATGTGAAAGGCATTTTACTCACATGAAATGGACTAAATAACTTATTTATGTTGCGAAGCCTTGACGCGAAAAATGACACTAATCTGCACTCGTACATACAGCCTGGGACGATTAAAATTTCGACGGTGTTCACGAATGCATGCAAATGTCAATGATTGGAGCAAAGTAAAACTAGTCATGGAACAACACATCGTGTGTCTTACATGATCGTGCCTCAGGCGATCTTATCTGTCTCACGTGACTGTGTTTTCCTTCTCATATTCGGTGTAAATAGCGATTTGTTATGTTGCGATAAGGCAAATCATGTTCCACTCTAACTTCACCCACTCACATATTACCCTAATAAAAGCAAAATATTTTCATAGCGATATACAACCTGAGCATGTGAAAGTTTCGATTTACATTTTGTTTGCAACATTTATTTTCTGTACGATAAACAGAACAGTCATAACCATGCTGTTTTTATATGCCATCTTATCTGTTAGGAATCTTTGAGAGAGAGAGAGAGAGAGAGAGAGAGAGAGATAGAGAGAGAGAGAGAGAGAGTTTGTTAGACAATTGTTTAACAGTTATCGACATAATAAGATACAGTTTGTCTTACCTTTGTATACTAGGTCTGTACCGTTTTCTGGACATGTGTTCCTTCCCCATCTCACGTATGTCGACCCAAGCCCTTGAGATAAGAGTAGTAACAAATATCCTTTAAAGAAGTAAATCTAGTCGCCTATAAGCACAATTATCATTGCAAAACAAATGAGTTCACCTGCTGCAATTTATTGGCCTTTGCTGAGAGGATACGTTGATGTACCGCAAAAGACCATTTCCCAGAAATTTTCAATGTAATACGCTAAATTATTCATTTCATAAAATGAATTAAAGAACGGAAGGAAATATGGTTATTTAAGAAAAAATCCAGTTAACATCTTAGTTACAGATGTCGAAAGTAACAGTTGGTTAGCTTGATTGAATATTGCAATCACTTAGAACAAAGTAGTAAAGAACACATTATTAAGCAATTTAGATTTGTACAGGGATCAGCACAAAGAAGAATAATAAAAGACACTTACCATTTGATTTATTTTCTATAAGTCGCTGAATTTCGAAATGTTTCTCCTTTACATCTGTTTCAAGAGCTTTTACCTTTTCTTGAAGTTGTATGAGGATAGAATCCGTTTCTCTCTGAGAAAATTCAGCTCTTAGAAGTCTCTCTAACAATTTGTACTCGTAATCGAATCTTGGACATTCACTTGTACCAGACGCTTGAGTCATTTGTGACTGGCTGCCAACAACAAGGAGTGTGAACAATAAACATTGAATGAAACACATCATCTAAGTTGTAGCATTAAAGCATACAAAACTATATTGCTATTAATGCAACAGATCTTCTAAAATATATGATAAGACGATGGCCAATACAGTAGCTGAATGTCTTGAGGTACTGAGTAATGTAATGAGAGTCGACCTGAAAATCAGCCTCTACGATTTTATCAAGCTTTGGAACTAGCCTTTAATTGGTTAGCATTAGTTCACGTGGCACTGGAATCTACCAGTTATTTGTTTAAGAGATTTATAATGAAATGCTCACGTTTAAATAGTGTGTAGTTATTTATAGTAGTTACACAATAGGAAGACCTGGGCCAATAAATTAAAGCTATCCATGTTAAACCTGTTAGCCGGTTGATATCTACCTTAAACCGGTGTTAGTTGTATTGAATTTGAATTGTTTACTGTATGGTATCAATGGTTATGGTATGTATACCTGTGATTTGTATTTGATCTTAGCCAAAAGTCAATATAGTCGTCTCCTTGACCAGTGACATTTAATTTGTAAACAAAATAATACATAGCTAATATTTCTGAACGACAATATATGAAATAATCAGATCATTATCTATGGAGGAAAACATATTTGAATGTTTTTGAGAGGATACTGGTTTTTATCCGGGCTGCATTATCGTGTTTAAACTTTTATATCAATATTGTTTGCATGAAAATTTACTCATTCCTGCTTTACAATTAGAAGCAGAATCAGCCTTATTGTTGTGTTCAGTTAATAATTGATTTGATACTTGGTACCCGGCCAGGAACTATGTTAAGACTATGATAATGTCAAGATCAAAGATTGCATCCAGAGTGATCTTATAATCTACCTTGATGCGGAAAAGGTCAACATTTAAAAAATGCTGTTTATGCAGTTGCCGATTATTAGTTGACTTACAGTTTCTTTTGTCAAGATGTCTCCGTATAGAGCAGTTTCGAATCTCAATCCAGCACGTCATTTAGGAATCAAGTTCTGTTAAGACTGATCAGAAACCCTTATCTTTTCCCACGTGAAGCTATTGCAAGTAGAAATGGCATGTTCTTTCTATTTGGTGCAGACTGAAACGTTAGCAACATAATCATTAACGCTCTTAGTTCTTCCAGATCAAGGTCAGGGTGATGTATTGGAAGTAATATGTTTGATGAATCAAACAAGACCCAGTCTGATTGTAGTATAGAAACTTATGAACCATTTATGTGGAATGCTTCTATATCACATATTGGTGATTATAGCCAGTCAGGCACTATTAGTATTCTAAGAGATACAGTAATTTCTCAGATTCTTTTATTATCAGGTATTTTGCATTTTCTGAGAAGTCTTTTAATGAAATTGTTCTTATTCAAAAAGTAGAGTGCGGCTTTGTTAAAGTTAATCTCAATTGTGTAAATTGGTGATCAGACATAGTCTTAGACCTTGTGACGGTCGGAACTGTGACTTCTATACTCATCAAGTGCTTTCATTTATTACTAGGAAAAAACCCAGCTAGAAATAAGGTTGTGGTTAATCCATTCGTAACTAACAACATTGTTTGGATCATAAAGTCAAACTAATTGAAAATGCAAAGCCTGATTTATACCCAGCTTGTGTAGTGATTAGAGCCATGACAACGAAAGTTCTTGAGAATAATGTTGATCAGGAAATCATTCGTTTTAGCGACATATGGATTGGACAGGATTTTTGATGAGGTTATATTTGCTTCTGGTATTGTTCAATTAAAAGGGATTGATCACAATGAACTTCGTTTAACTAGTCATTCTCTTTATCCTAATCAGGAGACAAACGACAATTACTCGTCGTCGAACATGAACATGTTTCTGAGATACCGTTTGTTTCAGAAGGCTATTAGCGAAATTGAAATCACACACGGATCGTTTGTGATTTCGTTAAAATGGGGTCCTTACGAGAAAATGTAGACTACCTGAGATACTCGCTAGTGATCAGTGGCTATTGATGTATCAAATTGTTATTTCTAGTTCGTACTGACAGCAAGTTCTTAGTCTAGCCCATGAAAAATCTTTACTTGATTATTTAGGCGCCATTATTATTTATCACATGATTTTGAATCATTTTATTAGCCAAAAAGTTAAAGTAATGCTTCTGATTTACTGTAGATTGTGTCACACTTTGTCGAATGTTTAGAAAACTAAAAAAAGATAAATAAGGCACATCTGCAACCAAAATCTGGATTTACAAACCATTTAGCAAAAAAATGCTAGATTGTGTCGGTTTTTTACGCAAGACTAAATAAAAATGAAAGTAAGATATGACAGAAATACAAAGGAATGGTGTGCCAAGCCGGCTAATAAAGTTCTGGTTCTCTTGTTCATACCTCAAAGTCCTCTTCGAGCTAAGTATTATGGTCCTCATGAAGTTAAAAAGAATGTAAGTTACTTTATATCATTAACAAGCCTGGGAGGCGAAAGCAAAAACATCTCTCGCATATACATATGTTAGAGAGGTATGTTGACAAAGCTAGCACTGTTTATCATTCAGTCAATTTAATTGTACCTGTCCCAAGCTGTGAGGATTTAAAGGTTGGAACGAAATAGGACTGTTTTTTACTCTGGAGTAACTGATCTTCGGAATTCAGAAATATTGCAGGATCATGACCAGAAACAGCTACATCAGCAGCTGCAAGAAATGAATGAACTAAAACAACTATTGTTTGAACATGACGACACGTTTCCAGATGTTCTAACAGCAACAAATAAAATCTACCATAATGCTAAAATTATAGATTCAACACCTGTGACGCAGCATCCGTTTAGGATTAATCGTCTCAAAAAGGAATGGGTGATTAAATAAATTCCGTATTTGCTGAAGAATTTATTTTAAAGAGGCTGATGTCGTTGGAAAGAGAAAGATTCCGTTCCGGGATAGAAATTATATTAAACTTTAAACTTGACTTTTAGCTCTGCCAATTGTCAGCTTGCATTTTATAGCATTATCTGATGAACATTAATAACAATGATACACACCCAAAATCTAAGGCTGAGTAAAAGTTAAATTAAAAATAATATAAAGTACTAAACATATTCTTTGATATCTTTAGTTTGATACATATAAAAGTGCTGGTTTTTTTCTCTGGTTGAATTATATAAACATAATGACATTGAACAGTAACTTCGAGTATTAATTGTGAGAAAAAGCATGCTCAGTGATAGCCAAATTCATTAAACATTGTATAAAACCTTCCTTTGAGTGCCATATCATTATTCCTGAGCTAGTGCGCGCTTGTTTCATAATCTCTATTTTAATTTCTCATCATATGTGTCAATGACACCCGATGTGACCATAAACTGAATCGATCATTTGCTTTCCAAACATTTTGCCCATTTTATTTTTATGCTGGAATATTTTATACAATAACATTTATTCATGTCAATATTGATATTCTGATCAATAGAGGCGTCCTAAAGTCGAATTTGGACTCATATGACAGAATAAAAGATTAATCGCTTTAAAGAAAAATAATTTTGATAGCTACGATAACTTGTAAATGACCCATTAGATGATCTGATGATTAAAACAATTTAGTCTTTGTACTCAAACCTACAAGGAGGTTAAGAAATATGTTAATCAGAAACGTGACTGAAACGAAAATTAAAAAACAAATTCAACCACGAGCATCTCCATTACAGGAAATGTGTTCTAAACAAATTGTGTCTTGTAATATTCTTTTTCATGTACAGATTGACAATGAAAACATAATAATTGGCAATCAATAGCTGGGTCGCCATCCGAGAATGTCTACTACTCTCGAACGTTTATGCATATGGCAAAGTTAACATCCTATTATTTTAGATTGTGCACTTCGTAGAGAGGGTTAGAGAATTAGTGCGTGCAGGAAACGTTTTTAGCGCAGTATCACTGATAAACCCGAGTTAGATTCCTAGTGGTGGACACTTGAAAGGTGTCTAACTTGCACAATAATAGTATATATCTGTCTGTCTGTCTATCTCTCTCTCTCTCTCCATCTATCTATCTATCTATGTTCTGAAGATAAAGCATAGCTGCAGTCCATGCTAGGTTCAGTCATCGATAAAGAAAAGGATTTCGGTACCTTCACATAGTGTCAAGATTGTGACTTATTTTTAAAAACTTAATCGCGCATTGACATATGTTCTAGTTTAAAGCGCATAATTAGCTTTTAAAACATGTTCTTACTGCAATGCTATGTTTTGAATAATAATTCCTTCATATAGCTTTGCAATGACGGATAGAAAATGTTTGGTATTGTAAAAGTCCTATGTCATTAAACGTAAGAAGAGTCATGATTGTGACGACTTTTATTAAACATACTTGTCATGGCGGCCATTAGGAGATACATCGCATCTACGTGTACAAGATAAAGATACTGGTCTAATGAACACTTTATAAAACTGAGTACAACGACGATACAACAGGTTTCATTTTGAACAAAGAACGCAGGCTATAACTCGATTTTCAACGTATGGTGGACACGGTAGTGATCCACATTTGGCCTGAATTATGTACATCAGATGCCCTTCTTTATTAACAATGCTTCCAGGTGTTGACTCTGGGTTTGCGTCCACGCAAACGTAGTTTGTCGCTCCAGCGTGATTATAATGCCCAGTCACCAGATACCCTGTGTATTCCATGCTCCACCCTGGGTAGCAATTCGTTCTAGCAGGGATCATGAGTATGTTTGCTCGTGTAGTTCTACACACAGAACATGGCACGTCGAGATTATTTGAGACAGTAATAAAAGGATTAGTTCCACTGTATACTTTATACTCTGCACCGTAGATCAATCCACTCGCATCAGTATTTCCAACATTCACTCCCCATGTAGGATTCTCTGGCAAGCAAAGAAAGTCAGCAGCACTTCCAGGGTGAGTCCAGAATGAACCACCAGCAAATCCTAGGGTAAAGTAGTAAATTATTGGCAGTGCATATTAAATAACTCAAAACTAATAATCATTAAGGAATGTGTTTCATACTTCTTCAACCGAAGCAACTTCAATTTTTGAGCATCTGAACGGTTTTTGAAACACGAAAAGCGATACAATAAAATGGTATTTGTCGGGTGCTTGGAGTAAAAGTTCAGAAACGGTAGACAGAAATAACCGTAAAATAATAAAACAACAAGGATCATTGCAACAGCCTTTCAGTTGCAGTGAGATTGTTGGAAACGGTCACAGAGGGCAGAAAACAGTATAAACAAAGTTGCATTGGAATATGGTAAGATATTGTACGATAACGCAACGGAGCGATTGAAAATATAATTTAGCAAATGCTATGCAACTATTACATTACTCGAAGGGATCTCTCATTTGGTTGTACTAAAAACTTTACGAGTACCGTCTTGCGAGTAACAACACCTTCTTTGATTCTTGATGACTCAAAGTTATGTTGGGCTTATGCTGATATAATCGGTTTATATTCAGTATATTGTCACAAAGAGACAGTAATGTCGTTGATCATTATGTCCTAGAATTACAACAAAAACCTCACTTAGAGTAAAGGCAGCCTATCTTCCATCTATTTAACAGTGCATATTCTAAAGGATATCTTTTTAAACATATATAAACATGTACATAAATAATTATTTTTATATTTATGTTAGCTATGAGAATGAAAAACTATGACATCCATATAAAAACCTTACATAACAGGTATTTGTCCAATTTTACTTCGTTAATAATGTTATTAAGCTCATTTGATTTATATTTTGAAGTAGAAAAATCTTCGAAATATCACATGCTAAGGCTGTGGTTTGATGAGAATGCTTTTGTAGAGTTTTGAACAAAAGCCATTATTTAATTACATGGATCTTCCTCACTTACTGAAACATTGAACAACGAATGACACCGACAATTATGCAGATTGATCAAGTTTTTTTATCGATGACTTTAACGTTTGTTGATCGATGTCTTTAAAATAGTCTTTGAAGGTATGGCTCTCTTTCTCAAAATAAACCCTAACTTGACAAAAAAACTAATTTCATTGCTGGTTAATTTAAATATGTTTGTTGATCATCACTAAAATAATGCGATTAATTTGCATACATATGCGAAGCAGGTTATCCAGTCCGTATACTATCCAGCATAGCTATGTGTAGCACCTATTTACATCGTTCCATCCCTCAAACAAAAATATTTGTTACGTCTACATTTACCACCTGATCAATCAGATCTTCTATAGGTTAACATAGATTTGATACAAAATAGGGTTCTGCTCAGATGTAAGTGTTTATGTAAGCAAATTCAGACAGTTCTATAAATAGGATGGTTCGCTAGAGATATATTATAACAATTCGCTATGAATCAATTAGAAGTGGCACGTACAGCCGCGGTGGCTCAGTGGTTAACGTGTTCGAATTCTACCGTCGGACCTGCCAGGGTCAACTATTGTGCTGTGTCCATGTGAAAGGCATTTTACTCACATGAAATGGACTAAATAACTTATTTATGTTGCGAAGCCTTGACGCGAGAAATGACACTAATCTGCACTCGTACATACAGCCTGGGACGATTAAAATTTCGACGGTGTTCACGAATGCATGCAAATGTCAATGATTGGAGCAAAGTAAAACTAGTCATGGAACAACACATCGTGTGTCTTACATGATCGTGCCTCAGGCGATCTTATCTGTCTCACGTGACTGTGTTTTCCTTCTCATATTCGGTGTAAATAGCGATTTGTTATGTTGCGATAAGGCAAATCATGTTCCACTCTAACTTCACCCACTCACATATTACCCTAATAAAAGCAAAATATTTTCATAGCGATATACAACCTGAGCATGTGAAAGTTTCGATTTACATTTTGTTTGCAACATTTATTTTCTGTACGATAAACAGAACAGTCATAACCATGCTGTTTTTATATGCCATCTTATCTGTTAGGAATCTTTGAGAGAGAGAGAGAGAGAGAGAGAGAGAGAGAGTTTGTTAGACAATTGTTTAACAGTTATCGACATAATAAGATACATTTTGTCTTACCTTTGTATACTAGGTCTGTACCGTTTTCTGGACATGTGTTCCTTCCCCATCTCACGTATGTCGACCCAAGCCCTTGAGATAAGAGTAGTAACAAATATCCTTTAAAGAAGTAAATCTAGTCGCCTATAAGCACAATTATCATTGCAAAACAAATGAGTTCACCTGCTGCAATTTATTGGCCTTTGCTGAGAGGATACGTTGATGTACCGCAAAAGACCATTTCCCAGAAATTTTCAATGTAATACGCTAAATTATTCATTTCATGAAATGAATTAAAGAACGGAAGGAAATATGGATATTTAAGAAAAAATCCAGTTAACATCTTAGTTACAGATGTCGAAAGTAACAGTTGGTTAGCTTGATTGAATATTGCAATCACTTAGAACAAAGTAGTAAAGAACACATTATTAAGCAATTTAGATTTGTACAGGGATCAGCACAAAGAAGAATAATAAAAGACACTTACCATTTGATTTATTTTCTATAAGTCGCTGAATTTCGAAATGTTTCTCCTTTACATCTGTTTCAAGAGCTTTTACCTTTTCTTGAAGTTGTATGAGGATAGAATCCGTTTCTCTCTGAGAAAATTCAGCTCTTAGAAGTCTCTCTAACAATTTGTACTCGTAATCGAATCTTGGACAGTCACTTGTACCAGACACTTGAGTCATTTGTGACTGGCTGCCAACAACAAGGAGTGTGAACAATAAACATTGAATGAAACACATCATCTAAGTTGTAGCATTAAAGCATACAAAACTATATTGCTATTAATGCAACAGATCTTCTAAAATATATGATAAGACGATGGCCAATACAGTAGCTGAATGTCTTGAGGTACTGAGTAATGTAATGAGAGTCGACCTGAAAATCAGCCTCTACGATTTTATCAAGCTTTGGAACTAGCCTTTAATTGGTTAGCATTAGTTCACGTGGCACTGGAATCTACCAGTTATTTGTTTAAGAGATTTATAATGAAATGCTCACGTTTAAATAGTGTGTAGTTATTTATAGTAGTTACACAATAGGAAGACCTGGGCCAATAAATTAAAGCTATCCATGTTAAACCTGTTAGCCGGTTGATATCTACCTTAAACCGGTGTTAGTTGTATTGAATTTGAATTGTTTACTGTATGGTATCAATGGTTATGGTATGTATACCTGTGATTTGTATTTGATCTTAGCCAAAAGTCAATATAGTCGTCTCCTTGACCAGTGACATTTAATTTGTAAACAAAATAATACATAGCTAATATTTCTGAACGACAATATATGAAATAATCAGATCATTATCTATGGAGGAAAACATATTTGAATGTTTTTGAGAGGATACTGGTTTTTATCCGGGCTGCATTATCGTGTTTAAACTTTTTATATCAATATTGTTTGCATGAAAATTTACTCATTCCTGCTTTACAATTAGAAGCAGAATCAGCCTTATTGTTGTGTTCAGTTAATAATTGATTTGATACTTGGTACCCGGCCAGGAACTATGTTAAGACTATGATAATGTCAAGATCAAAGATTGCATCCAGAGTGATCTTATAATCTACCTTGATGCGGAAAAGGTCAACATTTAAAAAATGCTGTTTATGCAGTTGCCGATTATTAGTTGACTTACAGTTTCTTTTGTCAAGATGTCTCCGTATAGAGCAGTTTCGAATCTCAATCCAGCACGTCATTTAGGAATCAAGTTCTGTTAAGACTGATCAGAAACCCTTATCTTTTCCCACGTGAAGCTATTGCAAGTAGAAATGGCATGTTCTTTCTATTTGGTGCAGACTGAAACGTTAGCAACATAATCATTAACGCTCTTAGTTCTTCCAGATCAAGGTCAGGGTGATGTATTGGAAGTAATATGTTTGATGAATCAAACAAGACCCAGTCTGACTGTAGTATAGAAACTTATGAACCATTTATGTGGAATGCTTCTATATCACATATTGGTGATTATAGCCAGTCAGTCACTATTAGTATTCTAAGAGATACAGTAATTTCTCAGATTCTTTTATTATCAGGTATTTTGCATTTTCTGAGAAGTCTTTTAATGAAATTGTTCTTATTCAAGAAGTAGAGTGCGGCTTTGTTAAAGTTAATCTCAATTGTGTAAATTGGTGATCAGACATAGTCTTAGACATTGTGACGGTCGGAAATGTGACTTCTATACTCATCAAGTGCTTTCATTTATTACTAGGAAAAAACCCAGCTAGAAATAAGGTTGTGGTTAATGCATTCGTAACTAACAACATTGTTTGGATCATAAAGTCAAACTAATTGAAAATGCAAAGCCTGATTTATACCCAGCTTGTGTAGTGATTAGAGCCATGACAACGAAAGTTCTTGAGAATAATGTTGATCAGGAAATCATTCGTTTTAGCGACATATGGATTGGACAGGATTTTTGATGAGGTTATATTTGCTTCTGGTATTGTTCAATTAAAAGGGATTGATCACAATGAACTTCGTTTAACTAGTCATTCTCTTTATCCTAATCAGGAGACAAACGACAATTACTCGTCGTCGAACATGAACATGTTTCTGAGATACCGTTTGTTTCAGAAGGCTATTAGCGAAATTGAAATCACACACGGATCGTTTGTGATTTCGTTAAAATGGGGTCCTTACGAGAAAATGGAGACCACCTGAGATACTCGCTAGTGATCATTGGTTATTGATGTATCAAATTGTTATTTCTAGTTCGTACTGACAGCAAGTTCTTAGTCTAGCCCATGAAAAATCTTTACTTGATTATTTAGGCGCCATTATTATTTATCACATGATTTTGAATCATTTTATTAGCCAAAAAGTTAAAGTAATGCTTCTGATTTACTGTAGATTGTGTCACACTTTGTCGAATGTTTAGAAAACTAAAAAAAGATAAATAAGGCACATCTGCAACCAAAATCTGGATTTACAAACCATTTAGCAACAAAATGCTAGATTGTGTCCGTTTTTTACGCAAGACTGAATAAAAATGAAAGTAAGATATGACAGAAATACAAAGGAATGGTGTGCCAAGCCTGCTAATAAAGTTCTGGTTCTCTTGTTCATACCTCAAAGTCCTCTTCGAGCTAAGTATTATGGTCCTCATGAAGTTAAAAAGAATGTAAGTTACTTTGTATCATTAACAAGCCTGGGAGGCGAAAGCAAAAACATCTCTCGCATATACATATGTTAGAGGGGTATGTTGACAAAGCTAGCACTGTTTATCATTCAGTCAATATAATTGTACCTGTCCCAAGCTGTGAGGATTTAAAGGTTGGAACGAAATAGGACTGTTTTTTACTCTGGAGTAACTGATCTTCGGAATTCAGAAATATTGCAGGATCATGACCAGAAACAGCTACATCAGCAGCTGCAAGAAATGAATGAACTAAAACAGCTATTATTTGAACATGACGACACGTTTCCAGATGTTCTAACAGCAACAAATAAAATCTACCATAATGCTAAAATTATAGATTCAACACCTGTGACGCAGCATCCGTTTAGGATTAATCGTCTCAAAAAGGAATGGGTGATTAAATAAATTCCGTATTTGCTGAAGAATTTATTTTAAAGAGGCTGATGTCGTTGGAAAGAGAAAGATTCCGTTCCGGGATAGAAATTATATTAAACTTTAAACTTGACTTTTAGCTCTGCCAATTGTCAGCTTGCATTTTATAGCATTATCTGATGAACATTAATAACAATGATGCACACCCAAAATCTAAGGCTGAGTAAAAGTTAAATTAAAAATAATATAAAGTACTAAACATATTCTTTGATATCTTTAGTTTGATACATATAAAAGTGCTGGTTTTTTTCTCTGGTTGAATTATATAAACATAATGACATTGAACAGTAACTTCGAGTATTAATTGTGAGAAACAAGCATGCTCAGTGATAGCCAAATTCATTAAACATTGTATAAAACCTTCCTTTGAGTGCCATATCATTATTCCTGAGCTAGTGCGCGCTTGTTTCATAATCTCTATTTTAATTTCTCTTCATATGTGTCAATGACACCCGATGTGATCATAAACTGAATCGATCATTTGCTTTCCAAACATTTTGCCCATTTTATTTTTATGCTGGAATATTTTATACAATAACATTTATTCATGTCAATATTGATATTCTGATCAATAGAGGCGTCCTAAAGTCGAATTTGGACTCATATGATAGAATAAAAGATTAATCGCTTTAAAGAAACATAATTTTGATAGCTACGATAACTTGTAAATGACCCATTATATGATCTGATGGTTAAAACAATTTAGTCTTTGTACTCAAACATACAAGGAGGTTAAGAAATATGTTAATCAGAAAGGTGACTGAAACGAAAATTAAAAAACAAATTCCACCACGAGCATCTCCATCACAGGAAATGTGTTCTAAACAAATTGTATCTTGTAATATTCTTTTTCATGTACAGATTGACAATGAAAACATAATAATTGGCAATCAATAGCTGGGTCGCCGTCCGAGAAAGTCTACTACTCTCGAACGTTTATGCATATGGCAAAGTTAACATCCTATTATTTTAGATTGTGCACTTCGTAGAGAGGGTTAGAGAATTAGTGCGTGCAGGAAACGTTTTTAGCGCAGTATCACTGATAAACCCGAGTTAGATTCCTAGTGGTGGACACTTGAAAGGTGTCTAACTTACACAATAATAGTATATATCTGTCTGTCTGTCTGTCTGTCTCTCCCTCTCTCTCTATCTATCTATCTATCTATGTTCTGAAG
The DNA here is from genome assembly GCA_028554795.2 of Sinohyriopsis cumingii. Lineage (NCBI taxonomy): Eukaryota > Metazoa > Mollusca > Bivalvia > Unionida > Unionidae > Sinohyriopsis > Sinohyriopsis cumingii. The sequence continues at coordinate 17,080,571 of CM068841.1, forward strand.
ATAAAGCATAGCTGTATTCCATGCTAGGTTCAGTCATCGATAAAGAAAAGGATTTCGGTACCTTCACATAGTGTCAAGATTGTGACTTATTTTTAAAAACCTAATCGCGCATTGACATATGTTCTAGTTTAAAGCGCATAATTAGCTTTTAAAACATGTTCTTACTGCATTGCTATGTTTTGAATAATAATTCCTTCATATAGCTTTGCAATGACGGATAGAAAATGTTTGGTATTGTAAAAGTCCTATGTCATTAAACGTAAGAAGAGTCATGATTGTGACGACTTTTATTAAACATACTTGTCATGGCGGCCATTAGGAGATACATCGCATCTACGTGTACAAGATAAAGATACTGGTCTAATGAACACTTTATAAAACTGAGTACAACGACGATACAACAGGTTTCATTTTGAACAAAGAACACAGGCTATAACTCGATTTTCAACGTATGGTGGACACGGTAGTGATCCACATTTGGCCTGAATTATGTACATCAGATGCCCTTCTTTATTAACAATGCTTCCAGGTGTTGACTCTGGGTTTGCGTCCACGCAAACGTAGTTTGTCGCTCCAGCGTGATTATAATGCCCAGTCACCAGATACCCTGTGTATTCCATGCTCCACCCCGGGTAGCAATTCGTTCTAGCAGGGATCATGAGTATGTTTGCTCGTGTAGTTCTACACACAGAACATGGCACGTCGAGATCATTTGAGACAGTAATAAAAGGATTAGTTCCACTGTATACTTTATACTCTGCACCGTAGATAAGTCCACTAAAATCGGTATTTCCAACATTCGCCCCCATGTAGGATTCTCTGGCAAGCAAAGAAAGTCAGCAGCACTTCCAGTGTGAGTCCAGAATGAACCACCAGCAAATCCTAGGGTAAAGTAGTAAATTATTGGCAGTGCATGTTAAATAACTCAAAACTAATAATCATTAAGGAATGTGTTTCATACTTCTTCAACCGAAGCAACTTCAATTTTTGAGCATCTGAACGGTTTTTGAAACACGAAAAGCGATACAATAAAATGGTATTAGTTGGGTGCTTGGAGTAAAAGTTCAGAAACGGTAGACAGAAATAACCGTACAATAATAAAACAACAAGGAGCATTGCAACATCCTTTCAGTTGCAGTGAGATTGTTGGAAACGGTCACAGAGGGTAAAAATACAGTATAAACAAAGTTGCGTTGGAAAATGGTAAGATATTGTACGATAACGCAACGGAGCCATTGAAAGTAAAATTTAGCAAATGATATGCAACTATTACATTACGCGAAACGATCTCTGATTGGTTGTGGTAAACACTTTACGAGTATTGTCTCGCTAGTAACAACAACTTCTTTGACTCTTGATGCCTCAAAGTTATGTTGGGCTTATGCTGATATAATCGGTTTATATTTAGTATATTGTCACAAAGAGACAGTAATGTCGTTGATCATTATGTCCTAGAATTACAACAAAAACCTCACTTAGAGTAAAGGCAGCCGATCTTCCATCTATTTAACAGTGCATATTCTAAAGGATATCTTTTTAAACATATATAAACATGTACATAAATAATTATTTTTATATTTATGTTAGCTGTGAGAATGAAAACTATGACATCCATATAAAAACCTCACATAACAGGCATTTGTCCAATTTTACTTCGTTAATAATGTTATTAAGCTCATTTGATTTATATTTTGAAGTAGAAAAATCCTCGAAATATCACATGCTAAGGCTGTGGTTTGATGAGAATGCTTTTGTAGAGTTTTGAACAAAAGCCATTATTTAATTACATGGATCTTCCTCACTTATTGAAACATTGAACAACGAATGACACCGACAATTATGCAGATTGATCAAGTTTTTTTATCGATGACTTTAACGTTTGTTGATCGATGTCTTAAAAATAGTCTTTGAAGGTATGGCTCTCTTTCTCAAAATAAACCCTAACTTGACAAAAAAACTAATTTCATTGCTTGTTAATTTAAATATGTTTGTTGATCATCACTAAAATAATGCGATTAATTTGCATACATATGCGAAGCAGGTTATCCAGTCCGTATACTATCCAGCATAGCTATGTGTAGCACCTATTTACATCAGTAGTGAAGGGGGTCACTTTAGCCTCAATGGGAATTAGCATTAAAAACACCCTTGGGTCAGATTAGCCTCAACGGAAGTTTAACATGGAGAAAAATCGTGGGTCAGATTAGCCTCAATGGAAATTAACATGGAGAAAAAATCGTGGGTCAGATTAGCCTCAATGGAAATTTAACATATGGAAATTGAACATGGTGGGTCTGTATAGCGTCAAGGGGAATTGAACATGGTGGGATTGTCTGGGGACAATGATGGTAGAGGGTCAAACACAACAGAGACAGAAACATACATACACTAGTACAAGCGTGAGATTTATATATAAAGCATTACCAAGACCTGAAATCTTGCTGGGGTGTTCAAAAATTTGCATAATTGTAATGATGCTATAAATAGCAATAATCAAGGAAATGCTCAACGACAAAATGGATGTGACTAAAAGTAACGCTAAAATGACGAAATTGTCCCAGAATTTAAAGGAAAATAAACATATCCCCGAAAATTAAGTTACAATGGTTTAGACTAAAATGGATAAAATTAGTAACTACTTACAATATCAACTTCTGTGACGATCGTGAATAAATACCTATGTATCTATAATCAGCTGAAATTCCTATGAAATCCCACTATCTATTTATAGCTCCAACTTGTGGGTTTTTCCTTTGGAAAATCCCACTATCTTTTTATAGCCTCAGCTTGAGTGACGTTCCTGTTTATGAATTCTAGTATATATGTATAGCTACAAAATGTGGAAATCCCCAAGTCGATATTTATAGTCTCAAAATTTCCAGCATGAGTGACGTCACTGTACTGAACACTAGGGGATAAATGGCAACAGTGTTGCAAGTGGCTGACCTGAGTACGCGCTACTGTAGGTAGGTAGGTAGAGTGTATCTGATAGGGATAAAGTGAGTTTTATAGGGACAAACAGAGACCAATACACACACACACACAACATACGCGCGCAGACACACTCACACTCACACACACACACAGACACGCACACACACGCACACACACACACACACACAAACACACACACACACACACACACACACACACACACACACACACACACAGACAGAGGGAAGAGGAAAAAACAAACCCCAAATATACTATCCACACTCGGGAGGAAGAAAAAAAACAACCAAATATACGATCTACACAACGTACGCGAACACACACACACACACACACACACACTATAAAATGGATAAAATTAGTAACTACTTACAATATCAACTTCTGTGACGATGGTGAATAAATACCTATGTATCTATAATCAGCTGAAATTCCTATGAAATCCCACTATCTATTTATAGCTCCAACTTGTAGGTTTTTCCTTTGGAAAATCCCACTATCTTTTAATAGCCTCAGCTTGAGTGACGTTCCTGTTTATGAATTCTAGTATATATGTATAGCTACAAAATGTGGAAATCCCCAAGTCGATATTTATAGTCTCAAAATTTCCAGCGTCAGTGACGTCACTGTACTGAACACTAGGGGATAAATGGCAACAGTGTTGCAAGTGGCTGACCTGAATACGCGCTACTGTAGGTAGGTAGGTAGAGTGTATCTGATAGGGATAAAGTGAGTTTTATAGGGACAAACAGAGACCAACACACACACACACACACACACACACACACACACACACACACACACACACACACACACACACACACACACACACACACACACACACACACGCACAAACACACACACACACACACACACACACACACACACACACACACACAGAGGGAAGAGGAAAAAACAAACCCCAAATATACTATCCACACTCGGGAGGAAGAAAAAAAACAACCAAATATACGATCTACACAACGTACGCGAACACACACACACACACACACACACACACACACACACACACACACACACACACCATAAAATGGATAAAATTAGTAACTACTTACAATATCAACTTCTGTGACGATCGTGAATAAATACCTATGTATCTATAATCGGCTGAAATTCCTATGAAATCCCACTATCTATTTATAGCTCCAACTTGTGGGTTTTTCCTTTGGAAAATCCCACTATCTTTTTATAGCCTCAGCTTGAGTGACGTTCCTGTTTATGAATTCTAGTATATATGTATAGCTACAAAATGTGGAAATCCCCAAGTCGATATTTATAGTCTCAAAATTTCCAGCGTCAGTGACGTCACTGTACTGAACACTAACGGATAAATGGCAACAGTGTTGCAAGTGGCTGACCTGAATACGCGCTACTGTAGGTAGGTAGGTAGAGTGTATCTGATAGGGATAAAGTGAGTTTTATAGGGACAAACAGACCAATACACACACACACACAACATACGCGCGCAGACACACTCACACTCACACACACACACACACACACACACACACACAGAGGGAAGAGGAAAAAACAAACCCCAAATATACTATCAACACAGAAGGGAGATAATGCAAACCCCAAATAAACTATCCACACAAACGTACGCGAACGCATACAAACCCCAAATATACTATCAACACAGAGTGAAGAAGAAAAAGTTTTTTGAAAGTACCTAAGCCCTCACCTGCAATGACCAACTCTGCCAAACACCTACACCCCACCCCTCCCCACCCCCACTCCCAACACTACAAAACCCATTTAATCCGTTATTTTATGGCATCAGTGTGTGATTTAGGAAACATCAAGACACAAAATGATGGATGAATAGACTGACTATTGTTTACCGACTTGCATGCCTAAAGAGCGTGCGTGAAGGAAAACATCCTTCCATTTCAATTCTAACTAAAACATGATCCAGAGGGATAGAGAGAGGTGAAAGAGCACAATTTCATAAAGTGTGAGTAAAAAACAAAACACGCCATCCTTATTATACAATGTCAAGACCAAGAGACACTTACGTTTTCTTTCTGGTCTATTCTCTTTTAGAAGGTAGTATGAAATTTCACATCAGGGCCAACGCATCGGCTCACATTGTCAATTTTTCCATTTCCATGTCTTTACTGGCACAAGTTCTTCATCATCTTCAATTTCTTCTTCTTCTGAATCCCTCTTCTCTGTTTCGTCTTGTTTTTGTTTCTTCTCTTTTCTCGTAGGGCACTCTGAATTCCAGTGTCCTTTCTCCTGACAACGATATTAGGTATCTTGACTTTTGTCTCTCTTTCTTAGACGAAGCAGGTATTCTGGAGACAAATACCCATTTACCTTTGCAGATATAGCAAACTTCATTAGCACTTACACACTTTCGTTTGACTCTCATCAAATCAACGACCAAAAGAGTAAGTTTTGTTGCCACTTTCGCATGTGAATTATGCTTTCGTATGACTTTTAGCAAATATTTGACCAGCAGGTCGATCTGTGCTGACTCTTCCATCTTCTTGATCGTTTGAGAGCGGAATGAATACTCTGACGCTAAGACACTCTCCTTATATACAGAGACCTGCCGCGTATGTAACCTAGTCAAATGTAATTTTGCAATAAGATGAAACGATTTCATTGAGGAAGTAAAAGGCAATGATGTACCGTATCGCCTCACACAAAACCTGAAGTGTTAGTTCAAATCCGTGTCAGCGATTTCGAAGACGACATAACTGGGCTTTAATCAATGCTCTCCATTTCTGCCACATAACCACGAGTCCTGATTCACGACAAAAGAAATTTCGTTCGGTCCATAAAAAATAGTATCACATCTGAGAAACGCAAAAACGAACTTCCAGAAAACTGAGAACGACGGCTTACACCTACAACGTAAATGTATGAGTTCAAGTAGTGCGTAAAACTTAGTCAAATTAAATTTTTATAGTCAAGACGAAACGATCTCTTTTCGAAGAAGAAAGCAGACACCAAACGACAATGGCGATCCGTGTCACACAACACTTTTCAAAATGTGTATGATCAGAGGTTTGTTCTAGCGATCTGCACGGTTAAATTAAATGTTGATGTATTTGGCAATAAGACGGACACAATTTCCATGGGATCGCCCATGGTACGATTGTTCGTGCATTAGTTTAATTTTTAAAAATATTTTTTATATAAATCGCCTATAGGATAGACCCAGTAAAGCATGGCCATTCTCGTCACTGTCTGAATAGCTACTCAAGTCAATTCGAAGCGAACGCGGTAAGAAAATAAGTATAGCCAATGAAATGGCTTACAACGGGTGATGCATTGTTTTGTTCTAGGACTGTGTGGCATAATAATTCCTATGTTCTTGCGTTGTTACCATTACAGTGCAGACACTGAATATGAACTTACAAGCCCTCTTTGTGTGTGTGTGTTGTACCATTTCCTCTTACCACATCAAAATACTGAGCGTCACAGTATTGGTTCGCGTTTTCAAGCTGGCCATTTTTTATATCTCACTTAAACATTTCGACATAAACACTCACACTCACATCGGTAGAGTCAGAACAGACGTGTTACAGTATTGAGGGGCATGTTATCTTTTTTTTTTCAAACTAATAAATTTGGGGTTTGTATGAAGTAAAGAACCGAAAGTACAGTGAAACTCAAGGATGATGACCCAATCTGTCTGTCTATTGATGCGTGTATTTACTTAAGAAGAAATATGACCTCTAAAACACAAAGAGATACGACAAGCATGATTAGATTAAACACAACGATGTTTTTTCCTTCACGCCCGTGTAATTTAGAGTTTCAATCGTCTTTGAAGACAAACTTGGTCTCCTTTTGTAGGGCTTGAAATAATAAAAAAAGCTGAAAGATCTTAAGCACTTTGCTATAGATAATTTCATCAACAGACTAAACAACATAAATACCGTTACAACAATAGAAAGCCTTAAATCTTCTATCAAAAAGAAATGCATGAAAAAAATTAAAGATTAACGATAACTAACCAATGAAACCGAATTTAACAAAGGCAATGACATGTGAAGAAATGCCTCTCACTTTGGAAAGGTAGGCGAATGTACTCTGCCATGCACCATCAACTTGAAAAAAATTATAAACAGAGAGAAACCTGAATTCAAAATTCAGTTGTTTTTTTTTCTTCAAAATTATTTCGTTTCTTTTTCTCTTTTTTTTGGAACAAATCTAAGCACTAATATAGAGTGGAAAAGGGAAAATGCACATACAAGCTTTGATATTTCTGAAAAAATGAGGGGATATTCCTAACGTTCATAACCACCTATATATGCTTGGACTTGTCTGTGACTTATCCACAAAACAAGATGTACATATTTCTGGTCAAGCTGCAAGTGTGTGCGTGTTTTTGAAAATGGTAAAACTTGGATATACAATTTTCTCGTGACACTTATAAAGTGAAGAGTCTGTGCAAGTGTCAAAAGCCAAAGTCATATAAGTTTTGTATTTTGTACGGCTTGTAAAGATTTCCACTTAGGAAATGTGAAGTATCACAAGTTATTATCACAAACAGAAGTGGAACATAGGGGCTTGCAAGAAAGAAAATAACCCAGACAGTTGGTGTCATCAAGAGTGCTAGAGACGGTACCCGAACTTGCTTGCTTGCTTACTTGAATTAAAGTGATTTTCGCTCTAATGGAGCATGTATCACTGGTTTAATAACGCACCGCGTGATTTTTAATTACTCCTGGGAAGGAAAGAGAGCCTCATCCCCCAGGCTTTTATGTACTCACAGACTGTTTTTAAATTTAGCCACTCAGGTGTAGGACTAACTAGTCCTTAACAACCTGACTGAAAGGCTTTACACATGAGTGGGAATTGTCTCACCACACACTCATTTTTCTGTCCGAGCGTGGTAAAGGAGGAAAAAAGGTGCTCAGCAAGACAGCCATGGATGTTAAGTACTCACCAAAACGCTAGCCCGTACTTATTTCAAATCAAGTCGTGTCACCAAAAAAAGACGACGTGTACGACATCAAAGGCATTGTCAAACGCAGAATGCCTCAATGCTAACTGGCTAGGTCTGCATTTCTTGCTCCCGCTGCTGTTGCGTATATTTCTTCCCTCCACACCGAGTTCTGGGCTTAATTCTTTTAATTTCGTTGTACCCGAACTTACATTATCCATATTATTACCAACAAAAAAAAAACAAAAACGCACAGACCTAAAAGAAACACTCACTCACTTTTTTACAGAACATTACTATTTGTAAAATTATGATAAGCGACGGAAACGAACAACTTAGAGTCACACTTTCTAACCAAGATAAAGAAATCATGTGCTGAGAGACTCACTTCTGTATTTTTTCTTCTAACTGACTAACATATCATAGGCAATGGAATGTTATTTCTTTTCGAGAGTATGGGGTAGCCCTGAATTTCTTTTGGGAACTTGACGCTATGGCGATCGCTTAGGTTATAAGATGGCGGCCTCCTCTGATGACAGGCTTTCTCACAGGATAAGGTTTGCTTCTTGGGAAAAGAGAAGAAGAACTCTTTGGTGTCGATACGACAATCGACAAAGCCTCTGTCAGGTTCATGCTGCTGCTGTTGCTGCTCTCTCTGCCGTTTATGAAGTCTGTACTTCTCCATCCATTCTTCTTTCTCCTTCTTGAATTCCTCCTTGAAGAGATCTTCTTTCAGGTCTTCAGTGACTTTCAACATTATGATATTGTCTATCTCTTCAGGTCTCGGAATCAAACTTGTCATGATCCTATGCAAATTCACATAGGCTTCGTTCAACTTGGCTAATATTGAGCACATCTTCGTAGGAAGATAAGTTAACAATGGATGGGCAGACTGGAGACTGCCCCGTTTTTATGGTCAAAGCGCGGACGTGAAGGAAAACATTACTACACGGTTTTCGAGCCGGAACGTTCAAATAGTCTTATGGGAGGGATAGAGGGAAGTCAAAGAGCATGAATCAAGATTCCTATAGCCAAACAAACCACAAAGGCATTTTTTTCTTCAAAACACAACATTTTTTATTCATACTAACAAACAACTCTAACATTTTTTTTAACAATGATCCAACACTATAACATCAAACATTTTTTTCAAATACCAAACATTTTTTTTCAATTCACACTCTACTTTAAACAGGGCTGACAACGTTGTGAATGAAATTGTGATTTCCACTGTTGGAAGTCATTAGGCCATTGATGGACACTACGTTTCCTGGTTAGAGACAAAAGATAAGCATACTGGTCACAAAACCATCGATCTACTTTCACATCGTTTCTTGAAGAAGAACGAGGATCAAAATGAGTCACTAAATGTTCTAAGGAATAGCCCAGGCTGCGATGATGCAGAAAATACACACAGTACTGTTCACACACCAAGGAATCTGTGCCTTGTAATTTCACATTATTGAATCGGGTGGTCTAAGCATTTCTTCTCATAAAGTCGATGATATCGTCTTCCAAAGGGGGCAATCCGTACGAATCGAAATATTTCACACATCCTTCTTGAGGAAAGTAAACGGCTACCCAGTGGGTTCCTGTCGTCCGTGTTGATCACGTAAGCTTGATGGTTTTGAGGTTTGCGATGAGGGAGTTCATCTTTAGCACAGACGACAGGATTCCAAGAAGCAGTGTACGAACTGTGGTTCAAAAGGTAATAAAGTTCTCAGGTATCCATGTTCTTTTTTCTTCTTCACAGGTAATAATAAGTCGTCAATTCGATCCTGACTTTCTGCTTGAAAATGTCTGACAAGTAACCGTTTTCTTCGCCTTGTCTCCCAACTCTAATCCAACAGAGCTTCGATGCGATGGATCACTTGAGTTGTTAATGGAGGACAATAATGTTCACGCAAGCCTTTATACCGCTGTTGTAACACGTCTTCTTCCGAGATGAGACTCCAAGCTTCGTCCAGATATTCGTCCAATTTTTCTTCTTGACTCAGCATTAGGCATTTATCGTGTTGAATTTGACTGGGATGATCGTTATGACATCGATAGCAATCTTTCTTGATCAATTCCTTAATTTTTTTTCTGTCAAGACTATAGCATAACAGGAAACTATATGTGATTCTTGTTCTGGCCATCTAGACTTCATCATGATGACTTCTTCGTCTTTGTCTTGGGGTTCTCCTTCCTCAGGATCTTCACATTCCATGTCCAAAGAATCCCTACTATATAAACATTGATAAAAGTCTTCCATGACTTCTAATAGTGTAGAATGACTTCTCTCAAACTGTTGGTTTATATCGTATTGTCCAATTCAGCATACAGGAGGACGTTCACCGTATTATCTGCGCCTAGATTTTCTGCAAACTGAAATTCCACACGCATCTGGCCGGATTTTATAGGGTGAAAATGTCACTCGTAGCTGTCTTGACTTACAATTCGTTAGAGAACCGTTTTCGAAAATGGAGTTTCACTGTAACTTTCCCTTTGGAGAAGGGAATATTTTGTCCCAGATCTCCTTTTATAGCAATGTTGACAGTGTCTAAATACGACTTACTGACGGGTAAATAGTGAGGATATACAAATTCACGATGTACGTGATAGGTGTTTGCACCTTCCTGGTCATTGTTTGTGGTACTATCCACTTTGAAAGGAATGACACGCAGTAACGGCACAGAGGTGTGTCCCACCACGTTGTACTCCACCACATCGGAATACACAAAGATTAAATTAAGTCCTTGGTTCAGTTCTTCCGGGTTTCCAAAAGCTCTGTAAAAATCCATATTACTTTTGATCTTGGGGCTCATATTGTTTGCGACCATTTCTTCATGTCCACCCAAAATTTCAAACAAACTACCACTGAACCTGAGGGACATTGTGTCCGTATCTTGAAATTTGATCACGAGACGATGAGCCACTTTATGGTACTCAATCTTCACACTTTTTTTGGCTCTGTTCAGTGCTTTGCCAAAGGCTAAGTTGAACCTGTCCGCAATAGTGTCTACCAAATGTTCACCACTAAAATAATAACCTGAAGGAATTTTCAAGGTGTAGATAATGAAGGCTGGATTGCTGGCTGCTATTGTGTCCCCTAAAAACCCGATTTTGTTGATTTCTTCCTCCAATTGGGCATTCAGGATTTCCACCTCGAAAGTGTTTTGCTTTTCGGTGATGTTTTTGATTTGTGTTGGGTGAATGATTTCCACTAAAGCCACTTCCCAATGGGCTTCGTGATCTAACTGGATGGTCTGAGGTAATTTGACCGTGTAACAGCACAACGTGTTGTTGGGAAACACCTCCATGGAACTGTCACTGGGTAAGGTTAAGTAAAATTGGTTGTTATTGCTCATACTTCCAGAGTTTTGTGGCTCTCCGAGGCGATACTGGAAGTCAGAGGAGTGTCTCCGCCCAAAATGGATTTGTTGTTGGAGTGGTGGCTGGCACTGACACTGGACACAAGCTTCCCGTGGTTCTCGTTCGAGGAGAATTTCAGGGAGGGATTAGGAAGCAGGTAACCGATGTAACTGCTCAATACAATGGTCCACAATTGTTTGTCTCCTTGTTGCAAACTCAAATTGGCGATGGCTGCCCCGATGACACAATACACCACGAAGATTTGGCAGAAAAAGACGATTTGTGTTTTAGGCACACGTTCTCGAGACCTCACCCACAAGGGTTGTTTTTGTAAATCTTGCAGAGAAGAATTGGGTGAAGGAGTGGTCGCAGTAGCTGAATCTGTGTGAAAGGGAATGATGGTCACTTCTTTTTATAGTCGATGACGTGCGAAACGTCGATACAAGAATGATAACTGGTCGGATATCCTTTCCAACGTACTTTGACTTCTTTGACACGTCGTTTGCCCACTTTACGGTTTCTGCCAGTTAGCACTCCACCCACCTCGAGAACACAAATAACATCTAGTCAACAGCTGACTATACCTAACAAACAACCCGACCCGGAAAGAGTGGTGGCAAAACAAAGGGCCAATTATGTTAGACAAACGGTATGACAAACTCAAATGTAATTATCGGAGGCACTACGTTCTTTTCTCACTCCGATACTACAGGCAATCTCAGCTGAAATAACAACCACAACAACAATAACAGCGACAGACACCATAGCAGCGGATTTGAAACTATCTACCTCAACTGAAGAATTAGTATCAGAACCAGAAAATGAAATTGAGGCGGTTGAGGAGGAGGAGGGGGACGCTGACCCTCGTTGAAAAGTACACCGAAATGGGGCTAGATCAAGCATTGTATGACGTGAACATAGCAGGGCAGTTTATTAGAGCCATACAATACGTTGCCTACAGATCTCTAGACACCTTTACACCAAGAACTTCTCAATGGGGATTAGGGGTCAGAGTTCTTCCCCAATTCTACAGACAAACCTACACTGGATACCCCCTCAGTCAACTGGTAGAAGCCGCTGCTTACATTACCGCCCATCATGGCTACGCATTTCCTGATATCAAGAATCATGAGACTAGGAGTGCGGGAAAGAGCGTGAAAGCAAAAGAGAGACGTGTTACCTTCTAACAGAAAAAACAGACTTTTTTAGGGCTCCAAAAGATTGCTTTTTATTAAATAGGGAACCATATTTGGCTTGGTATCCCTCCTTGACTAAACTATTCTCGAAACAAACTTGACCCATTGGAACACTGCAACAAACTTAACTTTTTAAACCTAACAGTGACCAAACTGGTATATGTCGCTTAGACATAATAATTTGAAAAAGATCAGTATGGCTATTTTTATGTACACTAAGTACTAATATTAGACAGATATGTTAGGAAATTTAACAGACTCGTTAGATTTGAACTAAGTGCACAGGTGGTTAACACATTATTGGTACTTATCATTGTCGATTAGCAAAAAACGGGACTTGATTTGAAATAAGTACGGGCTAGCGTTTTGGTGAGTACTTAACATCCATGGCTGTCTTGCTGAGCACCTTTTTTCCTCCTTTACCACGCTCGGACAGAAAAATGAGTGTGTGGTGAGACAATTCCCACTCATGTGTAAAGCCTTTCAGTCAGGTTGTTAAGGACTAGTTAGTCCTACACAAGCCCTACAAAAGGAGACCAAGTTTGTCTTCAAAGACGATTGAAACTCTAAATTACACGGGCGTGAAGGAAAAAACATCGTTGTGTTTAATCTAATCATGCTTGTCGTATCTCTTTGTGTTTTAGAGGTCATATTTCTTCTTAAGTAAATACACGCATCAATAGACAGACAGATTGGGTCATCATCCTTGAGTTTCACTGTACTTTCGGTTCTTTACTTCATACAAACCCCAAATTTATTAGTTTGAAAAAAAAAAGATAACATGCCCCTCAATACTGTAACACGTCTGTTCTGACTCTACCGATGTGAGTGTGAGTGTTTATGTCGAAATGTTTAAGTGAGATATAAAAAATGGCCAGCTTGAAAACGCGAACCAATACTGTGACGCTCAGTATTTTGATGTGGTAAGAGGAAATGGTACAACACACACACACAAAGAGGGCTTGTAAGTTCATATTCAGTGTCTGCACTGTAATGGTAACAACGCAAGAACATAGGAATTATTATGCCACACAGTCCTAGAACAAAACAATGCATCACCCGTTGTAAGCCATTTCATTGGCTATACTTATTTTCTTACCGCGTTCGCTTCGAATTGACTTGAGTAGCTATTCAGACAGTGACGAGAATGGCCATGCTTTACTGGGTCTATCCTATAGGCGATTTATATAAAAAATATTTTTAAAAATTAAACTAATGCACGAACAATCGTACCATGGGCGATCCCATGGAAATTGTGTCCGTCTTATTGCCAAATACATCAACATTTAATTTAACCGTGCAGATCGCTAGAACAAACCTCTGATCATACACATTTTGAAAAGTGTTGTGTGACACGGATCGCCATTGTCGTTTGGTGTCTGCTTTCTTCTTCGAAAAGAGATCGTTTCGTCTTGACTATAAAAATTTAATTTGACTAAGTTTTACGCACTACTTGAACTCATACATTTACGTTGTAGGTGTAAGCCGTCGTTCTCAGTTTTCTGGAAGTTCGTTTTTGCGTTTCTCAGATGTGATACTATTTTTTATGGACCGAACGAAATTTCTTTTGTCGTGAATCAGGACTCGTGGTTATGTGGCAGAAATGGAGAGCATTGATTAAAGCCCAGTTATGTCGTCTTCGAAATCGCTGACACGGATTTGAACTAACACTTCAGGTTTTGTGTGAGGCGATACGGTACATCATTGCCTTTTACTTCCTCAATGAAATCGTTTCATCTTATTGCAAAATTACATTTGACTAGGTTACATACGCGGCAGGTCTCTGTATATAAGGAGAGTGTCTTAGCGTCAGAGTATTCATTCCGCTCTCAAACGATCAAGAAGATGGAAGAGTCAGCACAGATCGACCTGCTGGTCAAATATTTGCTAAAAGTCATACGAAAGCATAATTCACATGCGAAAGTGGCAACAAAACTTACTCTTTTGGTCGTTGATTTGATGAGAGTCAAACGAAAGTGTGTAAGTGCTAATGAAGTTTGCTATATCTGCAAAGGTAAATGGGTATTTGTCTCCAGAATACCTGCTTCGTCTAAGAAAGAGAGACAAAAGTCAAGATACCTAATATCGTTGTCAGGAGAAAGGACACTGGAATTCAGAGTGCCCTACGAGAAAAGAGAAGAAACAAAAACAAGACGAAACAGAGAAGAGGGATTCAGAAGAAGAAGAAATTGAAGATGATGAAGAACTTGTGCCAGTAAAGACATGGAAATGGAAAAATTGACAATGTGAGCCGATGCGTTGGCCCTGATGTGAAATTTCATACTACCTTCTAAAAGAGAATAGACCAGAAAGAAAACGTAAGTGTCCCTTGGTCTTGACATTGTATAATAAGGATGGCGTGTTTTGTTTTTTACTCACACTTTATGAAATTGTGCTCTTTCACCTCTCTCTATCCCTCTGGATCATGTTTTAGTTAGAATTGAAATGGAAGGATGTTTTCCTTCACGCACGCTCTTTAGGCATGCAAGTCGGTAAACAATAGTCAGTCTATTCATCCATCATTTTGTGTCTTGATGTTTCCTAAATCACACACTGATGCCATAAAATAACGGATTAAATGGGTTTTGTAG
The DNA here is from genome assembly GCA_028554795.2 of Sinohyriopsis cumingii. NCBI lineage: Eukaryota > Metazoa > Mollusca > Bivalvia > Unionida > Unionidae > Sinohyriopsis > Sinohyriopsis cumingii. The sequence goes on from CM068841.1 coordinate 17,095,591, forward strand.
TGTTGGGAGTGGGGGTGGGGAGGGGTGGGGTGTAGGTGTTTGGCAGAGTTGGTCATTGCAGGTGAGGGCTTAGGTGCTTTCAAAAAACTTTTTCTTCTTCACTCTGTGTTGATAGTATATTTGGGGTTTGTATGCGTTCGCGTACGTTTGTGTGGATAGTTTATTTGGGGTTTGCATTATCTCCCTTCTGTGTTGATAGTATATTTGGGGTTTGTTTTTTCCTCTTCCCTCTGTGTGTGTGTGTGTGTGTGTGTGTGTGTGTGTGTGTGTGAGTGTGAGTGTGTCTGCGCGCGTATGTTGTGTGTGTGTGTGTATTGGTCTCTGTTTGTCCCTATAAAACTCACTTTATCCCTATCAGATACACTCTACCTACCTACCTACAGTAGCGCGTATTCAGGTCAGCCACTTGCAACACTGTTGCCATTTATCCGTTAGTGTTCAGTACAGTGACGTCACTGACGCTGGAAATTTTGAGACTATAAATATCGACTTGGGGATTTCCACATTTTGTAGCTATACATATATACTAGAATTCATAAACAGGAACGTCACTCAAGCTGAGGCTATAAAAAGATAGTGGGATTTTCCAAAGGAAAAACCCACAAGTTGGAGCTATAGATAGTGGGATTTCATAGGAATTTCAGCTGATTATAGATACATAGGTATTTATTCACGATCGTCACAGAAGTTGATATTGTAAGTAGTTACTAATTTTATCCATTTTAGTCTAAACCATTGTAACTTAATTTTCGGGGATATGTTTATTTTCCTTTAAATTCTGGGACAATTTCGTCATTTTAGCGTTACTTTTAGTCACATCCATTTTGTCGTTGAGCATTTCCTTGATTATAGCTATTTATAGCATCATTACAATTATGCAAATTTTTGAACACCCCAGCAAGATTTCAGGTCTTGGTAATGCTTTATATATAAATCTCACGCTTGTACTAGTGTATGTATGTTTCTGCTTCTGTTGTGTTTGACCCTCTACCATCATTGTCCCCAGACAATCCCACCATGTTCAATTCCCCTTGACGCTATACAGACCCACCATGTTCAATTTCCATATGTTAAATTTCCATTGAGGCTAATCTGACCCACGATTTTTTCTCCATGTTAATTTCCATTGAGGCTAATCTGACCCACGATTTTTCCCCATGTCAAATTTCCATTGAGGCTAATCTGACCCAAGGGTGTTTTTAATGCTAATTCCCATTGAGGCTAAAGTGACCCCCTTCACTACTTACATCGTTCCATCCCTCAAACAAAAATATTTGTTACATCTACATTTACCACCTGATCAATCAGATCTTCTATAGGTAAACATAGATTTGATACAAAATAGGGTTCTTCTCAGATGTAAATATTTATGTAAGCAAATTCAGACTGTTCTATAAATAGGATGGTTCGCTGGAGATTTATTATAACCCTTCGCTATGAATCAATTAGAAGTGGCACGTACAGCCGCGGTGGCTCAGTGGTTAACGTGTTCGAATTCTACCGTCGGACCTGCCAGGGTCAACTATTGTGCTGTGTCGATGTGAAAGGCATTTTACTGACATGAAATGGACCAAATAACTTATTTATCTTGCGAAGCCTTGACGAGAAAAATGACACTAATCTGCACTTGTACATACAGCCTGGGACGATTAAAATTTCAACGGTGTTCACGAATTCATGCAAATGTCAATGATTGGAGCAAAGTAAAACTAGTCATGGAACAACACACCGTGTGTCTTACATGATCGTGCCTCAGACGATCTTATCTCCCTTACGTGACTGTGTTTCCCTACTCATATTCGGTATAAAACAGCGCCTTGTTATGTTGCGAGAAGGCAAATCATGTTCCACTCTAACTTCACCCACGCACATATTACCCTAATAAAAGAAAAATATTTTCATAGCGATATACAACCTGAGCATGTGAAAGTTTCGATTTACATTTTGTTTGCAACATTTGTTTTCTGTACGATAAACAGAACAGTCATAACCATGTTATTTTTATGTGCCATCTTATCTGTTAGGAATCTGAGAGAGAGAGAGAGAGAGAGAGAGAGAGAGAGAGAGAGAGAGAGAGAGAGAGAGAGTTTGTTAGACAATTGTTTAACAGTTATCGACAGAATAAGATACAGTTTGTGTTACCTTTGTATACTAGGTCTGTTCCGTTTTCTGGACATGTGTTCCTTCCCCATCTCACGTATGTCGACCCAAGCCCTTGAGATAAGAGTAGTAACAAATATCCTTTAAAGAAGTAAATCTAGTCGCCTATAAGCACAATTATCATTGCAAAACAAATGAGTTCATCTGCTGCAATTTATTGGCCTTTGCTGAGAGGATACGTTGATGTACCGCAAAAGACCATTTCCCAGAAATTTTCAATGTAATACGCTGACTTATTCATTTCATAAAATGAATTACAGAACGGAAGGAAATATGGTCATTTAATAAAAAATCCAGTTAACATCTTAGTTACAGATGTCGAAAGTAACAGTTGGTTAGCTTGATTGAATATTGCAATCACTTACAGCAAAGTAATAAAGAATACATTATTAAGCAATTTAAATTTGTACAGGGATCAGCACAAAGAAGAATAATAAAAGACACTTACCATTTGATTTATTTTCTGTAAGTCGCTGAATTTCGAAATGTTTCTCCTTTACATCTGTTTCAAGAGCTTTTACCTTTTCTTGAAGTTGTATGAGGATAGAATCCGTTTCTCTCTGAGAAAATTCAGCTCTTAGAAGTCTCTCTAACAATTTGTACTAGTAATTAGAAGTTTCTCTAACAATTTGTACTAGTAATTGGACAGTCACTTGTACCAGACGCTTGGGTCATTTGTGACTGGCTGCCAACAACAAGGAGTGTGAACAATAAACATTGAATGAAACACATCATCTAAGTTGTAGCATTAAAGCATACAAAACTATATTGCTATTAATGCAACAGATCTTCTAAAATATATAATAAGACGATGGCCAATACAGTAGCTGAATGTCTTGAGGTACTGAGTAATGTAATGAGAGTCGACCTGACAATAAATCAGCCTCTACGATTTTATCAAGCTTTGGAACTAGCCTTTAATTGGTTAACATTAGTTCACGTGGCACTGGAATCTACCAGTTATTTGTTTAAGAGATTTATGATGAAATGCACACGTTTAAATAGTGTGTAGTTATTTATAGTAGTTACACAATAGGAAGACCTGGGCCAATAAATTAAATCTATCCATGTTAAACCTGTTAGTCGGTTCATATCTACCTTAAACCGGTGTTAGTTGTATTGAATTTGAATTGTTTACTGTACGGTATGAATGGTTATGCTATGTATACCTGTGATTTGTATTTGATCTTAGCCAAAAGTCAATATAGTCGTCTCCTTGACCAGTGACATTTAATTTGTAAACAAAATAATACATAGCTAATATTTCTCAACGACGATATATTAAATATTCAGATTATTATCTTTGGATGAAAACATATTTGCGTCTATCTGAATGTATGACAATTGTTATTCACTTGGTAATTTCTATGCATATTGACAACTTTGAATGTTTTGGAGAGGAAACTGGCTTTTATCAGGGCTGGAGTATTGTGCTTAAGTTTTCAATATCAATATTGTTTGCATGAAAATTTACTCATTCCTGCCTTACAATTAGAGGCAGAATCAGCCTTATTATTGTGTTCAGTTAATAATTGATTTGATACTTGGTGCCCGGCCAGGAACTTTGTTAAGACTATGATAACATTAGGTTCAAAGATTGCATCCAGAGTGATCTTATAATCTAACTTGATGCGGAAAAGGTCAACATTTAAAAAATGCTGTTTATGCAGTTGCCGATTATTAGCTGACTTACAGTTTCTTTTGTCAAGATGTCTCCTTCTATAAGAGTTTCGAATCTCAATCCAGCACGTCATTTAGCAATCAAGTTCTGTTAAGACTGATCAGAAACCCTTATCTTTTCCCACGTGAAGCTATTGCAAGTAGAAATGGCATGTTCTTTCTATTTGGTGCAGATTGAAACGTTAGCAACATAATCATTAACGCTCTTAGTTCTTCCAGATCAAGGTCAGGGTGATGTATTGGAAACAATATGTTTGATGAATCAAACAAAACCCAGTCTGATTGTAGTATGGAAACTTATGAACCATTTATGTGGAATGCTTCTATATCACATATTGGTGATTATAGCCAGTCAGTGACTATTAGTATTCTAAGGGATACAGTAATTTCTCAGATTCTTTTATTATCAGGTATTTTGCATTTTCTGAGAAGTCTTTTAATGAAATTGTTCTTATTCAAGAAGTAGAGTGCGGCTTTGTTAAAGTTAATCTCAATTGTGTAATTGAGTGATCAGACATAGTCTCAGAACTTGTGACGGTCGGAACTGTGACTTCTATACTCATCAAGTGCTTTCATTTATTACTAGGAAAAAACCCAGCTAGAAATAAGGTTGTGGTTAATCCATTCATAACTAACAACATTGTTTGGATCATAAAGTCAAACTAATTGAAAATGCAAAGCCTGATTTATACCCAGCTTGTGTAGTGATTAGAGCCATGGCAACGAAAGTGGTTGAGAATAATGTTGATCAGAAAAATGTTTCGTTTTAGCGACATATGGATTGGACAGGATTTTTGATGAGGTTACATTTGATTTTGGTATTGTTCAGTTAAAAGGGATTGATCACAATGAACTTCGTTTAACTAGTCATTCTCTTTATCCTAATCAGGAGACAAACGACAATTACTCGTCGTCGAACATGAACATGTTTCTGAGATACCGTTTGTTTCAGAAGGCTATTAGCGAAACTGAAATCACTCACGGATCTGTTTGTGATTTCGTTAAAATAGGGTCCTTATGAGAAAATGGAGACCACCTGAGATACACGCTAGTGATCAGTGATTATTGATGTATCAAATTGTTGTTTCTAGTTTGTACTGACAGCAAGTTCTTAGTCTAGCCCATGAAAAATCTTTACTTGATTATTTAGGCGCCATTATTTTTTCTTACATGATTTTGAATCATTTTATTAGCCAAAAAGTTAAAGTAATGCTTCTGATTTATTGTAGATTGTGTCACACTTTGTCGAATGTTTAGAAAACTAAAAAAAGATAAATAAGGCACATCTGCAACCAAAATCTGGATTTACAAACCATTTAGCAACAAAATGCTAGATTGTGTCGGTTTTTTACGCAAGACTGAATAAAAATGAAAGTAAGATATGACAGAAATACAAAGGAATGGTGTGCCAAGCCGGCTAATAAAGTTCTGGTTCTCTTGTTCATACCTCAAAGTCCTCTTCGAGCTAAGTATTATGGTCCTCATGAAGTTAAAAAAATGTAAGTTATATTATATCATTAACAAACCTTGGAGGCGAAAGCAAAAACATCTCTCGCATATACATATGTTAGAGGGGTATGTTGACAAAGCTAGCACTGTTTATCATTCAGTCAATTTAATTGTACGTGTCCCAAGCTGTGAGGATTTAAAGGTTGGAACGAAATAGGACTGTTTTTTACTCTGGAGTAACTGATCTTCGGAATTCAGAAATATTGCAGGATCATGACCAGAAACAGCTACATCAGCAGCTGCAAGAAATGAGTGAACTAAAACAGCTATTATTTGAACATGACGACACGTTTCCAGATGTTCTAAAAGCAACAAATAAAATCTACCATAATGCTAACATTATAGATTACACACCTGTGACGCAGCATCCGTTTAGGATTAATCGTCTTAAAAAGGAATGGGTTATTAAATAAATTCCGTATCTGCTGAAGAATTTATTTTAAAGAGGCTGATGTCGTTGGAAAGAGAAAGATTCCGTTCCGGGATAGAAATTATATTAAACTTTAAACTTGACTTTTAGCTCTGCCAATTGTCAGCTTGCATTTTATAGCATTATCTGATGAACATTAATAACAATGATGCACACCCAAAATCTAAGGCTGAGTAAAAGTTAAATTAAAAATAATATAAAGTATTTAACATATTCTTTGATATCTTTAGTTTGATACATATAAAAGTGCTGGTTTTTTTCTCTGGTTGAATTATATAAACATAATGACATTGAACAGTAACTTCGAGTACTAATTGTGAGAAACAAGCATGCTCGGTGATAGCCAAATTCATTAAACATTGTATAAAACCTTCCTTTGTGTGCCATATCATTATTCCTGAGCTAGTGCGTGCTTGTTTCATAATCTCTATTTTAATTTCTCATCATATGTGTCAATGACACCCGATGTGACCATAAACTGAATCGATCATTTGCTTTCCAAACATTTTGCCCATTTGATTTTTATGCTGGAATATTTTATACAATAACATTTATTCATGTCAATATTGATATTCTGATCAATAAAGGCGTCCTAAAGTCGAATTTGGACTCATATGACAGAATAAAAGATTAATCGCTTTAAAGAAACATAATTTTGATAGCTACGATAACTTGTAAATGACCCATTATATGATCTGATGGTTAAAACAATTTAGTCTTTGTACTCAAACCTACAAGGAGGTTAAGAAATATGTTAATCAGAAACGTGACTGAAACGAAAATTAAAAAACAAATTCCACCACGAGCATCTCCATTACAGGAAATGTGTTCTAAACAAATTGTATCTTGTAATATTCTTTTTCATGTACAGATTGACAATGAAAACATAATAGTTGGCAATCAATAGCTGGGTTGCCATCCGAGAAAGTCTACTACTCTCGAACGTTTTTGCATATGGCAAAGTTAACATCCTATTATTTTAGATTGTGCACTTCGTAGAGAGGGTTAGAGAATTAGTGCGTGCAGGAAATGTTTTCGGCGCAGTATCACTGATAAACCCGAGTTAGATTCCTAGTGGTGGACACTTGAAAGGTGTCTAACTTGCACAATAATAGTATATATCTGTCTGTCTGTCTGTCTGTCTGTCTCTCTCTCTCTCTATCTTTTGAAGATAAAGCATAGCTGTAGTCCATGCTTGGTTCAGTCATCGATAAAGAAAAGGATTTCGGTACCTTCACATAGTGTCAAGATTGTGACTTATTTTTAAAAACTTAATCGCGCATTGACATATGCTCTAGTTTAAAGCGCATAATTAGCTTTTAAAACATGTTTTTACTGCAATGCTATGTTTTGAATAATAATTCCTTCATATAGCTTTGCAATGACGGATAGAAAATGTCTTGTATTGTAAAAGTCCTATGTCATTAAACGTAAGAAGAGTCATGATTGTGACGACTTTTATTAAACATACTTGTCATGGTGGCCATTAAGAGATACATCGCATCTACGTGTACAAGATAAAGATACTGGTCTAATGAACACTTTATAAAACCGAGTACAACGACGATACAACAAGTTTCATTTTGAACAAAGAACGCAGGCTATAACTCGATTTTCAACGTATGGTGGACACTGTAGTGATCCACATTTGGCCTGAACTATGTACATCACATGCCCTTCTTTATTAACAATGCTTCCAGGTGTTGACTCTGGGTTTGCATCCACGCAAACGTAGTTTGTCGCTCCAGCGTGATTATAATGCCCAGACATCAGATACCCTGTGTATTCCATGCTCCACCCTGGGTAGCAATTCGTTCTAGCAGGGATCATGAGTATGTTTGCGCGTGTAGTTCTACACACAGAACATGGCACGTCAAGCTCGCTTGAGACAGTCAAAAAAGGATTAGTTCCACTGTATACTTTATACTCTGCACCGTAGATAAGTCCACTAAAATCGGTATTTCCAACATTCGCCCCCCATGTAGGATTCTCTGGCAAGCAAAGAAAGTCAGCAGCACTTCCAGTGTGAGTCCAGAATGAACCACCAGCAAATCCTAGGGGGTAAAGTAGTAAATTATTGGCAGTGCATATTAAATAACTCAAAACTAATAATCATTAAGGAATGTGTTTCATACTTCTTCAACCGAAGCAACTTCAATTTTTTAGCATCTGAACGGTTTTTGAAACACGAAAAGCGATACAATAAAATGGTATTAGTTGGGTGCTTGGAGTAAAAGTTCAGAAACGGTAGACAGAAATAACCGTACAATAATAAAACAACAAGGAGCATTGCAACATCCTTTCAGTTGCAGTGAGATTGTTGGAAACGGTCACAGAGGGTAAAAATACAGTATAAACAAAGTTGCGTTGGAAAATGGTAAGATATTGTACGATAACGCAAATGAGCCATTGAAAGTAAAATTTAGCAAATGATATGCAAATATTACATTACGCAAAACGATCTCTCATTGGTTGTGGTAAAAACGTAACGAATATTGTCTCGCTAGTAACAACAACTTCTTTGATTCTTGATGACTCAAAGTTATGTTGGGCTTATGCTGATATAATCGGTTTATATTTAGTATATTGTCACAAAGAGACAGTAATGTCGTTGATCATTATGTCCTAGAATTACAACAAAAACCTCACTTAGAGTAAAGGCAGCCTATCTTCCATCTATTTAACAGTGCATATTCTAAAGGATATCTTTTTAAACATATATAAACATGTAAATAAATAATTATTTTTATATTTATGTTAGCTATGAGAATGAAAACTATGACATCCATATAAAAACCTTACATAAGAGGCATTTGTCCAATTTTACTTCGTTAATAATGTTATTAAGCTCATTTGATTTATATTTTGAAGTAGAAAAATCCTCGAAATATCACATGCTAAGGCTGTGGTTTGATGAGAATGCTTTTGTAGAGTTTTGAACAAAAGCCATTATTTAATTACATGGATCTTCCTCACTTACTGAAACATTGAACAACGAATGACACCGACAATTATGCAGATTGATCAAGTTTTTTTATCGATGACTTTAACGTTTGTTGATCGATGTCTTAAAAATAGTCTTTGAAGGTATGGCTCTCTTTCTCAAAATAAACCCTAACTTGACAAAAAAACTAATTTCATTGCTTGTTAATTTAAATATGTTTGTTGATCATCACTAAAATAATGCTATTAATTTGCATACATATGCGAAGCAGGTTATCCAGTCCGTATACTATCCAGCATAGCTATGTGTAGCACCTATTTACATCGTTCCATCCCTCAAACAAAAATATTTGCTACGTCTACATTTACCACCTGATCAATCGGATCTTCTATAGGTTAACATAGATTTGATACAAAATAGGGTTCTGCTCAGATGTAAGTATTTATGTAAGCAAATTCAGACAGTTCTATAAATAGGATGGTTCGCTAGAGATATATTATAACAATTCGCTATGAATCAATTAGAAGTGGCACGTACAGCCGCGGTGGCTCAGTGGTTAACGTGTTCGAATTCTACCGTCGGACCTGCCAGGGTCAACTATTGTGCTGTGTCCATGTGAAAGGCATTTTACTCACATGAAATGGACTAAATAACTTATTTATGTTGCGAAGCCTTGACGCGAGAAATGACACTAATCTGCACTCGTACATACAGCCTGGGACAATTAAAATTTCGACGGTGTTCACGAATTCATGCAAATGTCAATGATTGGAGCAAAGTAAAACTAGTCATGGAACAACACATCGTGTGTCTTACATGATCGTGCCTCAGGCGATCTTATCTGTCTCACGTGACTGTGTTTCCCTTCTCATATTCGGTGTAAATAGCGATTTGTTATGTTGCGATAAGGCAAATCATGTTCCACTCTAACTTCACCCACTCACATATTACCCTAATAAAAGCAAAATATTTTCATAGCGATATACAACCTGAGCATGTGAAAGTTTCGGTTTACATTTTGTTTGCAACATTTATTTTCTGTACGATAAACAGAACAGTCATAACCATGCTGTTTTTATATGCCATCTTATCTGTTAGGAATCTTTGAGAGAGAGAGAGAGAGAGAGAGAGAGAGAGAGAGAGAGAGAGAGAGAGAGATAGAGAGAGAGAGAGAGAGAGTTTGTTAGACAATTGTTTAACAGTTATCGACATAATAAGATACAGTTTGTCTTACCTTTGTATACTAGGTCTGTACCGTTTTCTGGACATGTGTTCCTTCCCCATCTCACGTATGTCGACCCAAGCCCTTGAGATAAGAGTAGTAACAAATATCCTTTAAAGAAGTAAATCTAGTTGCCTATAAGCACAATTATCATTGCAAAACAAATGAGTTCACCTGCTGCAATTTATTGGCCTTTGCTGAGAGGATACGTTGATGTACCGCAAAAGACCATTTCCCAGAAATTTTCAATGTAATACGCTAAATTATTCATTTCATAAAATGAATTAAAGAACGGAAGGAAATATGGTTATTTAAGAAAAAATCCAGTTAACATCTTAGTTACAGATGTCGAAAGTAACAGTTGGTTAGCTTGATTGAATATTGCAATCACTTGGAACAAAATAGTAAAGAACACATTATTAAGCAATTTAGATTTGTACAGGGATCAGCACAAAGAAGAATACTAAAAGACACTTACCATTTGATTTATTTTCTATAAGTCGCTGAATTTCGAAATGTTTCTTCTTTACATCTGTTTCAAGAGCTTTTACCTTTTCTTGAAGTTGTATGAGGATAGAATCCGTTTCTCTCTGAGAAAATTCAGCTCTTAGAAGTCTCTCTAACAATTTGTACTCGTAATCGAATCTTGGACAGTCACTTGTACCAGACGCTTGGGTCATTTGTGACTGGCTGCCAACAACAAGGAGTGTGAACAATAAACATTGAATGAAACACATCATCTAAGTTGTAGCATTAAAGCATACAAAACTATATTGCTATTAATGCAACAGATCTTCTAAAATATATAATAAGACGATGGCCAATACAGTAGCTGAATGTCTTGAGGTACTGAGTAATGTAATGAGAGTCGACCTGAAAATCAGCCTCTACGATTTTATCAAGCTTTGGAACTAGCCTTTAATTGGTTAGCATTAGTTCACGTGGCACTGGAATCTACCAGTCATTTGTTTAAGAGATTTATAATGAAATGCTCAGGTTTAAATAGTGTGTAGTTATTTATAGTAGTTACACAATAGGAAGACCTGGGCCAATAAATTAAAGCTATACATGTTAAACCTGTTAGCCGGTTGATATCTACCTTAAACCGGTGTTAGTTGTATTGAATTTGAATTGTTTACTGTATGGTATCAATGGTTATGGTATGTATATCTGTGATTTGTATTTGATCTTAGCCAAAAGTCAATATAGTCGTCTCCTTGACCAGTGACATTTAATTTGTATACAAAATAATACATAGCTAATATTTCTCAACGACGATATATTAAATATTCAGATTATTATCTTTGGAGGAAAACATATTTGCGTCTATCTGAATGTATGACAATAGTTATTCACTTGGTAATTTCTATGCATATTGACAACTTTGAATGTTTTGGAGAGGAAGCTGGCTTTTATCAGGGCTGGAGTATTGTGCTTAAGTTTTCAATATCAATATTGTTTGCATGAAAATTTACTCATTCCTGCTTTACAATTAGAAGCAGAATCAGCCTTATTGTTGTGTTCAGTTAATAATTGATTTGATACTTGGTACCCGGCCAGGAACTATGTTAAGACTATGATAATGTCAAGATCAAAGATTGCATCCAGAGTGATCTTATAATCTACCTTGATGCGGAAAAGGTCAACATTTAAAAAATGCTGTTTATGCAGTTGCCGATTATTAGTTGACTGACAGTTTCTTTTGTCAAGATGTCTCCGTATAGAGCAGTTTCGAATCTCAATCCAGCACGTCATTTAGCAATCAAGTTCTGTTAAGACTGATCAGAAACCCTTATCTTTTCCCACGTGAAGCTATTGCAAGTAGAAATGGCATGTTCTTTCTATTTGGTGCAGACTGAAACGTTAGCAACATAATCATTAACGCTCTTAGTTCTTCCAGATCAAGGTCAGGGTGATGTATTGGAAGTAATATGTTTGATGAATCAAACAAGACCCAGTCTGATTGTAGTATAGAAACTTATGAACCATTTATGTGGAATGCTTCTATATCACATATTGGTGATTATAGCCAGTCAGTCACTATTAGTATTCTAAGAGATACAGTAATTTCTCAGATTCTTTTATTATCAGGTATTTTGCATTTTCTGAGAAGTCTTTTAATGAAATTGTTCTTATTCAAGAAGTAGAGTGCGGCTTTGTTAAAGTTAATCTCAATTGTGTAAATTGGTGATCAGACATAGTCTTAGACTTTGTGACGGTCGGAACTGTGACTTCTATACTCATCAAGTGCTTTCATTTATTACTAGGAAAAAACCCAGCTAGAAATAAGGTTGTAGTTAATCCATTCGTAACTAACAACATTGTTTGGATCATAAAGTCAAACTAATTGAAAATGCAAAGCCTGATTTATACCCAGCTTGTGTAGTGATTAGAGCCATGACAACGAATGTTCTTGAGAATAATGTTGATCAGGAAATCATTCGTTTTAGCGACATATGGATTGGACAGGATTTTTGATGAGGTTATATTTGCTTCTGGTATTGTTCAATTAAAAGGGATTGATCACAATGAACTTCGTTTAACTAGTCATTCTCTTTATCCTAATCAGGAGACAAACGACAATTACTCGTCGTCGAACATGAACATGTTTCTGAGATACCGTTTGTTTCAGAAGGCTATTAGCGAAATTGAAATCACACACGGATCGTTTGTGATTTCGTTAAAATGGGGTCCTTACGAGAAAATGGAGACCACCTGAGATACTCGCTAGTGATCAGTGGTTATTGATGTATCAAATTGTTGTTTCTAGTTCGTACTGACAGCAAGTTCTTAGTCTAGCCCATGAAGAATCTTTACTTGATTATTTAGGCGCCATTATTATTTATCACATGATTTTGAATCATTTTATTGGCCAAAAAGTTAAAGTAATGCTTCTGATTTACTGTAGATTGTGTCACACTTTGTCGAATGTTTAGAAAACTAAAAAAAGATAAATAAGGCATATCTGCAACCAAAATCTGGATTTACAAACCATTTAGCAACAAAATGCTAGATTGTGTCGGTTTTTTACGCAAGACTAAATAAAAATGAAAGTAAGATATGACAGAAATACAAAGGAATGGTGTGCCAAGCCTGCTAATAAAGTTCTGGTTCTCTTGTTCATACCTGAAATTCCTCTTCGAGCTAAGTATTATGGTCCTCATGAAGTTAAAAGAATGTAAGTTACTTTATATCATTAACAAGCCTGGGAGGCGAAAGCAAAAACATCTCTCGCATATACATATGTTAGAGGGGTATGTTGACAAAGCTAGCACTGTTTATCATTCAGTCAATTTAATTGTACCTGTCCCAAGCTGTGAGGATTTAAAGGTTGGAACGAAATAGGACTGTTTTTTACTCTGGAGTAACTGATCTTCGGAATTCAGAAATATTGCAGGATCATGACCAGAAACAGCTACATCAGCAGCTGCAAGAAATGAGTGAACTAAAACAGCTATTATTTGAACATGACGACACGTTTCCAGATGTTCTAACAGCAACAAATAAAATCTACCAGAATGCTAAAATTATAGATTCAACACCTGTGACGCAGCATCCGTTTAGGATTAATCGTCTCAAAAAGGAATGGGTGATTAAATAAATTCCGTATTTGCTGAAGAATTTATTTTAAAGAGGCTGATGTCGTTGGAAAGAGAAAGATTCCGTTCCGGGATAGAAATTATATTAAACTTTAAACTTGACTTTTAGCTCTGCCAATTGTCAGCTTGCATTTTAGAGCATTATCTGATGAACATTAATAACAATGATGCACACCCAAAATCTAAGGCTGAGTAAAAGTTAAATTAAAAATAATATAAAGTACTAAACATATTCTTTGATATCTTTAGTTTGATACATATAAAAGTGCTGGTTTTTTTCTCTGGTTGAATTATATAAACATAATGACATTGAACAGTAACTTCGAGTATTAATTGTGAGAAACAAGCATGCTCAGTGATAGCCAAATTCATTAAACATTGTATAAAACCTTCCTTTGAGTGCCATATCATTATTCCTGAGCTAGTGCGCGCTTGTTTCATAATCTCTATTTTAATTTCTCATCATATGTGTCAATGACACCCGATGTGACCATAAACTGAATCGATCATTTGCTTTCCAAACATTTTGCCCATTTGATTTTTGTGCTGGAATATTTTATACAATAACATTTATTCATGTCAATATTGATATTCTGATCAATAAAGGCGTCCTAAAGTCGAATTTGGACTCATATGACAGAATAAAAGATTAATCGCTTTAAAGAAACATAATTTTGATAGCTACGATAACTTGTAAATGACCCATTATATGATCTGATGGTTAAAACAATTTAGTCTTTGTACTCAAACCTACAAGGAGGTTAAGAAATATGTTAATCAGAAACGTGACTGAAACGAAAATTAAAAAACAAATTCCACCACGAGCATCTCCATTACAGGAAATGTGTTCTAAACAAATTGTATCTTGTAATATTCTTTTTCATGTACAGATTGACAATGAAAACATAATAATTGGCAATCAATAGCTGGGTCGCCATCCGAGAAAGTCTACTAATCTCGAACGTTTATGCATATGGCAAAGTTAACATCCTATTATTTTAGATTGTGCACTTCGTAGAGAGGGTTAGAGAATTAGTGCGTGCAGGAAACGTTTTTAGCGCAGTATCACTGATAAACCCGAGTTAGATTCCTAGTGGTGGACACTTGAAAGGTGTCTAACTTGCACAATAATAGTATATATCTGTCTGTCTGTCTATCTCTCTCTCTCTCTCTATCTATCTATCTATCTATCTTCTGAAGATAAAGCATAGCTGTAGTCCATGCTAGGTTCAGTCATCGATAAAGAAAAGGATTTCGGTACCTTCACATAGTGTCAAGATTGTGACTTATTTTTAAAAACTTAATCGCGCATTGACATATGTTCTAGTTTAAAGCGCATAATTAGCTTTTAAAACATGTTCTTACTGCAATGCTATGTTTTGAATAATAATTCCTTCATATAGCTTTGCAATGACGGATAGAAAATGTTTGGTATTGTAAAAGTCCTATGTCATTAAACGTAACAAGAGTCATGATTGTGACAACTTTTATTAAACGTACTTGTCATGGCGGCCATTAGGAGATACATCGCATCTACGTGTACAAGATAAAGATACTGGTCTAATGAACACTTTATAAAACCGAGTACAACGACGATACAACAGGTTTCATTTTGAACAAAGAACGCAGGCTATAACTCGATTTTCAACGTATGGTGGACACGGTAGAGATCCACATTTGGCCTGAACTATGTACATCAGATGCCCTTCTTTATTAACAATGCTTCCAGGTGTTGACTCTGGGTTTGCATCCACGCAAACGTAGTTTGTCGCTCCAGCGTGATTATAATACTCAGACATCAGATACCCTGTGTATTCCATGTTCCACCCTGGGTAGCAATTCGTTCTAGCACCGTAGATAAGTCCACTAAAATCGGTATTTCCAACATTCGCCCCCCATGTAGGATTCTCTGGCAAGCAAAGAAAGTCAGCAGCACTTCCAGTGTGAGTCCAGAATGAACCACCAGCAAATCCTAGGGGGTAAAGTAGTAAATTATTGGCAGTGCATATTAAATAACTCAAAACTAATAATCATTAAGGAATGTGTTTCATACTTCTTCAACCGAAGCAACTTCAATTTTTGAGCATCTGAACGGTTTTTGAAACACGAAAAGCGATACAATAAAATGGTATTTGTTGGGTGCTTGGAGTAAAAGTTCAGAAACGGTAGACAGAAATAACCGTACAATAATAAAACAACAAGGAGCATTGCAACATCCTTTCAGTTGCAGTGAGATTGTTGGAAACGGTCACAGAGGGTAAAAATACAGTATAAACAAAGTTGCGTTGGAAAATGGTAAGATATTGTACGATAACGCAACGGAGCCATTGAAAGTAAAATTTAGCAAATGATATGCAAATATTACATTACGCGAAACGATCTCTCATTGGTTGTGGTAAAAACTTTACGAGTATTGTCTCGCTAGTAACAACAACTTCTTTGACGCTTGATGCCTCAAAGTTATGTTGGGCTTATGTTGATATAATCGGTTTACATTTAGTATATTGTCACAAAGAGACAGTAATGTCGTTGATCATTATGTCCTAGAATTACAACAAAAACCTCACTTAGAGTAAAGGCAGCCGATCTTCCATCTATTTAACAGTGCATATTCTAAAGGATATCTTTTTAAACATATATAAACATGTACATGAATAATTATTTTTATATTTATGTTAGCTATGAGAATGAAAACTATGACATCCATATAAAAACCTCACATAACAGGCATTTGTCCAATTTTACTTCGTTAATAATGTTATTAAGCTCATTTGATTTATATTTTGAAGTAGAAAAATCCTCGAAATATCACATGCTAAGGCTGTGGTTTGATGAGAATGCTTTTGTAGAGTTTTGAACAAAAGCCATTATTTAATTACATGGATCTTCCTCACTTACTGAAACATTGAACAACGAATGACACCGACAATTATGCAGATTGATCAAGTTTTTTTATCGATGACTTTAACGTTTGTTGATCGATGTCTTAAAAACAGTCTTTGAAGGTATGGCTCTCTTTCTCAAAATAAACCCTAACTTGACAAAAAAACTAATTTCATTGCTTGTTAATTTAAATATGTTTGTTGATCATCACTAAAATAATGCGATTAATTTGCATACATATGCGAAGCAGGTTATCCAGTCCGTATACTATCCAGCATAGCTATGTGTAGCACCTATTTACATCGTTCCATCCCTCAAACAAAAATATTTGTTACATCTACATTTACCACCTGATCAGTCAGATCTTCTGTTGGTAAATATAGATTTGATACAAAATAGGGTTCTTCTCAGATGTAAATATTTATGTAAGCAAATTCAGACTGTTCTATAAATAGGATGGTTCGCTGGAGATTTATTATAACCCTTCGCTATGAATCAATTAGAAGTGGCACGTACAGCCGCGGTGGCTCAGTGGTTAACGTGTTCGAATTCTACCGTCGGACCTGCCAGGGTCAACTATTGTGCTGTGTAGATGTGAAAGACATTTTACTGACATGAAATGGACTAAATAACTTATTTATCTTGCGAAGCCTTGACGCGAAAAATGACACTAATCTGCACTTGTTCATACAGCCTGGGACGATTAAAATTTCAACGGTGTTCACGAATTCATGCAAATGTCAATGATTGGAGCAAAGTAAAACTAGTCATGGAACAACACACCGTGTGTCTTACATGATCGTGCCTCAGACGATCTTATCTACCTCACGTGACTGTGTTTCCCTACTCATATTCGGTATAAAACAGCGCCTTGTTATGTTGCGATAAGGCAAATCATGTTCCACTCTAACTTCACCCAAGCACATATTACCCTAATAAAAGCAAAATATTTTCATAGCGATATACAACCTGAGCATGTGAAAGTTTCGATTTACATTTTGTTTGCAACATTTGTTTTCTTTACGATAAACAGAACAGTCATAACCATGCTATTTTTATGTGCCATCTTATCTGTTAGGAATCTGAGAGAGAGAGAGAGAGAGAGAGAGAGAGAGAGAGAGAGAGAGAGAGAGAGAGAGAGAGAGAGAGAGTTTGTTAGACAATTGTTTAACAGTTATCGACATAATAAGATACAGTTTGTCGTACCTTTGTATACTAGGTCTGTTCCGTTTTCTGGACATGTGTTCCTTCCCCATCTCACGTATGTCGACCCAAGCCCTTGAGATAAGAGTAGTAACAAATATCCTTTAAAGAAGTAAATCTAGTCGCCTATAAGCACAATTATCATTGCAAAACAAATGAGTTCACCTGCTGCAATTTATTGGCCTTTGCTGAGAGGATACGTTGATGTACCGCAAAAGACCATTTCCCAGAAATTTTCAATGTAATACGCTAAATTATTCATTTCATAAAATGAATTACAGAACGGAAGGAAATATGGTTATTTAATAAAAAATCCAGTTAACATCTTAGTTACAGATGTCGAAAGTAACAGTTGGTTAGCTTGATTGAATATTGCAATCACTTACAGCAAAGTAATAAAGAACACATTATTAAGCAATTTAAATTTGTACAGGGATCAGCACAAAGAAGAATAATAAAAGACACTTACCATTTGATTTATTTTCTGTAAGTCGCTGAATTTCGAAATGTTTCTCCTTTACATCTGTTTCAAGAGCTTTTACCTTTTCTTGAAGTTGTATGAGGATAGAATCCGTTTCTCTCTGAGAAAATTCAGCTCTTAGAAGTCTCTCTAACAATTTGTACTCGTAATCGAATCTTGGACAGTCACTTGTACCAGATGCTTGGGTCATTTGTGACTGGCTGCCAACAACAAGGAGTGTGAACAATAAACATTGAATGAAACACATCATCTAAGTTGTAGCATTAAAGCATACAAAACTATATTGCTATTAATGCAACAGATCTTCTAAAATATATGTAAAGACGATGGCCAATACAGTAGCTGAATGTCTTGAGGTACTGAGTAATGTAATGAGAGTCGACCTGAAAATCAGCCTCTACGATTTTATCAAGCTTTGGAACTAGCCTTTAATTGGTTAGCATTAGTTCACGTGGCACTGGAATCTACCAGTCATTTGTTTAAGAGATTTATAATGAAATGCTCAGGTTTAAATAGTGTGTAGTTATTTATAGTAGTTACACAATAGGAAGACCTGGGCCAATAAATTAAAGCTATACATGTTAAACCTGTTAGCCGGTTGATATCTACCTTAAACCGGTGTTAGTTGTATTGAATTTGAATTGTTTACTGTATGGTATCAATGGGTATGGTATGTATATCTGTGATTTGTATTTGATCTTAGCCAAAAGTCAATATAGTCGTCTCCTTGACCAGTGACATTTAATTTGTAAACAAAATAATACATAGCTAATATTTCTGAACGACAATATATGAAATAATCAGATCATTATCTATGGAGGAAAACATATTTGAATGTTTTTGAGAGGATACTGGTTTTTATCCGGGCTGCATTATCGTGTTTAAACTTTTTATATCAATATTGTTTGCATGAAAATTTACTCATTCCTGCTTTACAATTAGAAGCAGAATCAGCCTTATTGTTGTGTTCAGTTAATAATTGATTTGATACTTGGTACCCGGCCAGGAACTATGTTAAGACTATGATAATGTCAAGATCAAAGATTGCATCCAGAGTGATCTTATAATCTACCTTGATGCGGAAAAGGTCAACATTTAAAAAATGCTGTTTATGCAGTTGCCGATTATTAGTTGACTGACAGTTTCTTTTGTCAAGATGTCTCCGTATAGAGCAGTTTCGAATCTCAATCCAGCACGTCATTTAGGAATCAAGTTCTGTTAAGACTGATCAGAAACCCTTATCTTTTCCCACGTGAAGCTATTGCAAGTAGAAATGGCATGTTCTTTCTATTTGGTGCAGACTGAAACGTTAGCAACATAATCATTAACGCTCTTAGTTCTTCCAGATCAAGGTCAGGGTGATGTATTGGAAGTAATATGTTTGATGAATCAAACAAGACCCAGTCTGATTGTAGTATAGAAACTTATGAACCATTTATGTGGAATGCTTCTATATCACATATTGGTGATTATAGCCAGTCAGTCACTATTAGTATTCTAAGAGATACAGTAATTTCTCAGATTCTTTTATTATCAGGTATTTTGCATTTTCTGAGAAGTCTTTTAATGAAATTGTTCTTATTCAAGAAGTAGAGTGCGGCTTTGTTAAAGTTAATCTCAATTGTGTAAATTGGTGATCAGACATAGTCTTAGACCTTGTGACGGTCGGAACTGTGACTTCTATACTCATCAAGTGCTTTCATTTATTACTAGGAAAAAACCCAGCTAGAAATAAGGTTGTAGTTAATCCATTCGTAACTAACAACATTGTTTGGATCATAAAGTCAAACTAATTGAAAATGCAAAGCCTGATTTATACCCAGCTTGTGTAGTGATTAGAGCCATGACAACGAAAGTTCTTGAGAATAATGTTGATCAGGAAATCATTCGTTTTAGCGACATATGGATTGGACAGGATTTTTGATGAGGTTATATTTGCTTCTGGTATTGTTCAATTAAAAGGGATTGATCACAATGAACTTCGTTTAACTAGTCATTCTCTTTATCCTAATCAGGAGACAAACGACAATTACTCGTCGTCGAACATGAACATGTTTCTGAGATACCGTTTGTTTCAGAAGGCTATTAGCGAAATTGAAATCACACACGGATCGTTTGTGATTTCGTTAAAATGGGGTCCTTACGAGAAAATGGAGACCACCTGAGATACTCGCTAGTGATCAGTGGTTATTGATGTATCAAATTGTTGTTTCTAGTTCGTACTGACAGCAAGTTCTTAGTCTAGCCCATGAAAAATCTTTACTTGATTATTTAGGCGCCATTATTATTTATCACATGATTTTGAATCATTTTATTGGCCAAAAAGTTAAAGTAATGCTTCTGATTTACTGTAGATTGTGTCACACTTTGTCGAATGTTTAGAAAACTAAAAAAAGATAAATAAGGCACATCTGCAACCAAAATCTGGATTTACAAACCATTTAGCAACAAAATGCTAGATTGTGTCGGTTTTTTACGCAAGACTAAATAAAAATGAAAGTAAGATATGACAGAAATACAAAGGAATGGTGTGCCAAGCCGGCTAATAAAGTTCTGGTTCTCTTGTTCATACCTGAAATTCCTCTTCGAGCTAAGTATTATGGTCCTCATGAAGTTAAAAGAATGTAAGTTACTTTATATCATTAACAATCCTGGGAGGCGAAAGCAAAAACATCTCTCGCATATACATATGTTAGAGGGGTATGTTGACAAAGCTAGCACTGTTTATCATTCAGTCAATGTAATTATACCTGTCCCAAGCTGTGAGGATTTAAAGGTTGGAACGAAATAGGACTGTTTTTTACTCTGGAGTAACTGATCTTCGGAATTCAGAAATATTGCAGGATCATGACCAGAAACAGCTACATCAGCAGCTGCAAGAAATGAATAAACTAAAACAGCTATTATTTGAACATGACGACACGTTTCCAGATGTTCTAACAGCAACAAATAAAATCTACCAGAATGCTAAAATTATAGATTCAACACCTGTGACGCAGCATCCGTTTAGGATTAATCGTCTCAAAAAGGAATGGGTGATTAAATAAATTCCGTATTTGCTGAAGAATTTATTTTAAAGAGGCTGATGTCGTTGGAAAGAGAAAGATTCCGTTCCGGGATAGAAATTATATTAAACTTTAAACTTGACTTTTAGCTCTGCCAATTGTCAGCTTGCATTTTAGAGCATTATCTGATGAACATTAATAACAATGATGCACACCCAAAATCTAAGGCTGAGTAAAAGTTAAATTAAAAATAATATAAAGTACTAAACATATTCTTTGATATCTTTAGTTTGATACATATAAAAGTGCTGGTTTTTTTCTCTGGTTGAATTATATAAACATAATGACATTGAACAGTAACTTCGAGTATTAATTGTGAGAAACAAGCATTCTCAGTGATAGCCAAATTCATTAAACATTGTATAAAACCTTCCTTTGAGTGCCATATCATTATTCCTGAGCTAGTGCGCGCTTGTTTCATAATCTCTATTTTAATTTCTCATCATATGTGTCAATGACACCCGATGTGACCATAAACTGAATCGATCATTTGCTTTCCAAACATTTTGCCCATTTGATTTTTGTGCTGGAATATTTTATACAATAACATTTATTCATGTCAATATTGATATTCTGATCAATAAAGGCGTCCTAAAGTCGAATTTGGACTCATATGACAGAATAAAAGATTAATCGCTTTAAAGAAACATAATTTTGATAGCTACGATAACTTGTAAATGACCCATTATATGATCTGATGGTTAAAACAATTTAGTCTTTGTACTCAAACCTACAAGGAGGTTAAGAAATATGTTAATCAGAAACGTGACTGAAACGAAAATTAAAAAACAAATTCCACCACGAGCATCTCCATTACAGGAAATGTGTTCTAAACAAATTGTATCTTGTAATATTCTTTTTCATGTACAGATTGACAATGAAAACATAATAATTGGCAATCAATAGCTGGGTCGCCATCCGAGAAAGTCTACTACTCTCGAACGTTTATGCATATGGCAAAGTTAACATCCTATTATTTTAGATTGTGCACTTCGTAGAGAGGGTTAGAGAATTAGTGCGTGCAGGAAACGTTTTTAGCGCAGTATCACTGATAAACCCGAGTTAGATTCCTAGTGGTGGACACTTGAAAGGTGTCTAACTTGCACAATAATAGTATATATCTGTCTGTCTGTCTATCTCTCTCTCTCTCTCTATCTATCTATCTATCTATCTTCTGAAGATAAAGCATAGCTGTAGTCCATGCTAGGTTCAGTCATCGATAAAGAAAAGGATTTCGGTACCTTCACATAGTGTCAAGATTGTGACTTATTTTTAAAAACTTAATCGCGCATTGACATATGTTCTAGTTTAAAGCGCATAATTAGCTTTTAAAACATGTTCTTACTGCAATGCTATGTTTTGAATAATAATTCCTTCATATAGCTTTGCAATGACGGATAGAAAATGTTTGGTATTGTAAAAGTCCTATGTCATTAAACGTAACAAGAGTCATGATTGTGACAACTTTTATTAAACGTACTTGTCATGGCGGCCATTAGGAGATACATCGCATCTACGTGTACAAGATAAAGATACTGGTCTAATGAACACTTTATAAAACCGAGTACAACGACGATACAACAGGTTTCATTTTGAACAAAGAACGCAGGCTATAACTCGATTTTCAACGTATGGTGGACACGGTAGAGATCCACATTTGGCCTGAACTATGTACATCAGATGCCCTTCTTTATTAACAATGCTTCCAGGTGTTGACTCTGGGTTTGCATCCACGCAAACGTAGTTTGTCGCTCCAGCGTGATTATAATACTCAGACATCAGATACCCTGTGTATTCCATGTTCCACCCTGGGTAGCAATTCGTTCTAGCACCGTAGATAAGTCCACTAAAATCGGTATTTCCAACATTCGCCCCCCATGTAGGATTCTCTGGCAAGCAAAGAAAGTCAGCAGCACTTCCAGTGTGAGTCCAGAATGAACCACCAGCAAATCCTAGGGGGTAAAGTAGTAAATTATTGGCAGTGCATATTAAATAACTCAAAACTAATAATCATTAAGGAATGTGTTTCATACTTCTTCAACCGAAGCAACTTCAATTTTTGAGCATCTGAACGGTTTTTGAAACACGAAAAGCGATACAATAAAATGGTATTTG
The DNA here is from genome assembly GCA_028554795.2 of Sinohyriopsis cumingii. Taxonomy (NCBI): domain Eukaryota; kingdom Metazoa; phylum Mollusca; class Bivalvia; order Unionida; family Unionidae; genus Sinohyriopsis; species Sinohyriopsis cumingii. The sequence continues at coordinate 17,118,882 of CM068841.1, forward strand.
TTGGGTGCTTGGAGTAAAAGTTCAGAAACGGTAGACAGAAATAACCGTACAATAATAAAACAACAAGGAGCATTGCAACATCCTTTCAGTTGCAGTGAGATTGTTGGAAACGGTCACAGAGGGTAAAAATACAGTATAAACAAAGTTGCGTTGGAAAATGGTAAGATATTGTACGATAACGCAACGGAGCCATTGAAAGTAAAATTTAGTAAATGATATGCAAATATTACATTACGCGAAACGATCTCTCATTGGTTGTGGTAAAAACTTTACGAGTATTGTCTCGCTAGTAACAACAACTTCTTTGACGCTTGATGCCTCAAAGTTATGTTGGGCTTATGCTGATATAATCGGTTTATATTTAGTATATTGTCACAAAGAGACAGTAATGTCGTTGATCATTATGTCCTAGAATTACAACAAAAACCTCACTTAGAGTAAAGGCAGCCGATCTTCCATCTATTTAACAGTGCATATTCTAAAGGATATCTTTTTAAACATATATAAACATGTACATGAATAATTATTTTTATATTTATGTTAGCTATGAGAATGAAAACTATGACATCCATATAAAAACCTCACATAACAGGCATTTGTCCAATTTTACTTCGTTAATAATGTTATTAAGCTCATTTGATTTATATTTTGAAGTAGAAAAATCCTCGAAATATCACATGCTAAGGCTGTGGTTTGATGAGAATGCTTTTGTAGAGTTTTGAACAAAAGCCATTATTTAATTACATGGATCTTCCTCACTTACTGAAACATTGAACAACGAATGACACCGACAATTATGCAGATTGATCAAGTTTTTTTATCGATGACTTTAACGTTTGTTGATCGATGTCTTAAAAATAGTCTTTGAAGGTATGGCTCTCTTTCTCAAAATAAACCCTAACTTGACAAAAAAACTAAATTCATTGCTTGTTAATTTAAATATGTTTGTTGATCATCACTAAAATAATGCGATTAATTTGCATACATATGCGAAGCAGGTTATCCAGTCCGTATACTATCCAGCATAGCTATGTGTAGCACCTATTTACATCGTTCCATCCCTCAAACAAAAATATTTGTTACATCTACATTTACCACCTGATCAGTCAGATCTTCTGTTGGTAAATATAGATTTGATACAAAATAGGGTTCTTCTCAGATGTAAATATTTATGTAAGCAAATTCAGACTGTTCTATAAATAGGATGGTTCGCTGGAGATTTATTATAACCCTTCGCTATGAATCAATTAGAAGTGGCACGTACAGCCGCGGTGGCTCAGTGGTTAACGTGTTCGAATTCTACCGTCGGACCTGCCAGGGTCAACTATTGTGCTGTGTAGATGTGAAAGACATTTTACTGACATGAAATGGACTAAATAACTTATTTATCTTGCGAAGCCTTGACGCGAAAAATGACACTAATCTGCACTTGTTCATACAGCCTGGGACGATTAAAATTTCAACGGTGTTCACGAATTCATGCAAATGTCAATGATTGGAGCAAAGTAAAACTAGTCATGGAACAACACACCGTGTGTCTTACATGATCGTGCCTCAGACGATCTTATCTACCTCACGTGACTGTGTTTCCCTACTCATATTCGGTATAAAACAGCGCCTTGTTATGTTGCGATAAGGCAAATCATGTTCCACTCTAACTTCACCCACGCACATATTACCCTAGTAAAAGCAAAATATTTTCATAGCGATATACAACCTGAGCATGTGAAAGTTTCGATTTACATTTTGTTTGCAACATTTGTTTTCTTTACGATAAACAGAACAGTCATAACCATGCTATTTTTATGTGCCATCTTATCTGTTAGGAATCTGAGAGAGAGAGAGAGAGAGAGAGAGAGAGAGAGAGAGAGTTTGTTAGACAATTGTTTAACAGTTATCGACATAATAAGATACAGTTTGTCGTACCTTTGTATACTAGGTCTGTTCCGTTTTCTGGACATGTGTTCCTTCCCCATCTCACGTATGTCGACCCAAGCCCTTGAGATAAGAGTAGTAACAAATATCCTTTAAAGAAGTAAATCTAGTCGCCTATAAGCACAATTATCACTGCAAAACAAATGAGTTCACCTGCTGCAATTTATTGGCCTTTGCTGAGAGGATACGTTGATGTACCGCAAAAGACCATTTCCCAGAAATTTTCAATGTAATACGCTAAATTATTCATTTCATAAAATGAATTACAGAACGGAAGGAAATATGGTTATTTAATAAAAAATCCAGTTAACATCTTAGTTACAGATGTCGAAAGTAACAGTCGGTTAGCTTGATTGAATATTGCAATCACTTACAGCAAAGTAATAAAGAACACATTATTAAGCAATTTAAATTTGTACAGGGATCAGCACAAAGAAGAATAATAAAAGACACTTACCATTTGATTTATTTTCTGTAAGTCGCTGAATTTCGAAATGTTTCTCCTTTACATCTGTTTCAAGAGCTTTTACCTTTTCTTGAAGTTGTATGAGGATAGAATCCGTTTCTCTCTGAGAAAATTCAGCTCTTAGAAGTCTCTCTAACAATTTGTACTCGTAATCGAATCTTGGACAGTCACTTGTACCAGATGCTTGGGTCATTTGTGACTGGCTGCCAACAACAAGGAGTGTGAACAATAAACATTGAATGAAACACATCATCTAAGTTGTAGCATTAAAGCATACAAAACTATATTGCTATTAATGCAACAGATCTTCTAAAATATATGTAAAGACGATGGCCAATACAGTAGCTGAATGTCTTGAGGTACTGAGTAATGTAATGAGAGTCGACCTGAAAATCAGCCTCTACGATTTTATCAAGCTTTGGAACTAGCCTTTAATTGGTTAGCATTAGTTCACGTGGCACTGGAATCTACCAGTCATTTGTTTAAGAGATTTATAATGAAATGCTCAGGTTTAAATAGTGTGTAGTTATTTATAGTAGTTACACAATAGGAAGACCTGGGCCAATAAATTAAAGCTATACATGTTAAACCTGTTAGCCGGTTGATATCTACCTTAAACCGGTGTTAGTTGTATTGAATTTGAATTGTTTACTGTATGGTATCAATGGGTATGGTATGTATATCTGTGATTTGTATTTGATCTTAGCCAAAAGTCAATATAGTCGTCTCCTTGACCAGTGACATTTAATTTGTAAACAAAATAATACATAGCTAATATTTCTGAACGACAATATATGAAATAATCAGATCATTATCTATGGAGGAAAACATATTTGAATGTTTTTGAGAGGATACTGGTTTTTATCCGGGCTGCATTATCGTGTTTAAACTTTTTATATCAATATTGTTTGCATGAAAATTTACTCATTCCTGCTTTACAATTAGAAGCAGAATCAGCCTTATTGTTGTGTTCAGTTAATAATTGATTTGATACTTGGTACCCGGCCAGGAACTATGTTAAGACTATGATAATGTCAAGATCAAAGATTGCATCCAGAGTGATCTTATAATCTACCTTGATGCGGAAAAGGTCAACATTTAAAAAATGCTGTTTATGCAGTTGCCGATTATTAGTTGACTGACAGTTTCTTTTGTCAAGATGTCTCCGTATAGAGCAGTTTCGAATCTCAATCCAGCACGTCATTTAGGAATCAAGTTCTGTTAAGACTGATCAGAAACCCTTATCTTTTCCCACGTGAAGCTATTGCAAGTAGAAATGGCATGTTCTTTCTATTTGGTGCAGACTGAAACGTTAGCAACATAATCATTAACGCTCTTAGTTCTTCCAGATGAAGGTCAGGGTGATGTATTGGAAGCAATATGTTTGATGAATCAAACAAAACCCAGTCTGATTGTAGTATGGAAACTTATGAACCATTTATGTGGAATGCTTATATATCACATATTGGTGATTATAGCCAGTCAGTCACTATTAGTATTCTAAGAGATACAGTAATTTCTCAGATTCTTTTATTATCAGGTATTTTGCATTTTCTGAGAAGTCTTTTAATGAAATTGTCCTTATTCAAGAAGTAGAGTGCGGCTTTGTAAAAGTTAATCTCAGTTGTGTAAATTGGTGATCAGACATAGTCTTAGAACTTGTGACGGTCGGAACTGTGACTTCTATACTCATCAAGTGCTTTCATTTATTACTAGGAAAAAACCCAGCTAGAAATAAGGTTGTAGTTAATCCATTCGTAACTAACAACATTGTTTGGATCATAAAGTCAAACTAATTGAAAATGCAAAGCCTGATTTATACCCAGCTTGTGTAGTGATTAGAGCCATGGCAACGAAAGTTCTTGAGAATAATGTTGATCAGGAAATCATTCGTTTTAGCGACATATGGATTGGACAGGATTTTTGATGAGGTTATATTTGCTTCTGGTATTGTTCAATTAAAAGGGATTGATCACAATGAACTTCGTTTAACTAGTCATTCTCTTTATCCTAATCAGGAGACAAACGACAATTACTCGTCGTCGAACATGAACATGTTTCTGAGATACCGTTTGTTTCAGAAGGCTATTAGCGAAACTGAAATCACACACGGATCGTTTGTGATTTCGTTAAAATGGGGTCCTTACGAGAAAATGTAGACCACCTGAGATACTCGCTAGTGATCAGTGATTATTGATGTATCAAATTGTTGTTTCTAGTTCGCACTGACAGCAAGTTCTTAGTCTAGCCCATGAAAAATCTTTACTTGATTATTTAGGCGCCATTATTATTTATCACATGATTTTGAATCATTTTATTGGCCAAAAAGTTAAAGTAATGCTTCTGATTTACTGTAGATTGTGTCACACTTTGTCGAATGTTTAGAAAACTAAAAAAAGATAAATAAGGCACATCTGCAACCAAAATCTGGATTTACAAACCATTTAGCAACAAAATGCTAGATTGTGTCGGTTTTTTACGCAAGACTAAATAAAAATGAAAGTAAGATATGACAGAAATACAAAGGAATGGTGTGCCAAGCCTGCTAATAAAGTTCTGGTTCTCTTGTTCATACCTCAAAGTCCTCTTCGAGCTAAGTATTATGGTCCTCATGAAGTTAAAAAGAATGTAAGTTACTTTATATCATTAACAAGCCTGGGAGGCGAAAGCAAGAACATCTCTCGCATATACATTTGTTAGAGGGGTATGTTGACAAAGCTAGCACTGTTTATCATTCAGTCAATTTAATTGTACGTGTCCCAAGCTGTGAGGATTTAAAGGTTGGAACGAAATAGGACTGTTTTTTACTCTGGAGTAACTGATCTTCGGAATTCAGAAATATTGCAGGATCATGACCAGAAACAGCTACATCAGCAGCTGCAAGAAATGAATGAATTAAAACAGCTATTATTTGAACATGACGACACGTTTCCAGATGTTCTAACAGCAACAAATAAAATCTACCATAATGTTAACATTATAGATTCAACACCTGTGACGCAGCATCCGTTTAGGATTAATCGTCTCAAAAAGGAATGGGTGATTAAATAAATTCCGTATTTGCTGAAGAATTTATTTTAAAGAGGCTGATGTCGTTGGAAAGAGAAAGATTCCGTTCCGGGATAGAAATTATATTAAACTTTAAACTTGACTTTTAGCTCTGCCAATTGTCAGCTTGCATTTTATAGTATTATCTGATGAACATTAATAACAATGATGCACACCCAAAATCTAAGGCTGAGTAAAAGTTAAATTAAAAATAATATAAAGTACTAAACATATTCTTTGATATCTTTAGTTTGATACATATAAAAGTGCTGGTTTTTTTCTCTGGTTGAATTATATAAACATAATGACATTGAACAGTAACTTCGAGTATTAATTGTGAGAAACAAGCATGCTCAGTGATAGCCAAACTCATTAAACATTGTATAAAACCTTCCTTTGAGTGCCATATCATTATTCCTGAGCTAGTGCGCGCTTGTTTCATAATCTCTATTTTAATTTCTCATCATATGTGTCAATGACACCCGATGTGATCATAAACTGAATCGATCATTTGCTTTCCAAACATTTTGCCCATTTGATTTTTATGCTGGAATATTTTATACAATAACATTTATTCATGTCAATATTGATATTCTGATCAATAAAGGCGTCCTAAAGTCGAATTTGTACTCATATGACAGAATAAAAGATTAATCGCTTTAAAGAAACATAATTTTGATAGCTACGATAACTTGTAAATGACCCATTATATGATCTGATGGTTAAAACAATTTAGTCTTTGTACTCAAACCTACAAGGAGGTTAAGAAATATGTTAATCAGAAACGTGACTGAAACGAAAATTAAAAAACAAATTCCACCACGAGCATCTCCATTACAGGAAATGTGTTCTAAACAAATTGTATCTTGTAATATTCTTTTTCATGTACAGATTGACAATGAAAACATAATAATTGGCAATCAATAGCTGGGTCGCCATCCGAGAAAGTCTACTACTCTCGAACGTTTATGCATATGGCAAAGTTAACATCCTATTATTTTAGATTGTGCACTTCGTAGAGAGGGTTAGAGAATTAGTGCGTGCAGGAAACGTTTTTAGCGCAGTATCACTGATAAACCCGAGTTAGATTCCTAGTGGTGGACACTTGAAAGGTGTCTAACTTGCACAATAATAGTATATATCTGTCTGTCTGTCTATCTCTCTCTCTCTCTCTATCTATCTATCTATCTATCTTCTGAAGATAAAGCATAGCTGTAGTCCATGCTAGGTTCAGTCATCGATAAAGAAAAGGATTTCGGTACCTTCACATAGTGTCAAGATTGTGACTTATTTTTAAAAACTTAATCGCGCATTGACATATGTTCTAGTTTAAAGCGCATAATTAGCTTTTAAAACATGTTCTTACTGCAATGCTATGTTTTGAATAATAATTCCTTCATATAGCTTTGCAATGACGGATAGAAAATGTTTGGTATTGTAAAAGTCCTATGTCATTAAACGTAACAAGAGTCATGATTGTGACAACTTTTATTAAACGTACTTGTCATGGCGGCCATTAGGAGATACATCGCATCTACGTGTACAAGATAAAGATACTGGTCTAATGAACACTTTATAAAACCGAGTACAACGACGATACAACAGGTTTCATTTTGAACAAAGAACGCAGGCTATAACTCGATTTTCAACGTATGGTGGACACGGTAGAGATCCACATTTGGCCTGAACTATGTACATCAGATGCCCTTCTTTATTAACAATGCTTCCAGGTGTTGACTCTGGGTTTGCATCCACGCAAACGTAGTTTGTCGCTCCAGCGTGATTATAATACTCAGACATCAGATACCCTGTGTATTCCATGTTCCACCCTGGGTAGCAATTCGTTCTAGCACCGTAGATAAGTCCACTAAAATCGGTATTTCCAACATTCGCCCCCCATGTAGGATTCTCTGGCAAGCAAAGAAAGTCAGCAGCACTTCCAGTGTGAGTCCAGAATGAACCACCAGCAAATCCTAGGGGGTAAAGTAGTAAATTATTGGCAGTGCATATTAAATAACTCAAAACTAATAATCATTAAGGAATGTGTTTCATACTTCTTCAACCGAAGCAACTTCAATTTTTGAGCATCTGAACGGTTTTTGAAACACGAAAAGCGATACAATAAAATGGTATTTGTTGGGTGCTTGGAGTAAAAGTTCAGAAACGGTAGACAGAAATAACCGTACAATAATAAAACAACAAGGAGCATTGCAACATCCTTTCAGTTGCAGTGAGATTGTTGGAAACGGTCACAGAGGGTAAAAATACAGTATAAACAAAGTTGCGTTGGAAAATGGTAAGATATTGTACGATAACGCAACGGAGCCATTGAAAGTAAAATTTAGCAAATGATATGCAAATATTACATTACGCGAAACGATCTCTCATTGGTTGTGGTAAAAACTTTACGAGTATTGTCTCGCTAGTAACAACAACTTCTTTGACGCTTGATGCCTCAAAGTTATGTTGGGCTTATGCTGATATAATCGGTTTATATTTAGTATATTGTCACAAAGAGACAGTAATGTCGTTGATCATTATGTCCTAGAATTACAACAAAAACCTCACTTAGAGTAAAGGCAGCCGATCTTCCATCTATTTAACAGTGCATATTCTAAAGGATATCTTTTTAAACATATATAAACATGTACATGAATAATTATTTTTATATTTATGTTAGCTATGAGAATGAAAACTATGACATCCATATAAAAACCTCACATAACAGGCATTTGTCCAATTTTACTTCGTTAATAATGTTATTAAGCTCATTTGATTTATATTTTGAAGTAGAAAAATCCTCGAAATATCACATGCTAAGGCTGTGGTTTGATGAGAATGCTTTTGTAGAGTTTTGAACAAAAGCCATTATTTAATTACATGGATCTTCCTCACTTACTGAAACATTGAACAACGAATGACACCGACAATTATGCAGATTGATCAAGTTTTTTTATCGATGACTTTAACGTTTGTTGATCGATGTCTTAAAAATAGTCTTTGAAGGTATGGCTCTCTTTCTCAAAATAAACCCTAACTTGACAAAAAAACTAATTTCATTGCTTGTTAATTTAAATATGTTTGTTGATCATCACTAAAATAATGCGATTAATTTGCATACATATGCGAAGCAGGTTATCCAGTCCGTATACTATCCAGCATAGCTATGTGTAGCACCTATTTACATCGTTCCATCCCTCAAACAAAAATATTTGTTACATCTACATTTACCACCTGATCAGTCAGATCTTCTGTTGGTAAATATAGATTTGATACAAAATAGGGTTCTTCTCAGATGTAAATATTTATGTAAGCAAATTCAGACTGTTCTATAAATAGGATGGTTCGCTGGAGATTTATTATAACCCTTCGCTATGAATCAATTAGAAGTGGCACGTACAGCCGCGGTGGCTCAGTGGTTAACGTGTTCGAATTCTACCGTCGGACCTGCCAGGGTCAACTATTGTGCTGTGTAGATGTGAAAGACATTTTACTGACATGAAATGGACTAAATAACTTATTTATCTTGCGAAGCCTTGACGCGAAAAATGACACTAATCTGCACTTGTTCATACAGCCTGGGACGATTAAAATTTCAACGGTGTTCACGAATTCATGCAAATGTCAATGATTGGAGCAAAGTAAAACTAGTCATGGAACAACACACCGTGTGTCTTACATGATCGTGCCTCAGACGATCTTATCTACCTCACGTGACTGTGTTTCCCTACTCATATTCGGTATAAAACAGCGCCTTGTTATGTTGCGATAAGGCAAATCATGTTCCACTCTAACTTCACCCACGCACATATTACCCTAGTAAAAGCAAAATATTTTCATAGCGATATACAACCTGAGCATGTGAAAGTTTCGATTTACATTTTGTTTGCAACATTTGTTTTCTTTACGATAAACAGAACAGTCATAACCATGCTATTTTTATGTGCCATCTTATCTGTTAGGAATCTGAGAGAGAGAGAGAGAGAGAGAGAGAGAGAGAGAGAGAGAGTTTGTTAGACAATTGTTTAACAGTTATCGACATAATAAGATACAGTTTGTCGTACCTTTGTATACTAGGTCTGTTCCGTTTTCTGGACATGTGTTCCTTCCCCATCTCACGTATGTCGACCCAAGCCCTTGAGATAAGAGTAGTAACAAATATCCTTTAAAGAAGTAAATCTAGTCGCCTATAAGCACAATTATCACTGCAAAACAAATGAGTTCACCTGCTGCAATTTATTGGCCTTTGCTGAGAGGATACGTTGATGTACCGCAAAAGACCATTTCCCAGAAATTTTCAATGTAATACGCTAAATTATTCATTTCATAAAATGAATTACAGAACGGAAGGAAATATGGTTATTTAATAAAAAATCCAGTTAACATCTTAGTTACAGATGTCGAAAGTAACAGTCGGTTAGCTTGATTGAATATTGCAATCACTTACAGCAAAGTAATAAAGAACACATTATTAAGCAATTTAAATTTGTACAGGGATCAGCACAAAGAAGAATAATAAAAGACACTTACCATTTGATTTATTTTCTGTAAGTCGCTGAATTTCGAAATGTTTCTCCTTTACATCTGTTTCAAGAGCTTTTACCTTTTCTTGAAGTTGTATGAGGATAGAATCCGTTTCTCTCTGAGAAAATTCAGCTCTTAGAAGTCTCTCTAACAATTTGTACTCGTAATCGAATCTTGGACAGTCACTTGTACCAGATGCTTGGGTCATTTGTGACTGGCTGCCAACAACAAGGAGTGTGAACAATAAACATTGAATGAAACACATCATCTAAGTTGTAGCATTAAAGCATACAAAACTATATTGCTATTAATGCAACAGATCTTCTAAAATATATGTAAAGACGATGGCCAATACAGTAGCTGAATGTCTTGAGGTACTGAGTAATGTAATGAGAGTCGACCTGAAAATCAGCCTCTACGATTTTATCAAGCTTTGGAACTAGCCTTTAATTGGTTAGCATTAGTTCACGTGGCACTGGAATCTACCAGTCATTTGTTTAAGAGATTTATAATGAAATGCTCAGGTTTAAATAGTGTGTAGTTATTTATAGTAGTTACACAATAGGAAGACCTGGGCCAATAAATTAAAGCTATACATGTTAAACCTGTTAGCCGGTTGATATCTACCTTAAACCGGTGTTAGTTGTATTGAATTTGAATTGTTTACTGTATGGTATCAATGGGTATGGTATGTATATCTGTGATTTGTATTTGATCTTAGCCAAAAGTCAATATAGTCGTCTCCTTGACCAGTGACATTTAATTTGTAAACAAAATAATACATAGCTAATATTTCTGAACGACAATATATGAAATAATCAGATCATTATCTATGGAGGAAAACATATTTGAATGTTTTTGAGAGGATACTGGTTTTTATCCGGGCTGCATTATCGTGTTTAAACTTTTTATATCAATATTGTTTGCATGAAAATTTACTCATTCCTGCTTTACAATTAGAAGCAGAATCAGCCTTATTGTTGTGTTCAGTTAATAATTGATTTGATACTTGGTACCCGGCCAGGAACTATGTTAAGACTATGATAATGTCAAGATCAAAGATTGCATCCAGAGTGATCTTATAATCTACCTTGATGCGGAAAAGGTCAACATTTAAAAAATGCTGTTTATGCAGTTGCCGATTATTAGTTGACTTACAGTTTCTTTTGTCAAGATGTCTCCGTATAGAGCAGTTTCGAATCTCAATCCAGCACGTCATTTAGGAATCAAGTTCTGTTAAAACTGATCAGAAACCCTTATCTTTTCCCACGTGAGGCTATTGCAAGTAGAAATGGCATGTTCTTTCTATTTGGTGCAGACTGAAACGTTAGCAACATAATCATTAACGCTCTTAGTTCTTCCAGATGAAGGTCAGGGTGATGTATTGGAAGCAATATGTTTGATGAATCAAACAAAACCCAGTCTGATTGTAGTATGGAAGCTTATGAACCATTTATGTGGAATGCTTATATATCACATATTGGTGATTATAGCCAGTCAGTCACTATTAGTATTCTAAGAGATACAGTAATTTCTCAGATTCTTTTATTATCAGGTATTTTGCATTTTCTGAGAAGTCTTTTAATGAAATTGTCCTTATTCAAGAAGTAGAGTGCGGCTTTGTAAAAGTTAATCTCAGTTGTGTAAATTGGTGATCAGACATAGTCTTAGAACTTGTGACGGTCGGAACTGTGACTTCTATACTCATCAAGTGCTTTCATTTATTACTAGGAAAAAACCCAGCTAGAAATAAGGTTGTAGTTAATCCATTCGTAACTAACAACATTGTTTGGATCATAAAGTCAAACTAATTGAAAATGCAAAGCCTGATTTATACCCAGCTTGTGTAGTGATTAGAGCCATTACAACGAAAGTTCTTGAGAATAATGTTGATCAGGAAATCATTCGTTTTAGCGACATATGGATTGGACAGGATTTTTGATGAGGTTATATTTGCTTCTGGTATTGTTCAATTAAAAGGGATTGATCACAATGAACTTCGTTTAACTAGTCATTCTCTTTATCCTAATCAGGAGACAAACGACAATTACTCGTCGTCGAACATGAACATGTTTCTGAGATACCGTTTGTTTCAGAAGGCTATTAGCGAAACTGAAATCACACACGGATCGTTTGTGATTTCGTTAAAATGGGGTCCTTACGAGAAAATGTAGACCACCTGAGATACTCGCTAGTGATCAGTGATTATTGATGTATCAAATTGTTGTTTCTAGTTCGCACTGACAGCAAGTTCTTAGTCTAGCCCATGAAAAATCTTTACTTGATTATTTAGGCGCCATTATTATTTATCACATGATTTTGAATCATTTTATTGGCCAAAAAGTTAAAGTAATGCTTCTGATTTACTGTAGATTGTGTCACACTTTGTCGAATGTTTAGAAAACTAAAAAAAGATAAATAAGGCACATCTGCAACCAAAATCTGGATTTACAAACCATTTAGCAACAAAATGCTAGATTGTGTCGGTTTTTTACGCAAGACTAAATAAAAATGAAAGTAAGATATGACAGAAATACAAAGGAATGGTGTGCCAAGCCTGCTAATAAAGTTCTGGTTCTCTTGTTCATACCTCAAAGTCCTCTTCGAGCTAAGTATTATGGTCCTCATGAAGTTAAAAAGAATGTAAGTTACTTTATATCATTAACAAGCCTGGGAGGCGAAAGCAAGAACATCTCTCGCATATACATTTGTTAGAGGGGTATGTTGACAAAGCTAGCACTGTTTATCATTCAGTCAATTTAACTGTACGTGTCCCAAGCTGTGAGGATTTAAAGGTTGGAACGAAATAGGACTGTTTTTTACTCTGGAGTAACTGATCTTCGGAATTCAGAAATATTGCAGGATCATGACCAGAAACAGCTACATCAGCAGCTGCAAGAAATGAATGAATTAAAACAGCTATTATTTGAACATGACGACACGTTTCCAGATGTTCTAACAGCAACAAATAAAATCTACCATAATGTTAACATTATAGATTCAACACCTGTGACGCAGCATCCGTTTAGGATTAATCGTCTCAAAAAGGAATGGGTGATTAAATAAATTCCGTATTTGCTGAAGAATTTATTTTAAAGAGGCTGATGTCGTTGGAAAGAGAAAGATTCCGTTCCGGGATAGAAATTATATTAAACTTTAAACTTGACTTTTAGCTCTGCCAATTGTCAGCTTGCATTTTATAGTATTATCTGATGAACATTAATAACAATGATGCACACCCAAAATCTAAGGCTGAGTAAAAGTTAAATTAAAAATAATATAAAGTACTAAACATATTCTTTGATATCTTTAGTTTGATACATATAAAAGTGCTGGTTTTTTTCTCTGGTTGAATTATATAAACATAATGACATTGAACAGTAACTTCGAGTATTAATTGTGAGAAACAAGCATGCTCAGTGATAGCCAAACTCATTAAACATTGTATAAAACCTTCCTTTGAGTGCCATATCATTATTCCTGAGCTAGTGCGCGCTTGTTTCATAATCTCTATTTTAATTTCTCATCATATGTGTCAATGACACCCGATGTGATCATAAACTGAATCGATCATTTGCTTTCCAAACATTTTGCCCATTTTATTTTTATGCTGGAATATTTTATACAATAACATTTATTCATGTCAATATTGATATTCTGATCAATAAAGGCGTCCTAAAGTCGAATTTGTACTCATATGGCAGAATAAAAGATTAATCGCTTTAAAGAAACATAATTTTGATAGCTACGATAACTTGTAAATGACCCATTATATGATCTGATGGTTAAAACAATTTAGTCTTTGTACTCAAACCTACAAGGAGGTTAAGAAATATGTTAATCAGAAACGTGATTGAAACGAAAATTAAAAAACAAATTCCACCACGAGCATCTCCATTACAGGAAATGTGTTCTAAACAAATTGTATCTTGTAATATTCTTTTTCATGTACAGATTGACAATGAAAACATAATAATTGGCAATCAATAGCTGGGTCGCCATCCGAGAAAGTCTACTACTCTCGAACGTTTATGCATATGGCAAAGTTAACATCCTATTATTTTAGATTGTGCACTTCGTAGAGAGGGTTAGAGAATTAGTGCGTGCAGGAAACGTTTTTAGCGCAGTATCACTGATAAACCCGAGTTAGATTCCTAGTGGTGGACACTTGAAAGGTGTCTAACTTGCACAATAATAGTATATATCTGTCTGTCTGTCTATCTCTCTCTCTCTCTCTATCTATCTATCTATCTATCTTCTGAAGATAAAGCATAGCTGTAGTCCATGCTAGGTTCAGTCATCGATAAAGAAAAGGATTTCGGTACCTTCACATAGTGTCAAGATTGTGACTTATTTTTAAAAACTTAATCGCGCATTGACATATGTTCTAGTTTAAAGCGCATAATTAGCTTTTAAAACATGTTCTTACTGCAATGCTATGTTTTGAATAATAATTCCTTCATATAGCTTTGCAATGACGGATAGAAAATGTTTGGTATTGTAAAAGTCCTATGTCATTAAACGTAACAAGAGTCATGATTGTGACAACTTTTATTAAACGTACTTGTCATGGCGGCCATTAGGAGATACATCGCATCTACGTGTACAAAAAGATAAAGATACTGGTCTAATGAACACTTTATAAAACCGAGTACAACGACGATACAACAGGTTTCATTTTGAACAAAGAACGCAGGCTATAACTCGATTTTCAACGTATGGTGGACACGGTAGAGATCCACATTTGGCCTGAACTATGTACATCAGATGCCCTTCTTTATTAACAATGCTTCCAGGTGTTGACTCTGGGTTTGCATCCACGCAAACGTAGTTTGTCGCTCCAGCGTGATTATAATACTCAGACATCAGATACCCTGTGTATTCCATGTTCCACCCTGGGTAGCAATTCGTTCTAGCACCGTAGATAAGTCCACTAAAATCGGTATTTCCAACATTCGCCCCCCATGTAGGATTCTCTGGCAAGCAAAGAAAGTCAGCAGCACTTCCAGTGTGAGTCCAGAATGAACCACCAGCAAATCCTAGGGGGTAAAGTAGTAAATTATTGGCAGTGCATATTAAATAACTCAAAACTAATAATCATTAAGGAATGTGTTTCATACTTCTTCAACCGAAGCAACTTCAATTTTTGAGCATCTGAACGGTTTTTGAAACACGAAAAGCGATACAATAAAATGGTATTTGTTGGGTGCTTGGAGTAAAAGTTCAGAAACGGTAGACAGAAATAACCGTACAATAATAAAACAACAAGGAGCATTGCAACATCCTTTCAGTTGCAGTGAGATTGTTGGAAACGGTCACAGAGGGTAAAAATACAGTATAAACAAAGTTGCGTTGGAAAATGGTAAGATATTGTACGATAACGCAACGGAGCCATTGAAAGTAAAATTTAGCAAATGATATGCAAATATTACATTACGCGAAACGATCTCTCATTGGTTGTGGTAAAACTTTACGAGTATTGTCTCGCTAGTAACAACAACTTCTTTGACGCTTGATGCCTCAAAGTTATGTTGGGCTTATGCTGATATAATCGGTTTATATTTAGTATATTGTCACAAAGAGACAGTAATGTCGTTGATCATTATGTCCTAGAATTACAACAAAAACCTCACTTAGAGTAAAGGCAGCCGATCTTCCATCTATTTAACAGTGCATATTCTAAAGGATATCTTTTTAAACATATATAAACATGTACATGAATAATTATTTTTATATTTATGTTAGCTATGAGAATGAAAACTATGACATCCATATAAAAACCTCACATAACAGGCATTTGTCCAATTTTACTTCGTTAATAATGTTATTAAGCTCATTTGATTTATATTTTGAAGTAGAAAAATCCTCGAAATATCACATGCTAAGGCTGTGGTTTGATGAGAATGCTTTTGTAGAGTTTTGAACAAAAGCCATTATTTAATTACATGGATCTTCCTCACTTACTGAAACATTGAACAACGAATGACACCGACAATTATGCAGATTGATCAAGTTTTTTTATCGATGACTTTAACGTTTGTTGATCGATGTCTTAAAAATAGTCTTTGAAGGTATGGCTCTCTTTCTCAAAATAAACCCTAACTTGACAAAAAAACTAATTTCATTGCTTGTTAATTTAAATATGTTTGTTGATCATCACTAAAATAGTGCGATTAATTTGCATACATATGCGAAGCAGGTTATCCAGTCCGTATACTATCCAGCATAGCTATGTGTAGCACCTATTTACATCGTTCCATCCCTCAAACAAAAATATTTGTTACATCTACATTTACCACCTGATCAGTCAGATCTTCTGTTGGTAAATATAGATTTGATACAAAATAGGGTTCTTCTCAGATGTAAATATTTATGTAAGCAAATTCAGACTGTTCTATAAATAGGATGGTTCGCTGGAGATTTATTATAACCCTTCGCTATGAATCAATTAGAAGTGGCACGTACAGCCGCGGTGGCTCAGTGGTTAACGTGTTCGAATTCTACCGTCGGACCTGCCAGGGTCAACTATTGTGCTGTGTAGATGTGAAAGACATTTTACTGACATGAAATGGACTAAATAACTTATTTATCTTGCGAAGCCTTGACGCGAAAAATGACACTAATCTGCACTTGTTCATACAGCCTGGGACGATTAAAATTTCAACGGTGTTCACGAATTCATGCAAATGTCAATGATTGGAGCAAAGTAAAACTAGTCATGGAACAACACACCGTGTGTCTTACATGATCGTGCCTCAGACGATCTTATCTACCTCACGTGACTGTGTTTCCCTACTCATATTCGGTATAAAACAGCGCCTTGTTATGTTGCGATAAGGCAAATCATGTTCCACTCTAACTTCACCCACGCACATATTACCCTAATAAAAGCAAAATATTTTCATAGCGATATACAACCTGAGCATGTGAAAGTTTCGATTTACATTTTGTTTGCAACATTTGTTTTCTTTACGATAAACAGAACAGTCATAACCATGCTATTTTTATGTGCCATCTTATCTGTTAGGAATCTGAGAGAGAGAGAGAGAGAGAGAGAGAGTTTGTTAGACAATTGTTTAACAGTTATCGACATAATAAGATACAGTTTGTCGTACCTTTGTATACTAGGTCTGTTCCGTTTTCTGGACATGTGTTCCTTCCCCATCTCACGTATGTCGACCCAAGCCCTTGAGATAAGAGTAGTAACAAATATCCTTTAAAGAAGTAAATCTAGTCGCCTATAAGCACAATTATCACTGCAAAACAAATGAGTTCACCTGCTGCAATGTATTGGCCTTTGCTGAGAGGATACGTTGATGTACCGCAAAAGACCATTTCCCAGAAATTTTCAATGTAATACGCTAAATTATTCATTTCATAAAATGAATTACAGAACGGAAGGAAATATGGTTATTTAATAAAAAATCCAGTTAACATCTTAGTTACAGATGTCGAAAGTAACAGTCGGTTAGCTTGATTGAATATTGCAATCACTTACAGCAAAGTAATAAAGAACACATTATTAAGCAATTTAAATTTGTACAGGGATCAGCACAAAGAAGAATAATAAAAGACACTTACCATTTGATTTATTTTCTGTAAGTCGCTGAATTTCGAAATGTTTCTCCTTTACATCTGTTTCAAGAGCTTTTACCTTTTCTTGAAGTTGTATGAGGATAGAATCCGTTTCTCTCTGAGAAAATTCAGCTCTTAGAAGTCTCTCTAACAATTTGTACTCGTAATCGAATCTTGGACAGTCACTTGTACCAGATGCTTGGGTCATTTGTGACTGGCTGCCAACAACAAGGAGTGTGAACAATAAACATTGAATGAAACACATCATCTAAGTTGTAGCATTAAAGCATACAAAACTATATTGCTATTAATGCAACAGATCTTCTAAAATATATGTAAAGACGATGGCCAATACAGTAGCTGAATGTCTTGAGGTACTGAGTAATGTAATGAGAGTCGACCTGAAAATCAGCCTCTACGATTTTATCAAGCTTTGGAACTAGCCTTTAATTGGTTAGCATTAGTTCACGTGGCACTGGAATCTACCAGTCATTTGTTTAAGAGATTTATAATGAAATGCTCAGGTTTAAATAGTGTGTAGTTATTTATAGTAGTTACACAATAGGAAGACCTGGGCCAATAAATTAAAGCTATACATGTTAAACCTGTTAGCCGGTTGATATCTACCTTAAACCGGTGTTAGTTGTATTGAATTTGAATTGTTTACTGTATGGTATCAATGGGTATGGTATGTATATCTGTGATTTGTATTTGATCTTAGCCAAAAGTCAATATAGTCGTCTCCTTGACCAGTGACATTTAATTTGTAAACAAAATAATACATAGCTAATATTTCTGAACGACAATATATGAAATAATCAGATCATTATCTATGGAGGAAAACATATTTGAATGTTTTTGAGAGGATACTGGTTTTTATCCGGGCTGCATTATCGTGTTTAAACTTTTTATATCAATATTGTTTGCATGAAAATTTACTCATTCCTGCTTTACAATTAGAAGCAGAATCAGCCTTATTGTTGTGTTCAGTTAATAATTGATTTGATACTTGGTACCCGGCCAGGAACTATGTTAAGACTATGATAATGTCAAGATCAAAGATTGCATCCAGAGTGATCTTATAATCTACCTTGATGCGGAAAAGGTCAACATTTAAAAAATGCTGTTTATGCAGTTGCCGATTATTAGTTGACTTACAGTTTCTTTTGTCAAGATGTCTCCGTATAGAGCAGTTTCGAATCTCAATCCAGCACGTCATTTAGCAATCAAGTTCTGTTAAAACTGATCAGAAACCCTTATCTTTTCCCACGTGAGGCTATTGCAAGTAGAAATGGCATGTTCTTTCTATTTGGTGCAGACTGAAACGTTAGCAACATAATCATTAACGCTCTTAGTTCTTCCAGATGAAGGTCAGGGTGATGTATTGGAAGCAATATGTTTGATGAATCAAACAAAACCCAGTCTGATTGTAGTATGGAAACTTATGAACCATTTATGTGGAATGCTTATATATCACATATTGGTGATTATAGCCAGTCAGTCACTATTAGTATTCTAAGAGATACAGTAATTTCTCAGATTCTTTTATTATCAGGTATTTTGCATTTTCTGAGAAGTCTTTTAATGAAATTGTCCTTATTCAAGAAGTAGAGTGCGGCTTTGTAAAAGTTAATCTCAGTTGTGTAAATTGGTGATCAGACATAGTCTTAGAACTTGTGACGGTCGGAACTGTGACTTCTATACTCATCAAGTGCTTTCATTTATTACTAGGAAAAAACCCAGCTAGAAATAAGGTTGTAGTTAATCCATTCGTAACTAACAACATTGTTTGGATCATAAAGTCAAACTAATTGAAAATGCAAAGCCTGATTTATACCCAGCTTGTGTAGTGATTAGAGCCATGGCAACGAAAGTTCTTGAGAATAATGTTGATCAGGAAATCATTCGTTTTAGCGACATATGGATTGGACAGGATTTTTGATGAGGTTATATTTGCTTCTGGTATTGTTCAATTAAAAGGGATTGATCACAATGAACTTCGTTTAACTAGTCATTCTCTTTATCCTAATCAGGAGACAAACGACAATTACTCGTCGTCGAACATGAACATGTTTCTGAGATACCGTTTGTTTCAGAAGGCTATTAGCGAAACTGAAATCACACACGGATCGTTTGTGATTTCGTTAAAATGGGGTCCTTACGAGAAAATGTAGACCACCTGAGATACTCGCTAGTGATCAGTGATTATTGATGTATCAAATTGTTGTTTCTAGTTCGCACTGACAGCAAGTTCTTAGTCTAGCCCATGAAAAATCTTTACTTGATTATTTAGGCGCCATTATTATTTATCACATGATTTTGAATCATTTTATTGGCCAAAAAGTTAAAGTAATGCTTCTGATTTACTGTAGATTGTGTCACACTTTGTCGAATGTTTAGAAAACTAAAAAAAGATAAATAAGGCACATCTGCAACCAAAATCTGGATTTACAAACCATTTAGCAACAAAATGCTAGATTGTGTCGGTTTTTTACGCAAGACTAAATAAAAATGAAAGTAAGATATGACAGAAATACAAAGGAATGGTGTGCCAAGCCTGCTAATAAAGTTCTGGTTCTCTTGTTCATACCTCAAAGTCCTCTTCGAGCTAAGTATTATGGTCCTCATGAAGTTAAAAAGAATGTAAGTTACTTTATATCATTAACAAGCCTGGGAGGCGAAAGCAAGAACATCTCTCGCATATACATTTGTTAGAGGGGTATGTTGACAAAGCTAGCACTGTTTATCATTCAGTCAATTTAATTGTACGTGTCCCAAGCTGTGAGGATTTAAAGGTTGGAACGAAATAGGACTGTTTTTTACTCTGGAGTAACTGATCTTCGGAATTCAGAAATATTGCAGGATCATGACCAGAAACAGCTACATCAGCAGCTGCAAGAAATGAATGAATTAAAACAGCTATTATTTGAACATGACGACACGTTTCCAGATGTTCTAACAGCAACAAATAAAATCTACCATAATGTTAACATTATAGATTCAACACCTGTGACGCAGCATCCGTTTAGGATTAATCGTCTCAAAAAGGAATGGGTGATTAAATAAATTCCGTATTTGCTGAAGAATTTATTTTAAAGAGGCTGATGTCGTTGGAAAGAGAAAGATTCCGTTCCGGGATAGAAATTATATTAAACTTTAAACTTGACTTTTAGCTCTGCCAATTGTCAGCTTGCATTTTATAGCATTATCTGATGAACATTAATAACAATGATGCACACCCAAAATCTAAGGCTGAGTAAAAGTTAAATTAAAAATAATATAAAGTACTAAACATATTCTTTGATATCTTTAGTTTGATACATATAAAAGTGCTGGTTTTTTTCTCTGGTTGAATTATATAAACATAATGACATTGAACAGTAACTTCGAGTATTAATTGTGAGAAAAAGCATGCTCAGTGATAGCCAAATTCATTAAACATTGTATAAAACCTTCCTTTGAGTGCCATATCATTATTCCTGAGCTAGTGCGCGCTTGTTTCATAATCTCTATTTTAATTTCTCATCATATGTGTCAATGACACCCGATGTGACCATAAACTGAATCGATCATTTGCTTTCCAAACATTTTGCCCATTTTATTTTTATGCTGGAATATTTTATACAATAACATTTATTCATGTCAATATTGATATTCTGATCAATAGAGGCGTCCTAAAGTCGAATTTGGACTCATATGACAGAATAAAAGATTAATCGCTTTAAAGAAAAATAATTTTGATAGCTACGATAACTTGAAAATGACCCATTAGATGATCTGATGGTTAAAACAATTTAGTCTTTGTACTCAAACCTACAAGGAGGTTAAGAAATATGTTAATCAGAAACGTGACTGAAACGAAAATTAAAAAACAAATTCAACCACGAGCATCTCCATTACAGGAAATGTGTTCTAAACAAATTGTGTCTTGTAATATTCTTTTTCATGTACAGATTGACAATGAAAACATAATAATTGGCAATCAATAGCTGGGTCGCCATCCGAGAATGTCTACTACTCTCGAACGTTTATGCATATGGCAAAGTTAACATCCTATTATTTTAGATTGTGCACTTCGTAGAGAGGGTTAGAGAATTAGTGCGTGCAGGAAACGTTTTTAGCGCAGTATCACTGATAAACCCGAGTTAGATTCCTAGTGGTGGACACTTGAAAGGTGTCTAACTTGCACAATAATAGTATATATCTGTCTGTCTGTCTATCTCTCTCTCTCTCTCCATCTATCTATCTATGTTCTGAAGATAAAGCATAGCTGCAGTCCATGCTAGGTTCAGTCATCGATAAAGAAAAGGATTTCGGTACCTTCACATAGTGTCAAGATTGTGACTTATTTTTAAAAACTTAATCGCGCATTGACATATGTTCTAGTTTAAAGCGCATAATTAGCTTTTAAAACATGTTCTTACTGCAATGCTATGTTTTGAATAATAATTCCTTCATATAGCTTTGCAATGACGGATAGAAAATGTTTGGTATTGTAAAAGTCCTATGTCATTAAACGTAAGAAGAGTCATGATTGTGACGACTTTTATTAAACATACTTGTCATGGCGGCCATTAGGAGATACATCGCATCTACGTGTACAAGATAAAGATACTGGTCTAATGAACACTTTATAAAACTGAGTACAACGACGATACAACAGGTTTCATTTTGAACAAAGAACGCAGGCTATAACTCGATTTTCAACGTATGGTGGACACGGTAGTGATCCACATTTGGCCTGAATTATGTACATCAGATGCCCTTCTTTATTAACAATGCTTCCAGGTGTTGACTCTGGGTTTGCGTCCACGCAAACGTAGTTTGTCGCTCCAGCGTGATTATAATGCCCAGTCACCAGATACCCTGTGTATTCCATGCTCCACCCTGGGTAGCAATTCGTTCTAGCAGGGATCATGAGTATGTTTGCTCGTGTAGTTCTACACACAGAACATGGCACGTCGAGATTATTTGAGACAGTAATAAAAGGATTAGTTCCACTGTATACTTTATACTCTGCACCGTAGATCAATCCACTCGCATCAGTATTTCCAACATTCACTCCCCATGTAGGATTCTCTGGCAAGCAAAGAAAGTCAGCAGCACTTCCAGGGTGAGTCCAGAATGAACCACCAGCAAATCCTAGGGTAAAGTAGTAAATTATTGGCAGTGCATATTAAAAAACTCAAAACTAATAATCATTAAGGAATGTGTTTCATACTTCTTCAACCGAAGCAACTTCAATTTTTGAGCATCTGAACGGTTTTTGAAACACGAAAAGCGATACAATAAAATGGTATTTGTCGGGTGCTTGGAGTAAAAGTTCAGAAACGGTAGACAGAAATAACCGTAAAATAATAAAACAACAAGGATCATTGCAACAGCCTTTCAGTTGCAGTGAGATTGTTGGAAAGGGTCACAGAGGGCAGAAAACAGTATAAACAAAGTTGCATTGGAATATGGTAAGATATTGTACGATAACGCAACGGAGCGATTGAAAATAAAATTTAGCAAATGCTATGCAACTATTACATTACTCGAAGGGATCTCTCATTTGGTTGTACTAAAAACTTTACGAGTACCGTCTTGCGAGTAACAACAACTTCTTTGATTCTTGATGACTCAAAGTTATGTTGGGCTTATGCTGATATAATCGGTTTATATTCAGTATATTGTCACAAAGAGACAGTAATGTCGTTGATCATTATGTCCTAGAATTACAACAAAAACCTCACTTAGAGTAAAGGCAGCCTATCTTCCATCTATTTAACAGTGCATATTCTAAAGGATATCTTTTTAAACATATATAAACATGTACATAAATAATTATTTTTATATTTATGTTAGCTATGAGAATGAAAAACTATGACATCCATATAAAAACCTTACATAACAGGTATTTGTCCAATTTTACTTCGTTAATAATGTTATTAAGCTCATTTGATTTATATTTTGAAGTAGAAAAATCTTCGAAATATCACATGCTAAGGCTGTGGTTTGATGAGAATGCTTTTGTAGAGTTTTGAACAAAAGCCATTATTTAATTACATGGATCTTCCTCACTTATTGAAACATTGAACAACGAATGACACCGACAATTATGCAGATTGATCAAGTTTTTTTTATCGATGACTTTAACGTTTGTTGATCGATGTCTTTAAAATAGTCTTTGAAGGTATGGCTCTCTTTCTCAAAATAAACCCTAACTTGACAAAAAAACTAATTTCATTGCTGGTTAATTTAAATATGTTTGTTGATCATCACTAAAATAATGCGATTAATTTGCATACATATGCGAAGCAGGTTATCCAGTCCGTATACTATCCAGCATAGCTATGTGTAGCACCTATTTACATCGTTCCATCCCTCAAACAAAAATATTTGTTACGTCTACATTTACCACCTGATCAATCAGATCTTCTATAGGTTAACATAGATTTGATACAAAATAGGGTTCTGCTCAGATGTAAGTATTTATGTAAGCAAATTCAGACAGTTCTATAAATAGGATGGTTCGCTAGAGATATATTATAACAATTCGCTATGAATCAATTAGAAGTGGCACGTACAGCCGCGGTGGCTCAGTGGTTAACGTGTTCGAATTCTACCGTCGGAACTGCCAGGGTCAACTATTGTGCTGTGTCCATGTGAAAGGCATTTTACTCACATGAAATGGACTAAATAACTTATTTATGTTGCGAGGCCTTGACGCGAAAAATGACACTAATCTGCACTCGTACATACAGCCTGGGACGATTAAAATTTCGACGGTGTTCACGAATGCATGCAAATGTCAATGATTGGAGCAAAGTAAAACTAGTCATGGAACAACACATCGTGTGTCTTACATGATCGTGCCTCAGGCGATCTTATCTGTCTCACGTGACTGTGTTTTCCTTCTCATATTCGGTGTAAATAGCGATTTGTTATGTTGCGATAAGGCAAATCATGTTCCACTCTAACTTCACCCACTCACATATTACCCTAATAAAAGCAAAATATTTTCATAGCGATATACAACCTGAGCATGTGAAAGTTTCGATTTACATTTTGTTTGCAACATTTATTTTCTGTACGATAAACAGAACAGTCATAACCATGCTGTTTTTATATGCCATCTTATCTGTTAGGAATCTTTGAGAGAGAGAGAGAGAGAGAGAGAGAGAGAGAGAGAGAGAGAGTTTGTTAGACAATTGTTTAACAGTTATCGACATAATAAGATACATTTTGTCTTACCTTTGTATACTAGGTCTGTACCGTTTTCTGGACATGTGTTCCTTCCCCATCTCACGTATGTCGACCCAAGCCCTTGAGATAAGAGTAGTAACAAATATCCTTTAAAGAAGTAAATCTAGTCGCCTATAAGCACAATTATCATTGCAAAACAAATGAGTTCACCTGCTGCAATTTATTGGCCTTTGCTGAGAGGATACGTTGATGTACCGCAAAAGACCATTTCCCAGAAATTTTCAATGTAATACGCTAAATTATTCATTTCATAAAATGAATTAAAGAACGGAAGGAAATATGGATATTTAAGAAAAAATCCAGTTAACATCTTAGTTACAGATGTCGAAAGTAACAGTTGGTTAGCTTGATTGAATATTGCAATCACTTAGAACAAAGTAGTAAAGAACACATTATTAAGCAATTTAGATTTGTACAGGGATCAGCACAAAGAAGAATAATAAAAGACACTTACCATTTGATTTATTTTCTATAAGTCGCTGAATTTCGAAATGTTTCTCCTTTACATCTGTTTCAAGAGCTTTTACCTTTTCTTGAAGTTGTATGAGGATAGAATCCGTTTCTCTCTGAGAAAATTCAGCTCTTAGAAGTCTCTCTAACAATTTGTACTCGTAATCGAATCTTGGACAGTCACTTGTACCAGACACTTGAGTCATTTGTGACTGGCTGCCAACAACAAGGAGTGTGAACAATAAACATTGAATGAAACACATCATCTAAGTTGTAGCATTAAAGCATACAAAACTATATTGCTATTAATGCAACAGATCTTCTAAAATATATGATAAGACGATGGCCAATACAGTAGCTGAATGTCTTGAGGTACTGAGTAATGTAATGAGAGTCGACCTGAAAATCAGCCTCTACGATTTTATCAAGCTTTGGAACTAGCCTTTAATTGGTTAGCATTAGTTCCCGTGGCACTGGAATCTACCAGTTATTTGTTTAAGAGATTTATAATGAAATGCTCACGTTTAAATAGTGTGTAGTTATTTATAGTAGTTACACAATAGGAAAACCTGGGCCAATAAATTAAAGCTATCCATGTTAAACCTGTTAGCCGGTTCATATCTACCTTAAACCGGTGTTAGTTGTATTGAATTTGAATTGTTTACTGTATGGTATCAATGGTTATGGTATGTATACCTGTGATTTGTATTTGATCTTAGCCAAAAGTCAATATAGTCGTCTCCTTGACCAGTGACATTTAATTTGTAAACAAAATAATACATAGCTAATATTTCTGAACGACAATATATGAAATAATCAGATCATTATCTATGGAGGAAAACATATTTGAATGTTTTTGAGAGGATACTGGTTTTTATCCGGGCTGCATTATCGTGTTTAAACTTTTTATATCAATATTGTTTGCATGAAAATTTACTCATTCCTGCTTTACAATTAGAAGCAGAATCAGCCTTATTGTTGTGTTCAGTTAATAATTGATTTGATACTTGGTACCCGGCCAGGAACTATGTTAAGACTATGATAATGTCAAGATCAAAGATTGCATCCAGAGTGATCTTATAATCTACCTTGATGCGGAAAAGGTCAACATTTAAAAAATGCTGTTTATGCAGTTGCCGATTATTAGTTGACTTACAGTTTCTTTTGTCAAGATGTCTCCGTATAGAGCTGTTTCGAATCTCAATCCAGCACGTCATTTAGGAATCAAGTTCTGTTAAGACTGATCAGAAACCCTTATCTTTTATCACGTGAAGCTATTGCAAGTAGAAATGGCATGTTCTTTCTATTTGGTGCAGACTGAAACGTTAGCAACATAATCATTAACGCTCTTAGTTCTTCCAGATCAAGGTCAGGGTGATGTATTGGAAGTAATATGTTTGATGAATCAAACAAGACCCAGTCTGACTGTAGTATAGAAACTTATGAACCATTTATGTGGAATGCTTCTATATCACATATTGGTGATTATAGCCAGTCAGTCACTATTAGTATTCTAAGAGATACAGTAATTTCTCAGATTCTTTTATTATCAGGTATTTTGCATTTTCTGAGAAGTCTTTTAATGAAATTGTTCTTATTCAAGAAGTAGAGTGCGGCTTTGTTAAAGTTAATCTCAATTGTGTAAATTGGTGATCAGACATAGTCTTAGACATTGTGACGGTCGGAAATGTGACTTCTATACTCATCAAGTGCTTTCATTTATTACTAGGAAAAAACCCAGCTAGAAATAAGGTTGTGGTTAATCCATTCGTAACTAACAACATTGTTTGGATCATAAAGTCAAACTAATTGAAAATGCAAAGCCTGATTTATACCCAGCTTGTGTAGTGATTAGAGCCATGACAACGAAAGTTCTTGAGAATAATGTTGATCAGGAAATCATTCGTTTTAGCGACATATGGATTGGACAGGATTTTTGATGAGGTTATATTTGCTTCTGGTATTGTTCAATTAAAAGGGATTGATCACAATGAACTTCGTTTAACTAGTCATTCTCTTTATCCTAATCAGGAGACAAACGACAATTACTCGTCGTCGAACATGAACATGTTTCTGAGATACCGTTTGTTTCAGAAGGCTATTAGCGAAATTGAAATCACACACGGATCGTTTGTGATTTCGTTAAAATGGGGTCCTTACGAGAAAATGGAGACCACCTGAGATACTCGCTAGTGATCATTGGTTATTGATGTATCAAATTGTTATTTCTAGTTCGTACTGACAGCAAGTTCTTAGTCTAGCCCATGAAAAATCTTTACTTGATTATTTAGGCGCCATTATTATTTATCACATGATTTTGAATCATTTTATTAGCCAAAAAGTCAAAGTAATGCTTCTGATTTACTGTAGATTGTGTCACACTTTGTCGAATGTTTAGAAAACTAAAAAAAGATAAATAAGGCACATCTGCAACCAAAATCTGGATTTACAAACCATTTAGCAACAAAATGCTAGATTGTGTCCGTTTTTTACGCAAGACTGAATAAAAATGAAAGTAAGATATGACAGAAATACAAAGGAATGGTGTGCCAAGCCTGCTAATAAAGTTCTGGTTCTCTTGTTCATACCTCAAAGTCCTCTTCGAGCTAAGTATTATGGTCCTCATGAAGTTAAAAAGAATGTAAGTTACGTTGTATCATTAACAAGCCTGGGAGGCGAAAGCAAAAACATCTCTCGCATATACATATGTTAGAGGGGTATGTTGACAAAGCTAGCACTGTTTATCATTCAGTCAATATAATTGTACCTGTCCCAAGCTGTGAGGATTTAAAGGTTGGAACGAAATAGGACTGTTTTTTACTCTGGAGTAACTGATCTTCGGAATCCAGAAATATTGCAGGATCATGACCAGAAACAGCTACATCAGCAGCTGCAAGAAATGAATGAACTAAAACAGCTATTATTTGAACATGACGACACGTTTCCAGATGTTCTAACAGCAACAAATAAAATCTACCATAATGCTAAAATTATAGATTCAACACCTGTGACGCAGCATCCGTTTAGGATTAATCGTCTCAAAAAGGAATGGGTGATTAAATAAATTCCGTATTTGCTGAAGAATTTATTTTAAAGAGGCTGATGTCGTTGGAAAGAGAAAGATTCCGTTCCGGGATAGAAATTATATTAAACTTTAAACTTGACTTTTAGCTCTGCCAGTTGTCAGCTTGCATTTTATAGCATTATCTGATGAACATTAATAACAATGATGCACACCCAAAATCTAAGGCTGAGTAAAAGTTAAATTAAAAATAATATAAAGTACTAAACATATTCTTTGATATCTTTAGTTTGATACATATAAAAGTGCTGGTTTTTTTCTCTGGTTGAATTATATAAACATAATGACATTGAACAGTAACTTCGAGTATTAATTGTGAGAAACAAGCATGCTCAGTGATAGCCAAATTCATTAAACATTGTATAAAACCTTCCTTTGAGTGCCATATCATTATTCCTGAGCTAGTGCGCGCTTGTTTCATAATCTCTATTTTAATTTCTCTTCATATGTGTCAATGACACCAGATGTGATCATAAACTGAATCGATCATTTGCTTTCCAAACATTTTGCCCATTTTATTTTTATGCTGGAATATTTTATACAATAACATTTATTCATGTCAATATTGATATTCTGATCAATAGAGGCGTCCTAAAGTCGAATTTGGACTCATATGATAGAATAAAAGATTAATCGCTTTAAAGAAACATAATTTTGATAGCTACGATAACTTGTAAATGACCCATTATATGATCTGATGGTTAAAACAATTTAGTCTTTGTACTCAAACATACAAGGAGGTTAAGAAATATGTTAATCAGAAAGGTGACTGAAACGAAAATTAAAAAACAAATTCCACCACGAGCATCTCCATCACAGGAAATGTGTTCTAAACAAATTGTATCTTGTAATATTCTTTTTCATGTACAGATTGACAATGAAAACATAATAATTGGCAATCAATAGCTGGGTCGCCGTCCGAGAAAGTCTACTACTCTCGAACGTTTATGCATATGGCAAAATTAACATCCTATTATTTTAGATTGTGCACTTCGTAGAGAGGGTTAGAGAATTAGTGCGTGCAGGAAACGTTTTTAGCGCAGTATCACTGATAAACCCGAGTTAGATTCCTAGTGGTGGACACTTGAAAGGTGTCTAACTTACACAATAATAGTATATATCTGTTTGTCTGTCTCTCTCTCTCTCTCTCTCTCTCTCTATCTATCTATCTATCTATGTTCTGAAGATAAAGCATAGCTGTATTCCATGCTAGGTTCAGTCATCGATAAAGAAAAGGATTTCGGTACCTTCACATAGTGTCAAGATTGTGACTTATTTTTAAAAACCTAATCGCGCATTGACATATGTTCTAGTTTAAAGCGCATAATTAGCTTTTAAAACATGTTCTTACTGCATTGCTATGTTTTGAATAATAATTCCTTCATATAGCTTTGCAATGACGGATAGAAAATGTTTGGTATTGTAAAAGTCCTATGTCATTAAACGTAAGAAGAGTCATGATTGTGACGACTTTTATTAAACATACTTGTCATGGCGGCCATTAGGAGATACATCGCATCTACGTGTACAAGATAAAGATACTGGTCTAATGAACACTTTATAAAACTGAGTACAACGACGATACAACAGGTTTCATTTTGAACAAAGAACACAGGCTATAACTCGATTTTCAACGTATGGTGGACACGGTAGAGATCCACATTTGGCCTGAATTATGTACATCAGATGCCCTTCTTTATTAACAATGCTTCCAGGTGTTGACTCTGGGTTTGCGTCCACGCAAACGTAGTTTGTCGCTCCAGCGTGATTATAATGCCCAGACATCAGATACCCTGTGTATTCCATGCTCCACCCTGGGTAGCAATTCGTTCTAGCAGGGATCATGAGTATGTTTGCGCGTGTAGTTCTACACACAGAACATGGCACGTCAAGCTCGCTTGAGACAGTCAAAAAAGGATTAGTTCCACTGTATACTTTATACTCTGCACCGTAGATAAGTCCACTAAAATCGGTATTTCCAACATTCGCCCCCCATGTAGGATTCTCTGGCAAGCAAAGAAAGTCAGCAGCACTTCCAGTGTGAGTCCAGAATGAACCACCAGCAAATCCTAGGGTAAAGTAGTAAATTATTGGCAGTGCATGTTAAATAACTCAAAACTAATAATCATTAAGGAATGTGTTTCATACTTCTTCAACCGAAGCAACTTCAATTTTTGAGCATCTGAACGGTTTTTGAAACACGAAAAGCGATACAATAAAATGGTATTTGTTGGGTGCTTGGAGTAAAAGTTCAGAAACGGTAGACAGAAATAACCGTACAATAATAAAACAACAAGGAGCATTGCAACATCCTTTCAGTTGCAGTGAGATTGTTGGAAACGGTCACAGAGGGTAAAAATACAGTATAAACAAAGTTGCGTTGGAAAATGGTAAGATATTGTACGATAACGCAACGGAG
This sequence comes from Sinohyriopsis cumingii, assembly GCA_028554795.2. Classification (NCBI taxonomy): domain Eukaryota; kingdom Metazoa; phylum Mollusca; class Bivalvia; order Unionida; family Unionidae; genus Sinohyriopsis; species Sinohyriopsis cumingii. The sequence continues at coordinate 17,149,629 of CM068841.1, forward strand.
CCATTGAAAGTAAAATTTAGCAAATGATATGCAACTATTACATTACGCGAAACGATCTCTGATTGGTTGTGGTAAACACTTTACGAGTATTGTCTCGCTAGTAACAACAACTTCTTTGACTCTTGATGCCTCAAAGTTATGTTGGGCTTATGCTGATATAATCGGTTTATATTTAGTATATTGTCACAAAGAGACAGTAATGTCGTTGATCATTATGTCCTAGAATTACAACAAAAACCTCACTTAGAGTAAAGGCAGCCGATCTTCCATCTATTTAACAGTGCATATTCTAAAGGATATCTTTTTAAACATATATAAACATGTACATAAATAATTATTTTTATATTTATGTTAGCTGTGAGAATGAAAACTATGACATCCATATAAAAACCTCACATAACAGGCATTTGTCCAATTTTACTTCGTTAATAATGTTATTAAGCTCATTTGATTTATATTTTGAAGTAGAAAAATCCTCGAAATATCACATGCTAAGGCTGTGGTTTGATGAGAATGCTTTTGTAGAGTTTTGAACAAAAGCCATTATTTAATTACATGGATCTTCCTCACTTATTGAAACATTGAACAACGAATGACACCGACAATTATGCAGATTGATCAAGTTTTTTTATCGATGACTTTAACGTTTGTTGATCGATGTCTTAAAAATAGGCTTTGAAGGTATGGCTCTCTTTCTCAAAATAAACCCTAACTTGACAAAAAAACTAATTTCATTGCTTGTTAATTTAAATATGTTTGTTGATCATCACTAAAATAATGCGATTAATTTGCATACATATGCGAAGCAGGTTATCCAGTCCGTATACTATCCAGCATAGCTATGTGTAGCACCTATTTACATCAGTAGTGAAGGGGGTCACTTTAGCCTCAATGGGAATTAGCATTAAAAACACCCTTGGGTCAGATTAGCCTCAATGGAAGTTTAACATGGAGAAAAATCGTGGGTCAGATTAGCCTCAATGGAAATTAACATGGAGAAAAAATCGTGGGTCAGATTAGCCTCAATGGAAATTTAACATATGGAAATTGAACATGGTGGGTCTGTATAGCGTCAAGGGGAATTGAACATGGTGGGATTGTCTAGGGACAATGATGGTAGAGGGTCAAACACAACAGAGACAGAAACATACATACACTAGTACAAGCGTGAGATTTATATATAAAGCATTACCAAGACCTGAAATCTTGCTGGGGTGTTCAAAAATTTGCATAATTGTAATGATGCTATAAATAGCTATAATCAAGGAAATGCTCAACGACAAAATGGATGTGACTAAAAGTAACGCTAAAATGACGAAATTGTCCCAGAATTTAAAGGAAAATAAACATATCCCCGAAAATTAAGTTACAATGGTTTAGACTAAAATGGATAAAATTAGTAACTACTTACAATATCAACTTCTGTGACGATCGTGAATAAATACCTATGTATCTATAATCAGCTGAAATTCCTATGAAATCCCACTATCTATTTATAGCTCCAACTTGTGGATTTTTCCTTTGGAAAATCCCACTATCTTTTTATAGCCTCAGCTTGAGTGACGTTCCTGTTTATGAATTCTAGTATATATGTATAGCTACAAAATGTGGAAATCCCCAAGTCGATATTTATAGTCTCAAAATTTCCAGCATGAGTGACGTCACTGTACTGAACACCAGGGGATAAATGGCAACAGTGTTGCAAGTGGCTGACCTGAGTACGCGCTACTGTAGGTAGGTAGGTAGAGTGTATCTGATAGGGATAAAGTGAGTTTTATAGGGACAAACAGAGACCAATACACACACACACACAACATACGCGCGCAGACACACTCACACTCACACACACACACAGACACGCACACACACGCACACACACACACACACAAACACACACACACACACACACACACACACACACACACACACACACACAGAGGGAAGAGGAAAAAACAAACCCCAAATATACTATCCACACTCGGGAGGAAGAAAAAAAACAACCAAATATACGATCTACACAACGTACGCGAACACACACACACACACACACACACACACACACACTATAAAATGGATAAAATTAGTAACTACTTACAATATCAACTTCTGTGACGATGGTGAATAAATACCTATGTATCTATAATCAGCTGAAATTCCTATGAAATCCCACTATCTATTTATAGCTCCAACTTGTAGGTTTTTCCTTTGGAAAATCCCACTATCTTTTAATAGCCTCAGCTTGAGTGACGTTCCTGTTTATGAATTCTAGTATATATGTATAGCTACAAAATGTGGAAATCCCCAAGTCGATATTTATAGTCTCAAAATTTCCAGCGTCAGTGACGTCACTGTACTGAACACTAAGGGATAAATGGCAACAGTGTTGCAAGTGGCTAACCTGAATACGCGCTACTGTAGGTAGGTAGGTAGAGTGTATCTGATAGGGATAAAGTGAGTTTTATAGGGACAAACAGAGACCAACACACACACACACACACACACACACACACACACACACACACACACACACACACACACAGAGGGAAGAGGAAAAAACAAACCCCAAATATACTATCCACACTCGGGAGGAAGAAAAAAAACAACCAAATATACGATCTACACAACGTACGCGAACACACACACACACACACACACACACACACACACACACACACACACACACCATAAAATGGATAAAATTAGTAACTACTTACAATATCAACTTCTGTGACGATCGTGAATAAATACCTATGTATCTATAATCGGCTGAAATTCCTATGAAATCCCACTATCTATTTATAGCTCCAACTTGTGGGTTTTTCCTTTGGAAAATCCCACTATCTTTTTATAGCCTCAGCTTGAGTGACGTTCCTGTTTATGAATTCTAGTATATATGTATAGCTACAAAATGTGGAAATCCCCAAGTCGATATTTATAGTCTCAAAATTTCCAGCGTCAGTGACGTCACTGTACTGAACACTAACGGATAAATGGCAACAGTGTTGCAAGTGGCTGACCTGAATACGCGCTACTGTAGGTAGGTAGGTAGAGTGTATCTGATAGGGATAAAGTGAGTTTTATAGGGACAAACAGACCAATACACACACACACACAACATACGCGCGCAGACACACTCACACTCACACACACACACACACACACACACACACACAGAGGGAAGAGGAAAAAACAAACCCCAAATATACTATCAACACAGAAGGGAGATAATGCAAACCCCAAATAAACTATCCACACAAACGTACGCGAACGCATACAAACCCCAAATATACTATCAACACAGAGTGAAGAAGAAAAAGTTTTTTGAAAGTACCTAAGCCCTCACCTGCAATGACCAACTCTGCCAAACACCTACACCCCACCCCTCCCCACCCCCACTCCCAACACTACAAAACCCATTTAATCCGTTATTTTATGGCATCAGTGTGTGATTTAGGAAACATCAAGACACAAAATGATGGATGAATAGACTGACTATTGTTTACCGACTTGCATGCCTAAAGAGCGTGCGTGAAGGAAAACATCCTTCCATTTCAATTCTAACTAAAACATGATCCAGAGGGATAGAGAGAGGTGAAAGAGCACAATTTCATAAAGTGTGAGTAAAAAACAAAACACGCCATCCTTATTATACAATGTCAAGACCAAGAGACACTTACGTTTTCTTTCTGGTCTATTCTCTTTTAGAAGGTAGTATGAAATTTCACATCAGGGCCAACGCATCGGCTCACATTGTCAATTTTTCCATTTCCATGTCTTTACTGGCACAAGTTCTTCATCATCTTCAATTTCTTTTTCTTCTGAATCCCTCTTCTCTGTTTCGTCTTGTTTTTGTTTCTTCTCTTTTCTCGTAGGGCACTCTGAATTCCAGTGTCCTTTCTCCTGACAACGATATTAGGTATCTTGACTTTTGTCTCTCTTTCTTAGACGAAGCAGGTATTCTGGAGACAAATACCCATTTACCTTTGCAGATATAGCAAACTTCATTAGCACTTACACACTTTCGTTTGACTCTCATCAAATCAACGACCAAAAGAGTAAGTTTTGTTGCCACTTTCGCATGTGAATTATGCTTTCGTATGACTTTTAGCAAATATTTGACCAGCAGGTCGATCTGTGCTGACTCTTCCATCTTCTTGATCGTTTGAGAGCGGAATGAATACTCTGACGCTAAGACACTCTCCTTATATACAGAGACCTGCCGCGTATGTAACCTAGTCAAATGTAATTTTGCAATAAGATGAAACGATTTCATTGAGGAAGTAAAAGGCAATGATGTACCGTATCGCCTCACACAAAACCTGAAGTGTTAGTTCAAATCCGTGTCAGCGATTTCGAAGACGACATAACTGGGCTTTAATCAATGCTCTCCATTTCTGCCACATAACCACGAGTCCTGATTCACGACAAAAGAAATTTCGTTCGGTCCATAAAAAATAGTATCACATCTGAGAAACGCAAAAACGAACTTCCAGAAAACTGAGAACGACGGCTTACACCTACAACGTAAATGTATGAGTTCAAGTAGTGCGTAAAACTTAGTCAAATTAAATTTTTATAGTCAAGACGAAACGATCTCTTTTCGAAGAAGAAAGCAGACACCAAACGACAATGGCGATCCGTGTCACACAACACTTTTCAAAATGTGTATGATCAGAGGTTTGTTCTAGCGATCTGCACGGTTAAATTAAATGTTGATGTATTTTGCAATAAGACGGACACAATTTCCATGGGATCGCCCATGGTACGATTGTTCGTGCATTAGTTTAATTTTTAAAAATATTTTTTATATAAATCGCCTATAGGATAGACCCAGTAAAGCATGGCCATTCTCGTCACTGTCTGAATAGCTACTCAAGTCAATTCGAAGCGAACGCGGTAAGAAAATAAGTATAGCCAATGAAATGGCTTACAACGGGTGATGCATTGTTTTGTTCTAGGACTGTGTGGCATAATAATTCCTATGTTCTTGCGTTGTTACCATTACAGTGCAGACACTGAATATGAACTTACAAGCCCTCTTTGTGTGTGTGTGTTGTACCATTTCCTCTTACCACATCAAAATACTGAGCGTCACAGTATTGGTTCGCGTTTTCAAGCTGGCCATTTTTTATATCTCACTTAAACATTTCGACATAAACACTCACACTCACATCGGTAGAGTCAGAACAGACGTGTTACAGTATTGAGGGGCATGTTATCTTTTTTTTTTCAAACTAATAAATTTGGGGTTTGTATGAAGTAAAGAACCGAAAGTACAGTGAAACTCAAGGATGATGACCCAATCTGTCTGTCTATTGATGCGTGTATTTACTTAAGAAGAAATATGACCTCTAAAACACAAAGAGATACGACAAGCATGATTAGATTAAACACAACGATGTTTTTTCCTTCACGCCCGTGTAATTTAGAGTTTCAATCGTCTTTGAAGACAAACTTGGTCTCCTTTTGTAGGGCTTGAAATAATAAAAAAAGCTGAAAGATCTTAAGCACTTTGCTATAGATAATTTCATCAACAGACTAAACAACATAAATACCGTTACAACAATAGAAAGCCTTAAATCTTCTATCAAAAAGAAATGCATGAAAAAAATTAAAGATTAACGATAACTAACCAATGAAACCGAATTTAACAAAGGCAATGACATGTGAAGAAATGCCTCTCACTTTGGAAAGGTAGGCGAATGTACTCTGCCATGCACCATCAACTTGAAAAAAATTATAAACAGAGAGAAACCTGAATTCAAAATTCAGTTGTTTTTTTTTCTTCAAAATTATTTCGTTTCTTTTTTTCTTTTTTTTGGAACAAATCTAAGCACTAATATAGAGTGGAAAAGGGAAAATGCACATACAAGCTTTGATATTTCTGAAAAAATGAGGGGATATTCCTAACGTTCATAACCACCTATATATGCTTGGACTTGTCTGTGACTTATCCACAAAACAAGATGTACATATTTCTGGTCAAGCTGCAAGTGTGTGCGTGTTTTTGAAAATGGTAAAACTTGGATATACAATTTTCTCGTGACACTTATAAAGTGAAGAGTCTGTGCAAGTGTCAAAAGCCAAAGTCATATAAGTTTTGTATTTTGTACGGCTTGTAAAGATTTCCACTTAGGAAATGTGAAGTATCACAAGTTATTATCACAAACAGAAGTGGAACATAGGGGCTTGCAAGAAAGAAAATAACCCAGACAGTTGGTGTCATCAAGAGTGCTAGAGACGGTACCCGAACTTGCTTGCTTGCTTACTTGAATTAAAGTGATTTTCGCTCTAATGGAGCATGTATCACTGGTTTAATAACGCACCGCGTGATTTTTAATTACTCCTGGGAAGGAAAGAGAGCCTCATCCCCCAGGCTTTTATGTACTCACAGACTGTTTTTAAATTTAGCCACTCAGGTGTAGGACTAACTAGTCCTTAACAACCTGACTGAAAGGCTTTACACATGAGTGGGAATTGTCTCACCACACACTCATTTTTCTGTCCGAGCGTGGTAAAGGAGGAAAAAAGGTGCTCAGCAAGACAGCCATGGATGTTAAGTACTCACCAAAACGCTAGCCCGTACTTATTTCAAATCAAGTCCCGTTTTTTGCTAATCGACAATGATAAGTACCAATAATGTGTTAACCACCTGTGCACTTAGTTCAAATCTAACGAGTCTGTTAAATTTCCTAACATATCTGTCTAATATTAGTACTTAGTGTACATAAAAATAGCCATACTGATCTTTTTCAAATTATAATGTCTAAGCGACATATACCAGTTTGGTCACTGTTATGTTTAAAAAGTTAAGTTTGTTGCAGTGTTCCAATGGGTCAAGTTTGTTTCGAGAATAGTTTAGTCAAGGAGGGATACCAAGCCAAATATGGTTCCCTATTTAATAAAAAGCAATCTTTTGGAGCCCTAAAAAAGTCTGTTTTTTCTGTTAGAAGGTAACACGTCTCTCTTTTGCTTTCACGCTCTTTCCCGCACTCCTAGTCTCATGATTCTTGATATCAGGAAATGCGTAGCCATGATGGGCGGTAATGTAAGCAGCGGCTTCTACCAGTTGACTGAGGGGGTATCCAGTGTAGGTTTGTCTGTAGAATTGGGGAAGAACTCTGACCCCTAATCCCCATTGAGAAGTTCTTGGTGTAAAGGTGTCTAGAGATCTGTAGGCAACGTATTGTATGGCTCTAATAAACTGCCCTGCTATGTTCACGTCATACAATGCTTGATCTAGCCCCATTTCGGTGTACTTTTCAACGAGGGTCAGCGTCCCCCTCCTCCTCCTCAACCGCCTCAATTTCATTTTCTGGTTCTGATACTAATTCTTCAGTTGAGGTAGATAGTTTCAAATCCGCTGCTATGGTGTCTGTCGCTGTTATTGTTGTTGTGGTTGTTATTTCAGCTGAGATTGCCTGTAGTATCGGAGTGAGAAAAGAACGTAGTGCCTCCGATAATTACATTTGAGTTTGTCATACCGTTTGTCTAACATAATTGGCCCTTTGTTTTGCCACCACTCTTTCCGGGTCGGGTTGTTTGTTAGGTATAGTCAGCTGTTGACTAGATGTTATTTGTGTTCTCGAGGTGGGTGGAGTGCTAACTGGCAGAAACCGTAAAGTGGGCAAACGACGTGTCAAAGAAGTCAAAGTACGTTGGAAAGGATATCCGACCAGTTATCATTCTTGTATCGACGTTTCGCACGTCATCGACTATAAAAAGAAGTGACCATCATTCCCTTTCACACAGATTCAGCTACTGCGACCACTCCTTCACTCAATTCTTCTCTGCAAGATTTACAAAAACAACCCTTGTGGGTGAGGTCTCGAGAACGTGTGCCTAAAACACAAATCGTCTTTTTCTGCCAAATCTTCGTGGTGTATTGTGTCATCGGGGCAGCCATCGCCAATTTGAGTTTGCAACAAGGAGACAAACAATTGTGGACCATTGTATTGAGCAGTTACATCGGTTACCTGCTTCCTAATCCCTCCCTGAAATTCTCCTCGAACGAGAACCACGGGAAGCTTGTGTCCAGTGTCAGTGCCAGCCACCACTCCAACAACAAATCCATTTTGGGCGGAGACACTCCTCTGACTTCCAGTATCGCCTCGGAGAGCCACAAAACTCTGGAAGTATGAGCAATAACAACCAATTTTACTTAACCTTACCCAGTGACAGTTCCATGGAGGTGTTTCCCAACAACACGTTGTGCTGTTACACGGTCAAATTACCTCAGACCATCCAGTTAGATCACGAAGCCCATTGGGAAGTGGCTTTAGTGGAAATCATTCACCCAACACAAATCAAAAACATCACCGAAAAGCAAAACACTTTCGAGGTGGAAATCCTGAATGCCCAATTGGAGGAAGAAATCAACAAAATCGGGTTTTTAGGGGACACAATAGCAGCCAGCAATCCAGCCTTCATTATCTACACCTTGAAAATTCCTTCAGGTTATTATTTTAGTGGTGAACATTTGGTAGACACTATTGCGGACAGGTTCAACTTAGCCTTTGGCAAAGCACTGAACAGAGCCAAAAAAAGTGTGAAGATTGAGTACCATAAAGTGGCTCATCGTCTCGTGATCAAATTTCAAGATACGGACACAATGTCCCTCAGGTTCAGTGGTAGTTTGTTTGAAATTTTGGGTGGACATGAAGAAATGGTCGCAAACAATATGAGCCCCAAGATCAAAAGTAATATGGATTTTTACAGAGCTTTTGGAAACCCGGAAGAACTGAACCAAGGACTTAATTTAATCTTTGTGTATTCCGATGTGGTGGAGTACAACGTGGTGGGACACACCTCTGTGCCGTTACTGCGTGTCATTCCTTTCAAAGTGGATAGTACCACAAACAATGACCAGGAAGGTGCAAACACCTATCACGTACATCGTGAATTTGTATATCCTCACTATTTACCCGTCAGTAAGTCGTATTTAGACACTGTCAACATTGCTATAAAAGGAGATCTGGGACAAAATATTCCCTTCTCCAAAGGGAAAGTTACAGTGAAACTCCATTTTCGAAAACGGTTCTCTAACGAATTGTAAGTCAAGACAGCTACGAGTGACATTTTCACCCTATAAAATCCGGCCAGATGCGTGTGGAATTTCAGTTTGCAGAAAATCTAGGCGCAGATAATACGGTGAACGTCCTCCTGTATGCTGAATTGGACAATACGATATAAACCAACAGTTTGAGAGAAGTCATTCTACACTATTAGAAGTCATGGAAGACTTTTATCAATGTTTATATAGTAGGGATTCTTTGGACATGGAATGTGAAGATCCTGAGGAAGGAGAACCCCAAGACAAAGACGAAGAAGTCATCATGATGAAGTCTAGATGGCCAGAACAAGAATCACATATAGTTTCCTGTTATGCTATAGTCTTGACAGAAAAAAAATTAAGGAATTGATCAAGAAAGATTGCTATCGATGTCATAACGATCATCCCAGTCAAATTCAACACGATAAATGCCTAATGCTGAGTCAAGAAGAAAAATTGGACGAATATCTGGACGAAGCTTGGAGTCTCATCTCGGAAGAAGACGTGTTACAACAGTGGTATAAAGGCTTGCGTGAACATTATTGTCCTCCATTAACAACTCAAGTGATCCATCGCATCGAAGCTCTGTTGGATTAGAGTTGGGAGACAAGGCGAAGAAAACGGTTACTTGTCAGACATTTTCAAGCAGAAAGTCAGGATCGAATTGACGACTTATTATTACCTGTGAAGAAGAAAAAAGAACATGGATACCTGAGAACTTTATTACCTTTTGAACCACAGTTCGTACACTGCTTCTTGGAATCCTGTCGTCTGTGCTAAAGATGAACTCCCTCATCGCAAACCTCAAAACCATCAAGCTTACGTGATCAACACGGACGACAGGAACCCACTGGGTAGCCGTTTACTTTCCTCAAGAAGGATGTGTGAAATATTTCGATTCGTACGGATTGCCCCCTTTGGAAGACGATATCATCGACTTTATGAGAAGAAATGCTTAGACCACCCGATTCAATAATGTGAAATTACAAGGCACAGATTCCTTGGTGTGTGAACAGTACTGTGTGTATTTTCTGCATCATCGCAGCCTGGGCTATTCCTTAGAACATTTAGTGACTCATTTTGATCCTCGTTCTTCTTCAAGAAACGATGTGAAAGTAGATCGATGGTTTTGTGACCAGTATGCTTATCTTTTGTCTCTAACCAGGAAACGTAGTGTCCATCAATGGCCTAATGACTTCCAACAGTGGAAATCACAATTTCATTCACAACGTTGTCAGCCCTGTTTAAAGTAGAGTGTGAATTGAAAAAAAATGTTTGGTATTTGAAAAAAATGTTTGATGTTATAGTGTTGGATCATTGTTAAAAAAAATGTTAGAGTTGTTTGTTAGTATGAATAAAAAATGTTGTGTTTTGAAGAAAAAAATGCCTTTGTGGTTTGTTTGGCTATAGGAATCTTGATTCATGCTCTTTGACTTCCCTCTATCCCTCCCATAAGACTATTTGAACGTTCCGGCTCGAAAACCGTGTAGTAATGTTTTCCTTCACGTCCGCGCTTTGACCATAAAAACGGGGCAGTCTCCAGTCTGCCCATCCATTGTTAACTTATCTTCCTACGAAGATGTGCTCAATATTAGCCAAGTTGAACGAAGCCTATGTGAATTTGCATAGGATCATGACAAGTTTGATTCCGAGACCTGAAGAGATAGACAATATCATAATGTTGAAAGTCACTGAAGACCTGAAAGAAGATCTCTTCAAGGAGGAATTCAAGAAGGAGAAAGAAGAATGGATGGAGAAGTACAGACTTCATAAACGGCAGAGAGAGCAGCAACAGCAGCAGCATGAACCTGACAGAGGCTTTGTCGATTGTCGTATCGACACCAAAGAGTTCTTCTTCTCTTTTCCCAAGAAGCAAACCTTATCCTGTGAGAAAGCCTGTCATCAGAGGAGGCCGCCATCTTATAACCTAAGCGATCGCCATAGCGTCAAGTTCCCAAAAGAAATTCAGGGCTACCCCATACTCTCGAAAAGAAATAACATTCCATTGCCTATGATATGTTAGTCAGTTAGAAGAAAAAATACAGAAGTGAGTCTCTCAGCACATGATTTCTTTATCTTGGTTAGAAAGTGTGACTCTAAGTTGTTCGTTTCCGTCGCTTATCATAATTTTACAAATAGTAATGTTCTGTAAAAAAGTGAGTGAGTGTTTCTTTTAGGTCTGTGCGTTTTTGTTTTTTTTTTGTTGGTAATAATATGGATAATGTAAGTTCGGGTACAACGAAATTAAAAGAATTAAGCCCAGAACTCGGTGTGGAGGGAAGAAATATACGCAACAGCAGCGGGAGCAAGAAATGCAGACCTAGCCAGTTAGCATTGAGGCATTCTGCGTTTGACAATGCCTTTGATGTCGTACACGTCGTCTTTTTTTGGTGACACGACTTGATTTGAAATAAGTACGGGCTAGCGTTTTGGTGAGTACTTAACATCCATGGCTGTCTTGCTGAGCACCTTTTTTCCTCCTTTACCACGCTCGGACAGAAAAATGAGTGTGTGGTGAGACAATTCCCACTCATGTGTAAAGCCTTTCAGTCAGGTTGTTAAGGACTAGTTAGTCCTACACCTGAGTGGCTAAATTTAAAAACAGTCTGTGAGTACATAAAAGCCTGGGGGATGAGGCTCTCTTTCCTTCCCAGGAGTAATTAAAAATCACGCGGTGCGTTATTAAACCAGTGATACATGCTCCATTAGAGCGAAAATCACTTTAATTCAAGTAAGCAAGCAAGCAAGTTCGGGTACCGTCTCTAGCACTCTTGATGACACCAACTGTCTGGGTTATTTTCTTTCTTGCAAGCCCCTATGTTCCACTTCTGTTTGTGATAATAACTTGTGATACTTCACATTTCCTAAGTGGAAATCTTTACAAGCCGTACAAAATACAAAACTTATATGACTTTGGCTTTTGACACTTGCACAGACTCTTCACTTTATAAGTGTCACGAGAAAATTGTATATCCAAGTTTTACCATTTTCAAAAACACGCACACACTTGCAGCTTGACCAGAAATATGTACATCTTGTTTTGTGGATAAGTCACAGACAAGTCCAAGCATATATAGGTGGTTATGAACGTTAGGAATATCCCCTCATTTTTTCAGAAATATCAAAGCTTGTATGTGCATTTTCCCTTTTCCACTCTATATTAGTGCTTAGATTTGTTCCAAAAAAAAGAAAAAAAGAAACGAAATAATTTTGAAGAAAAAAAAACAACTGAATTTTGAATTCAGGTTTCTCTCTGTTTATAATTTTTTTCAAGTTGATGGTGCATGGCAGAGTACATTCGCCTACCTTTCCAAAGTGAGAGGCATTTCTTCACATGTCATTGCCTTTGTTAAATTCGGTTTCATTGGTTAGTTATCGTTAATCTTTAATTTTTTTCATGCATTTCTTTTTGATAGAAGATTTAAGGCTTTCTATTGTTGTAACGGTATTTATGTTGTTTAGTCTGTTGATGAAATTATCTATAGCAAAGTGCTTAAGATCTTTCAGCTTTTTTTATTATTTCAAGCCCTACAAAAGGAGACCAAGTTTGTCTTCAAAGACGATTGAAACTCTAAATTACACGGGCGTGAAGGAAAAAACATCGTTGTGTTTAATCTAATCATGCTTGTCGTATCTCTTTGTGTTTTAGAGGTCATATTTCTTCTTAAGTAAATACACGCATCAATAGACAGACAGATTGGGTCATCATCCTTGAGTTTCACTGTACTTTCGGTTCTTTACTTCATACAAACCCCAAATTTATTAGTTTGAAAAAAAAAAGATAACATGCCCCTCAATACTGTAACACGTCTGTTCTGACTCTACCGATGTGAGTGTGAGTGTTTATGTCGAAATGTTTAAGTGAGATATAAAAAATGGTCAGCTTGAAAACGCGAACCAATACTGTGACGCTCAGTATTTTGATGTGGTAAGAGGAAATGGTACAACACACACACACAAAGAGGGCTTGTAAGTTCATATTCAGTGTCTGCACTGTAATGGTAACAACGCAAGAACATAGGAATTATTATGCCACACAGTCCTAGAACAAAACAATGCATCACCCGTTGTAAGCCATTTCATTGGCTATACTTATTTTCTTACCGCGTTCGCTTCGAATTGACTTGAGTAGCTATTCAGACAGTGACGAGAATGGCCATGCTTTACTGGGTCTATCCTATAGGCGATTTATATAAAAAATATTTTTAAAAATTAAACTAATGCACGAACAATCGTACCATGGGCGATCCCATGGAAATTGTGTCCGTCTTATTGCAAAATACATCAACATTTAATTTAACCGTGCAGATCGCTAGAACAAACCTCTGATCATACACATTTTGAAAAGTGTTGTGTGACACGGATCGCCATTGTCGTTTGGTGTCTGCTTTCTTCTTCGAAAAGAGATCGTTTCGTCTTGACTATAAAAATTTAATTTGACTAAGTTTTACGCACTACTTGAACTCATACATTTACGTTGTAGGTGTAAGCCGTCGTTCTCAGTTTTCTGGAAGTTCGTTTTTGCGTTTCTCAGATGTGATACTATTTTTTATGGACCGAACGAAATTTCTTTTGTCGTGAATCAGGACTCGTGGTTATGTGGCAGAAATGGAGAGCATTGATTAAAGCCCAGTTATGTCGTCTTCGAAATCGCTGACACGGATTTGAACTAACACTTCAGGTTTTGTGTGAGGCGATACGGTACATCATTGCCTTTTACTTCCTCAATGAAATCGTTTCATCTTATTGCAAAATTACATTTGACTAGGTTACATACGCGGCAGGTCTCTGTATATAAGGAGAGTGTCTTAGCGTCAGAGTATTCATTCCGCTCTCAAACGATCAAGAAGATGGAAGAGTCAGCACAGATCGACCTGCTGGTCAAATATTTGCTAAAAGTCATACGAAAGCATAATTCACATGCGAAAGTGGCAACAAAACTTACTCTTTTGGTCGTTGATTTGATGAGAGTCAAACGAAAGTGTGTAAGTGCTAATGAAGTTTGCTATATCTGCAAAGGTAAATGGGTATTTGTCTCCAGAATACCTGCTTCGTCTAAGAAAGAGAGACAAAAGTCAAGATACCTAATATCGTTGTCAGGAGAAAGGACACTGGAATTCAGAGTGCCCTACGAGAAAAGAGAAGAAACAAAAACAAGACGAAACAGAGAAGAGGGATTCAGAAGAAGAAGAAATTGAAGATGATGAAGAACTTGTGCCAGTAAAGACATGGAAATGGAAAAATTGACAATGTGAGCCGATGCGTTGGCCCTGATGTGAAATTTCATACTACCTTCTAAAAGAGAATAGACCAGAAAGAAAACGTAAGTGTCCCTTGGTCTTGACATTGTATAATAAGGATGGCGTGTTTTGTTTTTTACTCACACTTTATGAAATTGTGCTCTTTCACCTCTCTCTATCCCTCTGGATCATGTTTTAGTTAGAATTGAAATGGAAGGATGTTTTCCTTCACGCACGCTCTTTAGGCATGCAAGTCGGTAAACAATAGTCAGTCTATTCATCCATCATTTTGTGTCTTGATGTTTCCTAAATCACACACTGATGCCATAAAATAACGGATTAAATGGGTTTTGTAGTGTTGGGAGTGGGGGTGGGGAGGGGTGGGGTGTAGGTGTTTGGCAGAGTTGGTCATTGCAGGTGAGGGCTTAGGTGCTTTCAAAAAACTTTTTCTTCTTCACTCTGTGTTGATAGTATATTTGGGGTTTGTATGCGTTCGCGTACGTTTGTGTGGATAGTTTATTTGGGGTTTGCATTATCTCCCTTCTGTGTTGATAGTATATTTGGGGTTTGTGTTTTCCTCTTCCCTGTGTGTGTGTGTGTGTGTGTGTGTGTGTGTGTGTGTGTGTGTGAGTGTGAGTGTGTCTGCGCGCGTATGTTGTGTGTGTGTGTGTATTGGTCTCTGTTTGTCCCTATAAAACTCACTTTATCCCTATCAGATACACTCTACCTACCTACCTACAGTAGCGCGTATTCAGGTCAGCCACTTGCAACACTGTTGCCATTTATCCGTTAGTGTTCAGTACAGTGACGTCACTGACGCTGGAAATTTTGAGACTATAAATATCGACTTGGGGATTTCCACATTTTGTAGCTATACATATATACTAGAATTCATAAACAGGAACGTCACTCAAGCTGAGGCTATAAAACGATAGTGGGATTTTCCAAAGGAAAAACCCACAAGTTGGAGCTATAAATAGATAGTGGGATTTCATAGGAATTTCAGCTGATTATAGATACATAGGTATTTATTCACGATCGTCACAGAAGTTGATATTGTAAGTAGTTACTAATTTTATCCATTTTAGTCTAAACCATTGTAACTTAATTTTCGGGGATATGTTTATTTTCCTTTAAATTCTGGGACAATTTCGTCATTTTAGCGTTACTTTTAGTCACATCCATTTTGTCGTTGAGCATTTCCTTGATTATAGCTATTTATAGCATCATTACAATTATGCAAATTTTTGAACACCCCAGCAAGATTTCAGGTCTTGGTAATGCTTTATATATAAATCTCACGCTTGTACTAGTGTATGTATGTTTCTGCCTCTGTTGTGTTTGACCCTCTACCATCATTGTCCCCAGACAATCCCACCATGTTCAATTCCCCTTGACGCTATACAGACCCACCATGTTCAATTTCCATATGTTAAATTTCCATTGAGGCTAATCTGACCCACGATTTTTTCTCCATGTTAATTTCCATTGAGGCTAATCTGACCCACGATTTTTCTCCATGTCAAATTTCCATTGAGGCTAATCTGACCCAAGGGTGTTTTTAATGCTAATTCCCATTGAGGCTAAAGTGACCCCCTTCACTACTTACATCGTTCCATCCCTCAAACAAAAATATTTGTTACATCTACATTTACCACCTGATCAATCAGATCTTCTATAGGTAAACATAGATTTGATACAAAATAGGGTTCTTCTCAGATGTAAATATTTATGTAAGCAAATTCAGACTGTTCTATAAATAGGATGGTTCGCTGGAGATTTATTATAACCCTTCGCTATGAATCAATTAGAAGTGGCACGTACAGCCGCGGTGGCTCAGTGGTTAACGTGTTCGAATTCTACCGTCGGACCTGCCAGGGTCAACTATTGTGCTGTGTCCATGTGAAAGGCATTTTACTGACATGAAATGGACCAAATAACTTATTTATCTTGCGAAGCCTTGACGAGAAAAATGACACTAATCTGCACTTGTACATACAGCCTGGGACGATTAAAATTTCAACGGTGTTCACGAATTCATGCAAATGTCAATGATTGGAGCAAAGTAAAACTAGTCATGGAACAACACACCGTGTGTCTTACATGATCGTGCCTCAGACGATCTTATCTCCCTTACGTGACTGTGTTTCCCTACTCATATTCGGTATAAAACAGCGCCTTGTTATGTTGCGAGAAGGCAAATCATGTTCCACTCTAACTTCACCCACGCACATATTACCCTAATAAAAGAAAAATATTTTCATAGCGATATACAACCTGAGCATGTGAAAGTTTCGATTTACATTTTGTTTGCAACATTTGTTTTCTTTACGATAAACAGAACAGTCATAACCATGCTATTTTTATGTGCCATCTTATCTGTTAGGAATCTGAGAGAGAGAGAGAGAGAGAGAGAGAGAGAGAGAGAGAGAGAGAGAGAGAGAGAGAGAGTTTGTTAGACAATTGTTTAACAGTTATCGACAGAATAAGATACAGTTTGTGTTACCTTTGTATACTAGGTCTGTTCCGTTTTCTGGACATGTGTTCCTTCCCCATCTCACGTATGTCGACCCAAGCCCTTGAGATAAGAGTAGTAACAAATATCCTTTAAAGAAGTAAATCTAGTCGCCTATAAGCACAATTATCATTGCAAAACAAATGAGTTCATCTGCTGCAATTTATTGGCCTTTGCTGAGAGGATACGTTGATGTACCGCAAAAGACCATTTCCCAGAAATTTTCAATGTAATACGCTGACTTATTCATTTCATAAAATGAATTACAGAACGGAAGGAAATATGGTCATTTAATAAAAAATCCAGTTAACATCTTAGTTACAGATGTCGAAAGTAACAGTTGGTTAGCTTGATTGAATATTGCAATCACTTACAGCAAAGTAATAAAGAATACATTATTAAGCAATTTAAATTTGTACAGGGATCAGCACAAAGAAGAATAATAAAAGACACTTACCATTTGATTTATTTTCTGTAAGTCGCTGAATTTCGAAATGTTTCTCCTTTACATCTGTTTCAAGAGCTTTTACCTTTTCTTGAAGTTGTATGAGGATAGAATCCGTTTCTCTCTGAGAAAATTCAGCTCTTAGAAGTCTCTCTAACAATTTGTACTCGTAATCGAATCTTGGACAGTCACTTGTACCAGACGCTTGGGTCATTTGTGACTGGCTGCCAACAACAAGGAGTGTGAACAATAAACATTGAATGAAACACATCATCTAAGTTGTAGCATTAAAGCATACAAAACTATATTGCTATTAATGCAACAGATCTTCTAAAATATATAATAAGACGATGGCCAATACAGTAGCTGAATGTCTTGAGGTACTGAGTAATGTAATGAGAGTCGACCTGACAATAAATCAGCCTCTACGATTTTATCAAGCTTTGGAACTAGCCTTTAATTGGTTAACATTAGTTCACGTGGCACTGGAATCTACCAGTTATTTGTTTAAGAGATTTATGATGAAATGCACACGTTTAAATAGTGTGTAGTTATTTATAGTAGTTACACAATAGGAAGACCTGGGCCAATAAATTAAATCTATCCATGTTAAACCTGTTAGTCGGTTCATATCTACCTTAAACCGGTGTTAGTTGTATTGAATTTGAATTGTTTACTGTATGGTATGAATGGTTATGCTATGTATACCTGTGATTTGTATTTGATCTTAGCCAAAAGTCAATATAGTCGTCTCCTTGACCAGTGACATTTAATTTGTAAACAAAATAATACATAGCTAATATTTCTCAACGACGATATATTAAATATTCAGATTATTATCTTTGGAGGAAAACATATTTGCGTCTATCTGAATGTATGACAATAGTTATTCACAAGGTAATTTCTATGCATATTGACAACTTTGAATGTTTTGGAGAGGAAACTGGCTTTTATCAGGGCTGGAGTATTGTGCTTAAGTTTTCAATATCAATATTGTTTGCATGAAAATTTACTCATTCCTGCCTTACAATTAGAGGCAGAATCAGCCTTATTATTGTGTTCAGTTAATAATTGATTTGATACTTGGTGCCCGGCCAGGAACTTTGTTAAGACTATGATAACATTAGGTTCAAAGATTGCATCCAGAGTGATCTTATAATCTAACTTGATGCGGAAAAGGTCAACATTTAAAAAATGCTGTTTATGCAGTTGCCGATTATTAGTTGACTTACAGTTTCTTTTGTCAAGATGTCTCCTTCTATAAGAGTTTCGAATCTCAATCCAGCACGTCATTTAGCAATCAAGTTCTGTTAAGACTGATCAGAAACCCTTATCTTTTCCCACGTGAAGCTATTGCAAGTAGAAATGGCATGTTCTTTCTATTTGGTGCAGACTGAAACGTTAGCAACATAATCATTAACGCTCTTAGTTCTTCCAGATCAAGGTCAGGGTGATGTATTGGAAACAATATGTTTGATGAATCAAACAAAACCCAGTCTGATTGTAGTATGGAAACTTATGAACCATTTATGTGGAATGCTTCTATATCACATATTGGTGATTATAGCCAGTCAGTCACTATTAGTATTCTAAGGGATACAGTAATTTCTCAGATTCTTTTATTATCAGGTATTTTGCATTTTCTGAGAAGTCTTTTAATGAAATTGTTCTTATTCAAGAAGTAGAGTGCGGCTTTGTTAAAGTTAATCTCAGTTGTGTAATTGAGTGATCAGACATAGTCTCAGAACTTGTGACGGTCGGAACTGTGACTTCTATACTCATCAAGTGCTTTCATTTATTACTAGGAAAAAACCCAGCTAGAAATAAGGTTGTGGTTAATCCATTCATAACTAACAACATTGTTTGGATCATAAAGTCAAACTAATTGAAAATGCAAAGCCTGATTTATACCCAGCTTGTGTAGTGATTAGAGCCATGGCAACGAAAGTTGTTGAGAATAATGTTGATCAGAAAAATGTTTCGTTTTAGCGACATATGGATTGGACAGGATTTTTGATGAGGTTACATTTGATTTTGGTATTGTTCAGTTAAAAGGGATTGATCACAATGAACTTCGTTTAACTAGTCATTCTCTTTATCCTAATCAGGAGACAAACGACAATTACTCGTCGTCGAACATGAACATGTTTCTGAGATACCGTTTGTTTCAGAAGGCTATTAGCGAAACTGAAATCACTCACGGATCTGTTTGTGATTTCGTTAAAATAGGGTCCTTATGAGAAAATGGAGACCACCTGAGATACACGCTAGTGATCATTGGTTATTGATGTATCAAATTGTTGTTTCTAGTTTGTACTGACAGCAAGTTCTTAGTCTAGCCCATGAAAAATCTTTACTTGATTATTTAGGCGCCATTATTTTTTCTTACATGATTTTGAATCATTTTATTAGCCAAAAAGTTAAAGTGATGCTTCTGATTTATTGTAGATTGTGTCACACTTTGTCGAATGTTTAGAAAACTAAACAAAGATAAATAAGGCACATCTGCAACCAAAATCTGGATTTACAAACCATTTAGCAACAAAATGCTAGATTGTGTCGGTTTTTTACGCAAGACTGAATAAAAATGAAAGTAAGATATGACAGAAATACAAAGGAATGGTGTGCCAAGCCGGCTAATAAAGTTCTGGTTCTCTTGTTCATACCTCAAAGTCCTCTTCGAGCTAAGTATTATGGTCCTCATGAAGTTAAAAAGAATGTAAGTTATATTATATCATTAACAAACCTTGGAGGCGAAAGCAAAAACATCTCTCGCATATACATATGTTAGAGGGGTATGTTGACAAAGCTAGCACTGTTTATCATTCAGTCAATTTAATTGTACGTTTCCCAAGCTGTGAGGATTTAAAGGTTGGAACGAAATAGGACTGTTTTTTACTCTGGAGTAACTGATCTTCGGAATTCAGAAATATTGCAGGATCATGACCAGAAACAGCTACATCAGCAGCTGCAAGAAATGAGTGAACTAAAACAGCTATTATTTGAACATGACGACACGTTTCCAGATGTTCTAACAGCAACAAATAAAATCTACCATAATGCTAACACTATAGATTACACACCTGTGACGCAGCATCCGTTTAGGATTAATCGTCTTAAAAAGGAATGGGTTATTAAATAAATTCCGTATCTGCTGAAGAATTTATTTTAAAGAGGCTGATGTCGTTGGAAAGAGAAAGATTCCGTTCCGGGATAGAAATTATATTAAACTTTAAACTTGACTTTTAGCTCTGCCAATTGTCAGCTTGCATTTTATAGCATTATCTGATGAACATTAATAACAATGATGCACACCCAAAATCTAAGGCTGAGTAAAAGTTAAATTAAAAATAATATAAAGTATTTAACATATTCTTTGATATCTTTAGTTTGATACATATAAAAGTGCTGGTTTTTTTCTCTGGTTGAATTATATAAACATAATGACATTGAACAGTAACTTCGAGTACTAATTGTGAGAAACAAGCATGCTCGGTGATAGCCAAATTCATTAAACATTGTATAAAACCTTCCTTTGTGTGCCATATCATTATTCCTGAGCTAGTGCGTGCTTGTTTCATAATCTCTATTTTAATTTCTCATCATATGTGTCAATGACACCCGATGTGACCATAAACTGAATCGATCATTTGCTTTCCAAACATTTTGCCCATTTTATTTTTATGCTGGAATATTTTATACAATACCGTTTATTCATGTCAACATTTATATTCTGATCAATAGAGGCGTCCTAAAGTCGAGTTTGGACTCATATGACAGAATAAAAGATTAATCGCTTTAAAGAAACATAATTTTGATAGCTACGATAACTTGTAAATGACCCATTATATGACCTGAAGGTTAAAACAATTTAGTCTTTGTACTCAAACATACAAGGAGGTTAAGAAATATGTTAATCAGAAACGTGATTGAAACGAAAATTAAAAAACAAATTCCACCACGAGCATCTCCATTACAGGAAATGTGTTCTAAACAAATTGTATCTTGTAATATTCTTTTTCATGTACAGATTGACAATGAAAACATAATAGTTGGCAATCAATAGCTGGGTTGCCATCCGAGAAAGTCTACTACTCTCGAACGTTTTTGCATATGGCAAAGTTAACATCCTATTATTTTAGATTGTGCACTTCGTAGAGAGGGTTAGAGAATTAGTGCGTGCAGGAAATGTTTTCGGCGCAGTATCACTGATAAACCCGAGTTAGATTCCTAGTGGTGGACACTTGAAAGGTGTCTAACTTGCACAATAATAGTATATATCTGTCTGTCTGTCTGTCTGTCTGTCTCTCTCTCTCTCTATCTTTTGAAGATAAAGCATAGCTGTAGTCCATGCTTGGTTCAGTCATCGATAAAGAAAAGGATTTCGGTACCTTCACATAGTGTCAAGATTGTGACTTATTTTTAAAAACTTAATCGCGCATTGACATATGCTCTAGTTTAAAGCGCATAATTAGCTTTTAAAACATGTTTTTACTGCAATGCTATGTTTTGAATAATAATTCCTTCATATAGCTTTGCAATGACGGATAGAAAATGTCTTGTATTGTAAAAGTCCTATGTCATTAAACGTAAGAAGAGTCATGATTGTGACGACTTTTATTAAACATACTTGTCATGGTGGCCATTAAGAGATACATCGCATCTACGTGTACAAGATAAAGATACTGGTCTAATGAACACTTTATAAAACCGAGTACAACGACGATACAACAAGTTTCATTTTGAACAAAGAACGCAGGCTATAACTCGATTTTCAACGTATGGTGGACACTGTAGTGATCCACATTTGGCCTGAACTATGTACATCACATGCCCTTCTTTATTAACAATGCTTCCAGGTGTTGACTCTGGGTTTGCATCCACGCAAACGTAGTTTGTCGCTCCAGCGTGATTATAATGCCCAGACATCAGATACCCTGTGTATTCCATGCTCCACCCTGGGTAGCAATTCGTTCTAGCAGGGATCATGAGTATGTTTGCGCGTGTAGTTCTACACACAGAACATGGCACGTCAGGCTCGCTTGAGACAGTCAAAAAAGGATTAGTTCCACTGTATACTTTATACTCTGCACCGTAGATAAGTCCACTAAAATCGGTATTTCCAACATTCGCCCCCCATGTAGGATTCTCTGGCAAGCAAAGAAAGTCAGCAGCACTTCCAGTGTGAGTCCAGAATGAACCACCAGCAAATCCTAGGGGGTAAAGTAGTAAATTATTGGCAGTGCATATTAAATAACTCAAAACTAATAATCATTAAGGAATGTGTTTCATACTTCTTCAACCGAAGCAACTTCAATTTTTTAGCATCTGAACGGTTTTTGAAACACGAAAAGCGATACAATAAAATGGTATTAGTTGGGTGCTTGGAGTAAAAGTTCAGAAACGGTAGACAGAAATAACCGTACAATAATAAAACAACAAGGAGCATTGCAACATCCTTTCAGTTGCAGTGAGATTGTTGGAAACGGTCACAGAGGGTAAAAATACAGTATAAACAAAGTTGCGTTGGAAAATGGTAAGATATTGTACGATAACGCAAATGAGCCATTGAAAGTAAAATTTAGCAAATGATATGCAAATATTACATTACGCAAAACGATCTCTCATTGGTTGTGGTAAAAACGTAACGAATATTGTCTCGCTAGTAACAACAACTTCTTTGATTCTTGATGACTCAAAGTTATGTTGGGCTTATGCTGATATAATCGGTTTATATTTAGTATATTGTCACAAAGAGACAGTAATGTCGTTGATCATTATGTCCTAGAATTACAACAAAAACCTCACTTAGAGTAAAGGCAGCCTATCTTCCATCTATTTAACAGTGCATATTCTAAAGGATATCTTTTTAAACATATATAAACATGTAAATAAATAATTATTTTTATATTTATGTTAGCTATGAGAATGAAAACTATGACATCCATATAAAAACCTTACATAAGAGGCATTTGTCCAATTTTACTTCGTTAATAATGTTATTAAGCTCATTTGATTTATATTTTGAAGTAGAAAAATCCTCGAAATATCACATGCTAAGGCTGTGGTTTGATGAGAATGCTTTTGTAGAGTTTTGAACAAAAGCCATTATTTAATTACATGGATCTTCCTCACTTACTGAAACATTGAACAACGAATGACACCGACAATTATGCAGATTGATCAAGTTTTTTTATCGATGACTTTAACGTTTGTTGATCGATGTCTTAAAAATAGTCTTTGAAGGTATGGCTCTCTTTCTCAAAATAAACCCTAACTTGACAAAAAAACTAATTTCATTGCTTGTTAATTTAAATATGTTTGTTGATCATCACTAAAATAATGCTATTAATTTGCATACATATGCGAAGCAGGTTATCCAGTCCGTATACTATCCAGCATAGCTATGTGTAGCACCTATTTACATCGTTCCATCCCTCAAACAAAAATATTTGCTACGTCTACATTTACCACCTGATCAATCGGATCTTCTATAGGTTAACATAGATTTGATACAAAATAGGGTTCTGCTCAGATGTAAGTATTTATGTAAGCAAATTCAGACAGTTCTATAAATAGGATGGTTCGCTAGAGATATATTATAACAATTCGCTATGAATCAATTAGAAGTGGCACGTACAGCCGCGGTGGCTCAGTGGTTAACGTGTTCGAATTCTACCGTCGGACCTGCCAGGGTCAACTATTGTGCTGTGTCCATGTGAAAGGCATTTTACTCACATGAAATGGACTAAATAACTTATTTATGTTGCGAAGCCTTGACGCGAGAAATGACACTAATCTGCACTCGTACATACAGCCTGGGACGATTAAAATTTCGACGGTGTTCACGAATTCATGCAAATGTCAATGATTGGAGCAAAGTAAAACTAGTCATGGAACAACACATCGTGTGTCTTACATGATCGTGCCTCAGGCGATCTTATCTGTCTCACGTGACTGTGTTTCCCTTCTCATATTCGGTGTAAATAGCGATTTGTTATGTTGCGATAAGGCAAATCATGTTCCACTCTAACTTCACCCACTCACATATTACCCTAATAAAAGCAAAATATTTTCATAGCGATATACAACCTGAGCATGTGAAAGTTTCGGTTTACATTTTGTTTGCAACATTTATTTTCTGTACGATAAACAGAACAGTCATAACCATGCTGTTTTTATATGCCATCTTATCTGTTAGGAATCTTTGAGAGAGAGAGAGAGAGAGAGAGAGAGAGAGAGAGAGAGAGAGAGAGAGAGAGAGAGAGAGTTTGTTAGACAATTGTTTAACAGTTATCGACATAATAAGATACAGTTTGTCTTACCTTTGTATACTAGGTCTGTACCGTTTTCTGGACATGTGTTCCTTCCCCATCTCACGTATGTCGACCCAAGCCCTTGAGATAAGAGTAGTAACAAATATCCTTTAAAGAAGTAAATCTAGTTGCCTATAAGCACAATTATCATTGCAAAACAAATGAGTTCACCTGCTGCAATTTATTGGCCTTTGCTGAGAGGATACGTTGATGTACCGCAAAAGACCATTTCCCAGAAATTTTCAATGTAATACGCTAAATTATTCATTTCATAAAATGAATTAAAGAACGGAAGGAAATATGGTTATTTAATAAAAAATCCAGTTAACATCTTAGTTACAGATGTCGAAAGTAACAGTTGGTTAGCTTGATTGAATATTGGAATCACTTGGAACAAAGTAGTAAAGAACACATTATTAAGCAATTTAGATTTGTACAGGGATCAGCACAAAGAAGAATACTAAAAGACACTTACCATTTGATTTATTTTCTATAAGTCGCTGAATTTCGAAATGTTTCTTCTTTACATCTGTTTCAAGAGCTTTTACCTTTTCTTGAAGTTGTATGAGGATAGAATCCGTTTCTCTCTGAGAAAATTCAGCTCTTAGAAGTCTCTCTAACAATTTGTACTCGTAATCGAATCTTGGACAGTCACTTGTACCAGACGCTTGGGTCATTTGTGACTGGCTGCCAACAACAAGGAGTGTGAACAATAAACATTGAATGAAACACATCATCTAAGTTGTAGCATTAAAGCATACAAAACTATATTGCTATTAATGCAACAGATCTTCTAAAATATATAATAAGACGATGGCCAATACAGTAGCTGAATGTCTTGAGGTACTGAGTAATGTAATGAGAGTCGACCTGAAAATCAGCCTCTACGATTTTATCAAGCTTTGGAACTAGCCTTTAATTGGTTAGCATTAGTTCACGTGGCACTGGAATCTACCAGTCATTTGTTTAAGAGATTTATAATGAAATGCTCAGGTTTAAATAGTGTGTAGTTATTTATAGTAGTTACACAATAGGAAGACCTGGGCCAATAAATTAAAGCTATACATGTTAAACCTGTTAGCCGGTTGATATCTACCTTAAACCGGTGTTAGTTGTATTGAATTTGAATTGTTTACTGTATGGTATCAATGGTTATGGTATGTATATCTGTGATTTGTATTTGATCTTAGCCAAAAGTCAATATAGTCGTCTCCTTGACCAGTGACATTTAATTTGTATACAAAATAATACATAGCTAATATTTCTCAACGACGATATATTAAATATTCAGATTATTATCTTTGGAGGAAAACATATTTGCGTCTATCTGAATGTATGACAATAGTTATTCACTTGGTAATTTCTATGCATATTGACAACTTTGAATGTTTTGGAGAGGAAGCTGGCTTTTATCAGGGCTGGAGTATTGTGCTTAAGTTTTCAATATCAATATTGTTTGCATGAAAATTTACTCATTCCTGCTTTACAATTAGAAGCAGAATCAGCCTTATTGTTGTGTTCAGTTAATAATTGATTTGATACTTGGTACCCGGCCAGGAACTATGTTAAGACTATGATAATGTCAAGATCAAAGATTGCATCCAGAGTGATCTTATAATCTACCTTGATGCGGAAAAGGTCAACATTTAAAAAATGCTGTTTATGCAGTTGCCGATTATTAGTTGACTGACAGTTTCTTTTGTCAAGATGTCTCCGTATAGAGCAGTTTCGAATCTCAATCCAGCACGTCATTTAGCAATCAAGTTCTGTTAAGACTGATCAGAAACCCTTATCTTTTCCCACGTGAAGCTATTGCAAGTAGAAATGGCATGTTCTTTCTATTTGGTGCAGACTGAAACGTTAGCAACATAATCATTAACGCTCTTAGTTCTTCCAGATCAAGGTCAGGGTGATGTATTGGAAGTAATATGTTTGATGAATCAAACAAGACCCAGTCTGATTGTAGTATAGAAACTTATGAACCATTTATGTGGAATGCTTCTATATCACATATTGGTGATTATAGCCAGTCAGTCACTATTAGTATTCTAAGAGATACAGTAATTTCTCAGATTCTTTTATTTTCAGGTATTTTGCATTTTCTGAGAAGTCTTTTAATGAAATTGTTCTTATTCAAGAAGTAGAGTGCGGCTTTGTTAAAGTTAATCTCAATTGTGTAAATTGGTGATCAGACATAGTCTTAGACTTTGTGACGGTCGGAACTGTGACTTCTATACTCATCAAGTGCTTTCATTTATTACTAGGAAAAAACCCAGCTAGAAATAAGGTTGTAGTTAATCCATTCGTAACTAACAACATTGTTTGGATCATAAAGTCAAACTAATTGAAAATGCAAAGCCTGATTTATACCCAGCTTGTGTAGTGATTAGAGCCATGACAACGAAAGTTCTTGAGAATAATGTTGATCAGGAAATCATTCGTTTTAGCGACATATGGATTGGACAGGATTTTTGATGAGGTTATATTTGCTTCTGGTATTGTTCAATTAAAAGGGATTGATCACAATGAACTTCGTTTAACTAGTCATTCTCTTTATCCTAATCAGGAGACAAACGACAATTACTCGTCGTCGAACATGAACATGTTTCTGAGATACCGTTTGTTTCAGAAGGCTATTAGCGAAACTGAAATCACACACGGATCGTTTGTGATTTCGTTAAAATGGGGTCCTTACGAGAAAATGGAGACCACCTGAGATACTCGCTAGTGATCAGTGGTTATTGATGTATCAAATTGTTGTTTCTAGTTCGTACTGACAGCAAGTTCTTAGTCTAGCCCATGAAAAATCTTTACTTGATTATTTAGGCGCCATTATTATTTATCACATGATTTTGAATCATTTTATTGGCCAAAAAGTTAAAGTAATGCTTCTGATTTACTGTAGATTGTGTCACACTTTGTCGAATGTTTAGAAAACTAAAAAAAGATAAATAAGGCATATCTGCAACCAAAATCTGGATTTACAAACCATTTAGCAACAAAATGCTAGATTGTGTCGGTTTTTTACGCAAGACTAAATAAAAATGAAAGTAAGATATGACAGAAATACAAAGGAATGGTGTGCCAAGCCTGCTAATAAAGTTCTGGTTCTCTTGTTCATACCTGAAATTCCTCTTCGAGCTAAGTATTATGGTCCTCATGAAGTTAAAAGAATGTAAGTTACTTTATATCATTAACAAGCCTGGGAGGCGAAAGCAAAAACATCTCTCGCATATACATATGTTAGAGGGGTATGTTGACAAAGCTAGCACTGTTTATCATTCAGTCAATTTAATTGTACCTGTCCCAAGCTGTGAGGATTTAAAGGTTGGAACGAAATAGGACTGTTTTTTACTCTGGAGTAACTGATCTTCGGAATTCAGAAATATTGCAGGATCATGACCAGAAACAGCTACATCAGCAGCTGCAAGAAATGAGTGAACTAAAACAGCTATTATTTGAACATGACGACACGTTTCCAGATGTTCTAACAGCAACAAATAAAATCTACCAGAATGCTAAAATTATAGATTCAAGACCTGTGACGCAGCATCCGTTTAGGATTAATCGTCTCAAAAAGGAATGGGTGATTAAATAAATTCCGTATTTGCTGAAGAATTTATTTTAAAGAGGCTGATGTCGTTGGAAAGAGAAAGATTCCGTTCCGGGATAGAAATTATATTAAACTTTAAACTTGACTTTTAGCTCTGCCAATTGTCAGCTTGCATTTTAGAGCATTATCTGATGAACATTAATAACAATGATGCACACCCAAAATCTAAGGCTGAGTAAAAGTTAAATTAAAAATAATATAAAGTACTAAACATATTCTTTGATATCTTTAGTTTGATACATATAAAAGTGCTGGTTTTTTTCTCTGGTTGAATTATATAAACATAATGACATTGAACAGTAACTTCGAGTATTAATTGTGAGAAACAAGCATGCTCAGTGATAGCCAAATTCATTAAACATTGTATAAAACCTTCCTTTGAGTGCCATATCATTATTCCTGAGCTAGTGCGCGCTTGTTTCATAATCTCTATTTTAATTTCTCATCATATGTGTCAATGACACCCGATGTGACCATAAACTGAATCGATCATTTGCTTTCCAAACATTTTGCCCATTTGATTTTTATGCTGGAATATTTTATACAATAACATTTATTCATGTCAATATTGATATTCTGATCAATAAAGGCGTCCTAAAGTCGAATTTGGACTGATATGACAGAATAAAAGATTAATCGCTTTAAAGAAACATAATTTTGATAGCTACGATAACTTGTAAATGACCCATTATATGATCTGATGGTTAAAACAATTTAGTCTTTGTACTCAAACCTACAAGGAGGTTAAGAAATATGTTAATCAGAAACGTGACTGAAACGAAAATTAAAAAACAAATTCCACCACGAGCATCTCCATTACAGGAAATGTGTTCTAAACAAATTGTATCTTGTAATATTCTTTTTCATGTACAGATTGACAATGAAAACATAATAATTGGCAATCAATAGCTGGGTCGCCATCCGAGAAAGTCTACTACTCTCGAACGTTTATGCATATGGCAAAGTTAACATCCTATTATTTTAGATTGTGCACTTCGTAGAGAGGGTTAGAGAATTAGTGCGTGCAGGAAACGTTTTTAGCGCAGTATCACTGATAAACCCGAGTTAGATTCCTAGTGGTGGACACTTGAAAGGTGTCTAACTTGCACAATAATAGTATATATCTGTCTGTCTGTCTATCTCTCTCTCTCTCTCTATCTATCTATCTATCTATCTTCTGAAGATAAAGCATAGCTGTAGTCCATGCTAGGTTCAGTCATCGATAAAGAAAAGGATTTCGGTACCTTCACATAGTGTCAAGATTGTGACTTATTTTTAAAAACTTAATCGCGCATTGACATATGTTCTAGTTTAAAGCGCATAATTAGCTTTTAAAACATGTTCTTACTGCAATGCTATGTTTTGAATAATAATTCCTTCATATAGCTTTGCAATGACGGATAGAAAATGTTTGGTATTGTAAAAGTCCTATGTCATTAAACGTAACAAGAGTCATGATTGTGACAACTTTTATTAAACGTACTTGTCATGGCGGCCATTAGGAGATACATCGCATCTACGTGTACAAGATAAAGATACTGGTCTAATGAACACTTTATAAAACCGAGTACAACGACGATACAACAGGTTTCATTTTGAACAAAGAACGCAGGCTATAACTCGATTTTCAACGTATGGTGGACACGGTAGAGATCCACATTTGGCCTGAACTATGTACATCAGATGCCCTTCTTTATTAACAATGCTTCCAGGTGTTGACTCTGGGTTTGCATCCACGCAAACGTAGTTTGTCGCTCCAGCGTGATTATAATACTCAGACATCAGATACCCTGTGTATTCCATGTTCCACCCTGGGTAGCAATTCGTTCTAGCACCGTAGATAAGTCCACTAAAATCGGTATTTCCAACATTCGCCCCCCATGTAGGATTCTCTGGCAAGCAAAGAAAGTCAGCAGCACTTCCAGTGTGAGTCCAGAATGAACCACCAGCAAATCCTAGGGGGTAAAGTAGTAAATTATTGGCAGTGCATATTAAATAACTCAAAACTAATAATCATTAAGGAATGTGTTTCATACTTCTTCAACCGAAGCAACTTCAATTTTTGAGCATCTGAACGGTTTTTGAAACACGAAAAGCGATACAATAAAATGGTATTTGTTGGGTGCTTGGAGTAAAAGTTCAGAAACGGTAGACAGAAATAACCGTACAATAATAAAACAACAAGGAGCATTGCAACATCCTTTCAGTTGCAGTGAGATTGTTGGAAACGGTCACAGAGGGTAAAAATACAGTATAAACAAAGTTGCGTTGGAAAATGGTAAGATATTGTACGATAACGCAACGGAGCCATTGAAAGTAAAATTTAGCAAATGATATGCAAATATTACATTACGCGAAACGATCTCTCATTGGTTGTGGTAAAAACTTTACGAGTATTGTCTCGCTAGTAACAACAACTTCTTTGACGCTTGATGCCTCAAAGTTATGTTGGGCTTATGCTGATATAATCGGTTTATATTTAGTATATTGTCACAAAGAGACAGTAATGTCGTTGATCATTATGTCCTAGAATTACAACAAAAACCTCACTTAGAGTAAAGGCAGCCGATCTTCCATCTATTTAACAGTGCATATTCTAAAGG
Organism: Sinohyriopsis cumingii; assembly: GCA_028554795.2. NCBI lineage: Eukaryota > Metazoa > Mollusca > Bivalvia > Unionida > Unionidae > Sinohyriopsis > Sinohyriopsis cumingii. Next base: position 17,180,413 of record CM068841.1, read on the forward strand.
ATATCTTTTTAAACATATATAAACATGTACATGAATAATTATTTTTATATTTATGTTAGCTATGAGAATGAAAACTATGACATCCATATAAAAACCTCACATAACAGGCATTTGTCCAATTTTACTTCGTTAATAATGTTATTAAGCTCATTTGATTTATATTTTGAAGTAGAAAAATCCTCGAAATATCACATGCTAAGGCTGTGGTTTGATGAGAATGCTTTTGTAGAGTTTTGAACAAAAGCCATTATTTAATTACATGGATCTTCCTCACTTACTGAAACATTGAACAACGAATGACACCGACAATTATGCAGATTGATCAAGTTTTTTTATCGATGACTTTAACGTTTGTTGATCGATGTCTTAAAAATAGTCTTTGAAGGTATGGCTCTCTTTCTCAAAATAAACCCTAACTTGACAAAAAAACTAATTTCATTGCTTGTTAATTTAAATATGTTTGTTGATCATCACTAAAATAATGCGATTAATTTGCATACATATGCGAAGCAGGTTATCCAGTCCGTATACTATCCAGCATAGCTATGTGTAGCACCTATTTACATCGTTCCATCCCTCAAACAAAAATATTTGTTACATCTACATTTACCACCTGATCAGTCAGATCTTCTGTTGGTAAATATAGATTTGATACAAAATAGGGTTCTTCTCAGATGTAAATATTTATGTAAGCAAATTCAGACTGTTCTATAAATAGGATGGTTCGCTGGAGATTTATTATAACCCTTCGCTATGAATCAATTAGAAGTGGCACGTACAGCCGCGGTGGCTCAGTGGTTAACGTGTTCGAATTCTACCGTCGGACCTGCCAGGGTCAACTATTGTGCTGTGTAGATGTGAAAGACATTTTACTGACATGAAATGGACTAAATAACTTATTTATCTTGCGAAGCCTTGACGCGAAAAATGACACTAATCTGCACTTGTTCATACAGCCTGGGACGATTAAAATTTCAACGGTGTTCACGAATTCATGCAAATGTCAATGATTGGAGCAAAGTAAAACTAGTCATGGAACAACACACCGTGTGTCTTACATGATCGTGCCTCAGACGATCTTATCTACCTCACGTGACTGTGTTTCCCTACTCATATTCGGTATAAAACAGCGCCTTGTTATGTTGCGATAAGGCAAATCATGTTCCACTCTAACTTCACCCACGCACATATTACCCTAGTAAAAGCAAAATATTTTCATAGCGATATACAACCTGAGCATGTGAAAGTTTCGATTTACATTTTGTTTGCAACATTTGTTTTCTTTACGATAAACAGAACAGTCATAACCATGCTATTTTTATGTGCCATCTTATCTGTTAGGAATCTGAGAGAGAGAGAGAGAGAGAGAGAGAGAGAGAAAGAGAGAGTTTGTTAGACAATTGTTTAACAGTTATCGACATAATAAGATACAGTTTGTCGTACCTTTGTATACTAGGTCTGTTCCGTTTTCTGGACATGTGTTCCTTCCCCATCTCACGTATGTCGACCCAAGCCCTTGAGATAAGAGTAGTAACAAATATCCTTTAAAGAAGTAAATCTAGTCGCCTATAAGCACAATTATCATTGCAAAACAAATGAGTTCACCTGCTGCAATTTATTGGCCTTTGCTGAGAGGATACGTTGATGTACCGCAAAAGACCATTTCCCAGAAATTTTCAATGTAATACGCTAAATTATTCATTTCATAAAATGAATTAGAGAACGGAAGGAAATATGGTTATTTAATAAAAAATCCAGTTAACATCTTAGTTACAGATGTCGAAAGTAACAGTTGGTTAGCTTGATTGAATATTGCAATCACTTACAGCAAAGTAATAAAGAACACATTATTAAGCAATTTAAATTTGTACAGGGATCAGCACAAAGAAGAATAATAAAAGACACTTACCATTTGATTTATTTTCTGTAAGTCGCTGAATTTCGAAATGTTTCTCCTTTACATCTGTTTCAAGAGCTTTTACCTTTTCTTGAAGTTGTATGAGGATAGAATCCGTTTCTCTCTGAGAAAATTCAGCTCTTAGAAGTCTCTCTAACAATTTGTACTCGTAATCGAATCTTGGACAGTCACTTGTACCAGATGCTTGGGTCATTTGTGACTGGCTGCCAACAACAAGGAGTGTGAACAATAAACATTGAATGAAACACATCATCTAAGTTGTAGCATTAAAGCATACAAAACTATATTGCTATTAATGCAACAGATCTTCTAAAATATATGTAAAGACGATGGCCAATACAGTAGCTGAATGTCTTGAGGTACTGAGTAATGTAATGAGAGTCGACCTGAAAATCAGCCTCTACGATTTTATCAAGCTTTGGAACTAGCCTTTAATTGGTTAGCATTAGTTCACGTGGCACTGGAATCTACCAGTCATTTGTTTAAGAGATTTATAATGAAATGCTCAGGTTTAAATAGTGTGTAGTTATTTATAGTAGTTACACAATAGGAAGACCTGGGCCAATAAATTAAAGCTATACATGTTAAACCTGTTAGCCGGTTGATATCTACCTTAAACCGGTGTTAGTTGTATTGAATTTGAATTGTTTACTGTATGGTATCAATGGGTATGGTATGTATATCTGTGATTTGTATTTGATCTTAGCCAAAAGTCAATATAGTCGTCTCCTTGACCAGTGACATTTAATTTGTAAACAAAATAATACATAGCTAATATTTCTGAACGACAATATATGAAATAATCAGATCATTATCTATGGAGGAAAACATATTTGAATGTTTTTGAGAGGATACTGGTTTTTATCCGGGCTGCATTATCGTGTTTAAACTTTTTATATCAATATTGTTTGCATGAAAATTTACTCATTCCTGCTTTACAATTAGAAGCAGAATCAGCCTTATTGTTGTGTTCAGTTAATAATTGATTTGATACTTGGTACCCGGCCAGGAACTATGTTAAGACTATGATAATGTCAAGATCAAAGATTGCATCCAGAGTGATCTTATAATCTACCTTGATGCGGAAAAGGTCAACATTTAAAAAATGCTGTTTATGCAGTTGCCGATTATTAGTTGACTGACAGTTTCTTTTGTCAAGATGTCTCCGTATAGAGCAGTTTCGAATCTCAATCCAGCACGTCATTTAGGAATCAAGTTCTGTTAAGACTGATCAGAAACCCTTATCTTTTCCCACGTGAAGCTATTGCAAGTAGAAATGGCATGTTCTTTCTATTTGGTGCAGACTGAAACGTTAGCAACATAATCATTAACGCTCTTAGTTCTTCCAGATCAAGGTCAGGGTGATGTATTGGAAGTAATATGTTTGATGAATCAAACAAGACCCAGTCTGATTGTAGTATAGAAACTTATGAACCATTTATGTGGAATGCTTCTATATCACATATTGGTGATTATAGCCAGTCAGTCACTATTAGTATTCTAAGAGATACAGTAATTTCTCAGATTCTTTTATTATCAGGTATTTTGCATTTTCTGAGAAGTCTTTTAATGAAATTGTTCTTATTCAAGAAGTAGAGTGCGGCTTTGTTAAAGTTAATCTCAATTGTGTAAATTGGTGATCAGACATAGTCTTAGACCTTGTGACGGTCGGAACTGTGACTTCTATACTCATGAAGTGCTTTCATTTATTACTGGGAAAAAACCCAGCTAGAAATAAGGTTGTAGTTAATCCATTCGTAACTAACAACATTGTTTGGATCATAAAGTCAAACTAATTGAAAATGCAAAGCCTGATTTATACCCAGCTTGTGTAGTGATTAGAGCCATGACAACGAAAGTTCTTGAGAATAATGTTGATCAGGAAATCATTCGTTTTAGCGACATATGGATTGGACAGGATTTTTGATGAGGTTATATTTGCTTCTGGTATTGTTCAATTAAAAGGGATTGATCACAATGAACTTCGTTTAACTAGTCATTCTCTTTATCCTAATCAGGAGACAAACGACAATTACTCGTCGTCGAACATGAACATGTTTCTGAGATACCGTTTGTTTCAGAAGGCTATTAGCGAAATTGAAATCACACACGGATCGTTTGTGATTTCGTTAAAATGGGGTCCTTACGAGAAAATGGAGACCACCTGAGATACTCGCTAGTGATCAGTGGTTATTGATGTATCAAATTGTTGTTTCTAGTTCGTACTGACAGCAAGTTCTTAGTCTAGCCCATGAAAAATCTTTACTTGATTATTTAGGCGCCATTATTATTTATCACATGATTTTGAATCATTTTATTGGCCAAAAAGTTAAAGTAATGCTTCTGATTTACTGTAGATTGTGTCACACTTTGTCGAATGTTTAGAAAACTAAAAAAAGATAAATAAGGCACATCTGCAACCAAAATCTGGATTTACAAACCATTTAGCAACAAAATGCTAGATTGTGTCGGTTTTTTACGCAAGACTAAATAAAAATGAAAGTAAGATATGACAGAAATACAAAGGAATGGTGTGCCAAGCCGGCTAATAAAGTTCTGGTTCTCTTGTTCATACCTGAAATTCCTCTTCGAGCTAAGTATTATGGTCCTCATGAAGTTAAAAGAATGTAAGTCACTTTATATCATTAACAATCCTGGGAGGCGAAAGCAAAAACATCTCTCGCATATACATATGTTAGAGGGGTATGTTGACAAAGCTAGCACTGTTTATCATTCAGTCAATGTAATTATACCTGTCCCAAGCTGTGAGGATTTAAAGGTTGGAACGAAATAGGACTGTTTTTTACTCTGGAGTAACTGATCTTCGGAATTCAGAAATATTGCAGGATCATGACCAGAAACAGCTACATCAGCAGCTGCAAGAAATGAATAAACTAAAACAGCTATTATTTGAACATGACGACACGTTTCCAGATGTTCTAACAGCAACAAATAAAATCTACCAGAATGCTAAAATTATAGATTGAACACCTGTGACGCAGCATCCGTTTAGGATTAATCGTCTCAAAAAGGAATGGGTGATTAAATAAATTCCGTATTTGCTGAAGAATTTATTTTAAAGAGGCTGATGTCGTTGGAAAGAGAAAGATTCCGTTCCGGGATAGAAATTATATTAAACTTTAAACTTGACTTTTAGCTCTGCCAATTGTCAGCTTGCATTTTAGAGCATTATCTGATGAACATTAATAACAATGATGCACACCCAAAATCTAAGGCTGAGTAAAAGTTAAATTAAAAATAATATAAAGTACTAAACATATTCTTTGATATCTTTAGTTTGATACATATAAAAGTGCTGGTTTTTTTCTCTGGTTGAATTATATAAACATAATGACATTGAACAGTAACTTCGAGTATTAATTGTGAGAAACAAGCATTCTCAGTGATAGCCAAATTCATTAAACATTGTATAAAACCTTCCTTTGAGTGCCATATCATTATTCCTGAGCTAGTGCGCGCTTGTTTCATAATCTCTATTTTAATTTCTCATCATATGTGTCAATGACACCCGATGTGACCATAAACTGAATCGATCATTTGCTTTCCAAACATTTTGCCCATTTGATTTTTGTGCTGGAATATTTTATACAATAACATTTATTCATGTCAATATTGATATTCTGATCAATAAAGGCGTCCTAAAGTCGAATTTGGACTCATATGACAGAATAAAAGATTAATCGCTTTAAAGAAACATAATTTTGATAGCTACGATAACTTGTAAATGACCCATTATATGATCTGATGGTTAAAACAATTTAGTCTTTGTACTCAAACCTACAAGGAGGTTAAGAAATATGTTAATCAGAAACGTGACTGAAACGAAAATTAAAAAACAAATTCCACCACGAGCATCTCCATTACAGGAAATGTGTTCTAAACAAATTGTATCTTGTAATATTCTTTTTCATGTACAGATTGACAATGAAAACATAATAATTGGCAATCAATAGCTGGGTCGCCATCCGAGAAAGTCTACTACTCTCGAACGTTTATGCATATGGCAAAGTTAACATCCTATTATTTTAGATTGTGCACTTCGTAGAGAGGGTTAGAGAATTAGTGCGTGCAGGAAACGTTTTTAGCGCAGTATCACTGATAAACCCGAGTTAGATTCCTAGTGGTGGACACTTGAAAGGTGTCTAACTTGCACAATAATAGTATATATCTGTCTGTCTGTCTATCTCTCTCTCTCTCTCTATCTATCTATCTATCTATCTTCTGAAGATAAAGCATAGCTGTAGTCCATGCTAGGTTCAGTCATCGATAAAGAAAAGGATTTCGGTACCTTCACATAGTGTCAAGATTGTGACTTATTTTTAAAAACTTAATCGCGCATTGACATATGTTCTAGTTTAAAGCGCATAATTAGCTTTTAAAACATGTTCTTACTGCAATGCTATGTTTTGAATAATAATTCCTTCATATAGCTTTGCAATGACGGATAGAAAATGTTTGGTATTGTAAAAGTCCTATGTCATTAAACGTAACAAGAGTCATGATTGTGACAACTTTTATTAAACGTACTTGTCATGGCGGCCATTAGGAGATACATCGCATCTACGTGTACAAGATAAAGATACTGGTCTAATGAACACTTTATAAAACCGAGTACAACGACGATACAACAGGTTTCATTTTGAACAAAGAACGCAGGCTATAACTCGATTTTCAACGTATGGTGGACACGGTAGAGATCCACATTTGGCCTGAACTATGTACATCAGATGCCCTTCTTTATTAACAATGCTTCCAGGTGTTGACTCTGGGTTTGCATCCACGCAAACGTAGTTTGTCGCTCCAGCGTGATTATAATACTCAGACATCAGATACCCTGTGTATTCCATGTTCCACCCTGGGTAGCAATTCGTTCTAGCACCGTAGATAAGTCCACTAAAATCGGTATTTCCAACATTCGCCCCCCATGTAGGATTCTCTGGCAAGCAAAGAAAGTCAGCAGCACTTCCAGTGTGAGTCCAGAATGAACCACCAGCAAATCCTAGGGGGTAAAGTAGTAAATTATTGGCAGTGCATATTAAATAACTCAAAACTAATAATCATTAAGGAATGTGTTTCATACTTCTTCAACCGAAGCAACTTCAATTTTTGAGCATCTGAACGGTTTTTGAAACACGAAAAGCGATACAATAAAATGGTATTTGTTGGGTGCTTGGAGTAAAAGTTCAGAAACGGTAGACAGAAATAACCGTACAATAATAAAACAACAAGGAGCATTGCAACATCCTTTCAGTTGCAGTGAGATTGTTGGAAACGGTCACAGAGGGTAAAAATACAGTATAAACAAAGTTGCGTTAGAAAATGGTAAGATATTGTACGATAACGCAACGGAGCCATTGAAAGTAAAATTTAGCAAATGATATGCAAATATTACATTACGCGAAACGATCTCTCATTGGTTGTGGTAAAAACTTTACGAGTATTGTCTCGCTAGTAACAACAACTTCTTTGACGCTTGATGCCTCAAAGTTATGTTGGGCTTATGCTGATATAATCGGTTTATATTTAGTATATTGTCACAAAGAGACAGTAATGTCGTTGATCATTATGTCCTAGAATTACAACAAAAACCTCACTTAGAGTAAAGGCAGCCGATCTTCCATCTATTTAACAGTGCATATTCTAAAGGATATCTTTTTAAACATATATAAACATGTACATGAATAATTATTTTTATATTTATGTTAGCTATGAGAATGAAAACTATGACATCCATATAAAAACCTCACATAACAGGCATTTGTCCAATTTTACTTCGTTAATAATGTTATTAAGCTCATTTGATTTATATTTTGAAGTAGAAAAATCCTCGAAATATCACATGCTAAGGCTGTGGTTTGATGAGAATGCTTTTGTAGAGTTTTGAACAAAAGCCATTATTTAATTACATGGATCTTCCTCACTTACTGAAACATTGAACAACGAATGACACCGACAATTATGCAGATTGATCAAGTTTTTTTATCGATGACTTTAACGTTTGTTGATCGATGTCTTAAAAATAGTCTTTGAAGGTATGGCTCTCTTTCTCAAAATAAACCCTAACTTGACAAAAAAACTAATTTCATTGCTTGTTAATTTAAATATGTTTGTTGATCATCACTAAAATAATGCGATTAATTTGCATACATATGCGAAGCAGGTTATCCAGTCCGTATACTATCCAGCATAGCTATGTGTAGCACCTATTTACATCGTTCCATCCCTCAAACAAAAATATTTGTTACATCTACATTTACCACCTGATTAGTCAGATCTTCTGTTGGTAAATATAGATTTGATACAAAATAGGGTTCTTCTCAGATGTAAATATTTATGTAAGCAAATTCAGACTGTTCTATAAATAGGATGGTTCGCTGGAGATTTATTATAACCCTTCGCTATGAATCAATTAGAAGTGGCACGTACAGCCGCGGTGGCTCAGTGGTTAACGTGTTCGAATTCTACCGTCGGACCTGCCAGGGTCAACTATTGTGCTGTGTAGATGTGAAAGACATTTTACTGACACGAAATGGACTAAATAACTTATTTATCTTGCGAAGCCTTGACGCGAAAAATGACACTAATCTGCACTTGTTCATACAGCCTGGGACGATTAAAATTTCAACGGTGTTCACGAATTCATGCAAATGTCAATGATTGGAGCAAAGTAAAACTAGTCATGGAACAACACACCGTGTGTCTTACATGATCGTGCCTCAGACGATCTTATCTACCTCACGTGACTGTGTTTCCCTACTCATATTCGGTATAAAACAGCGCCTTGTTATGTTGCGATAAGGCAAATCATGTTCCACTCTAACTTCACCCACGCACATATTACCCTAATAAAAGCAAAATATTTTCATAGCGATATACAACCTGAGCATGTGAAAGTTTCGATTTACATTTTGTTTGCAACATTTGTTTTCTTTACGATAAACAGAACAGTCATAACCATGCTATTTTTATGTGCCATCTTATCTGTTAGGAATCTGAGAGAGAGAGAGAGAGAGAGAGTTTGTTAGACAATTGTTTAACAGTTATCGACATAATAAGATACAGTTTGTCGTACCTTTGTATACTAGGTCTGTTCCGTTTTCTGGACATGTGTTCCTTCCCCATCTCACGTATGTCGACCCAAGCCCTTGAGATAAGAGTAGTAACAAATATCCTTTAAAGAAGTAAATCTAGTCGCCTATAAGCACAATTATCACTGCAAAACAAATGAGTTCACCTGCTGCAATTTATTGGCCTTTGCTGAGAGGATACGTTGATGTACCGCAAAAGACCATTTCCCAGAAATTTTCAATGTAATACGCTAAATTATTCATTTCATAAAATGAATTACAGAACGGAAGGAAATATGGTTATTTAATAAAAAATCCAGTTAACATCTTAGTTACAGATGTCGAAAGTAACAGTCGGTTAGCTTGATTGAATATTGCAATCACTTACAGCAAAGTAATAAAGAACACATTATTAAGCAATTTAAATTTGTACAGGGATCAGCACAAAGAAGAATAATAAAAGACACTTACCATTTGATTTATTTTCTGTAAGTCGCTGAATTTCGAAATGTTTCTCCTTTACATCTGTTTCAAGAGCTTTTACCTTTTCTTGAAGTTGTATGAGGATAGAATCCGTTTCTCTCTGAGAAAATTCAGCTCTTAGAAGTCTCTCTAACAATTTGTACTCGTAATCGAATCTTGGACAGTCACTTGTACCAGATGCTTGGGTCATTTGTGACTGGCTGCCAACAACAAGGAGTGTGAACAATAAACATTGAATGAAACACATCATCTAAGTTGTAGCATTAAAGCATACAAAACTATATTGCTATTAATGCAACAGATCTTCTAAAATATATGTAAAGACGATGGCCAATACAGTAGCTGAATGTCTTGAGGTACTGAGTAATGTAATGAGAGTCGACCTGAAAATCAGCCTCTACGATTTTATCAAGCTTTGGAACTAGCCTTTAATTGGTTAGCATTAGTTCACGTGGCACTGGAATCTACCAGTCATTTGTTTAAGAGATTTATAATGAAATGCTCAGGTTTAAATAGTGTGTAGTTATTTATAGTAGTTACACAATAGGAAGACCTGGGCCAATAAATTAAAGCTATACATGTTAAACCTGTTAGCCGGTTGATATCTACCTTAAACCGGTGTTAGTTGTATTGAATTTGAATTGTTTACTGTATGGTATCAATGGGTATGGTATGTATATCTGTGATTTGTATTTGATCTTAGCCAAAAGTCAATATAGTCGTCTCCTTGACCAGTGACATTTAATTTGTAAACAAAATAATACATAGCTAATATTTCTGAACGACAATATATGAAATAATCAGATCATTATCTATGGAGGAAAACATATTTGAATGTTTTTGAGAGGATACTGGTTTTTATCCGGGCTGCATTATCGTGTTTAAACTTTTTATATCAATATTGTTTGCATGAAAATTTACTCATTCCTGCTTTACAATTAGAAGCAGAATCAGCCTTATTGTTGTGTTCAGTTAATAATTGATTTGATACTTGGTACCCGGCCAGGAACTATGTTAAGACTATGATAATGTCAAGATCAAAGATTGCATCCAGAGTGATCTTATAATCTACCTTGATGCGGAAAAGGTCAACATTTAAAAAATGCTGTTTATGCAGTTGCCGATTATTAGTTGACTTACAGTTTCTTTTGTCAAGATGTCTCCGTATAGAGCAGTTTCGAATCTCAATCCAGCACGTCATTTAGGAATCAAGTTCTGTTAAAACTGATCAGAAACCCTTATCTTTTCCCACGTGAGGCTATTGCAAGTAGAAATGGCATGTTCTTTCTATTTGGTGCAGACTGAAACGTTAGCAACATAATCATTAACGCTCTTAGTTCTTCCAGATGAAGGTCAGGGTGATGTATTGGAAGCAATATGTTTGATGAATCAAACAAAACCCAGTCTGATTGTAGTATGGAAACTTATGAACCATTTATGTGGAATGCTTATATATCACATATTGGTGATTATAGCCAGTCAGTCACTATTAGTATTCTAAGAGATACAGTAATTTCTCAGATTCTTTTATTATCAGGTATTTTGCATTTTCTGAGAAGTCTTTTAATGAAATTGTCCTTATTCAAGAAGTAGAGTGCGGCTTTGTAAAAGTTAATCTCAGTTGTGTAAATTGGTGATCAGACATAGTCTTAGAACTTGTGACGGTCGGAACTGTGACTTCTATACTCATCAAGTGCTTTCATTTATTACTAGGAAAAAACCCAGCTAGAAATAAGGTTGTAGTTAATCCATTCGTAACTAACAACATTGTTTGGATCATAAAGTCAAACTAATTGAAAATGCAAAGCCTGATTTATACCCAGCTTGTGTAGTGATTAGAGCCATGGCAACGAAAGTTCTTGAGAATAATGTTGATCAGGAAATCATTCGTTTTAGCGACATATGGATTGGACAGGATTTTTGATGAGGTTATATTTGCTTCTGGTATTGTTCAATTAAAAGGGATTGATCACAATGAACTTCGTTTAACTAGTCATTCTCTTTATCCTAATCAGGAGACAAACGACAATTACTCGTCGTCGAACATGAACATGTTTCTGAGATACCGTTTGTTTCAGAAGGCTATTAGCGAAACTGAAATCACACACGGATCGTTTGTGATTTCGTTAAAATGGGGTCCTTACGAGAAAATGTAGACCACCTGAGATACTCGCTAGTGATCAGTGATTATTGATGTATCAAATTGTTGTTTCTAGTTCGCACTGACAGCAAGTTCTTAGTCTAGCCCATGAAAAATCTTTACTTGATTATTTAGGCGCCATTATTATTTATCACATGATTTTGAATCATTTTATTGGCCAAAAAGTTAAAGTAATGCTTCTGATTTACTGTAGATTGTGTCACACTTTGTCGAATGTTTAGAAAACTAAAAAAAGATAAATAAGGCACATCTGCAACCAAAATCTGGATTTACAAACCATTTAGCAACAAAATGCTAGATTGTGTCGGTTTTTTACGCAAGACTAAATAAAAATGAAAGTAAGATATGACAGAAATACAAAGGAATGGTGTGCCAAGCCTGCTAATAAAGTTCTGGTTCTCTTGTTCATACCTCAAAGTCCTCTTCGAGCTAAGTATTATGGTCCTCATGAAGTTAAAAAGAATGTAAGTTACTTTATATCATTAACAAGCCTGGGAGGCGAAAGCAAGAACATCTCTCGCATATACATTTGTTAGAGGGGTATGTTGACAAAGCTAGCACTGTTTATCATTCAGTCAATTTAATTGTACGTGTCCCAAGCTGTGAGGATTTAAAGGTTGGAACGAAATAGGACTGTTTTTTACTCTGGAGTAACTGATCTTCGGAATTCAGAAATATTGCAGGATCATGACCAGAAACAGCTACATCAGCAGCTGCAAGAAATGAATGAATTAAAACAGCTATTATTTGAACATGACGACACGTTTCCAGATGTTCTAACAGCAACAAATAAAATCTACCATAATGTTAACATTATAGATTCAACACCTGTGACGCAGCATCCGTTTAGGATTAATCGTCTCAAAAAGGAATGGGTGATTAAATAAATTCCGTATTTGCTGAAGAATTTATTTTAAAGAGGCTGATGTCGTTGGAAAGAGAAAGATTCCGTTCCGGGATAGAAATTATATTAAACTTTAAACTTGACTTTTAGCTCTGCCAATTGTCAGCTTGCATTTTATAGCATTATCTGATGAACATTAATAACAATGATGCACACCCAAAATCTAAGGCTGAGTAAAAGTTAAATTAAAAATAATATAAAGTACTAAACATATTCTTTGATATCTTTAGTTTGATACATATAAAAGTGCTGGTTTTTTTCTCTGGTTGAATTATATAAACATAATGACATTGAACAGTAACTTCGAGTATTAATTGTGAGAAACAAGCATGCTCAGTGATAGCCAAACTCATTAAACATTGTATAAAACCTTCCTTTGAGTGCCATATCATTATTCCTGAGCTAGTGCGCGCTTGTTTCATAATCTCTATTTTAATTTCTCATCATATGTGTCAATGACACCCGATGTGATCATAAACTGAATCGATCATTTGCTTTCCAAACATTTTGCCCATTTGATTTTTATGCTGGAATATTTTATACAATAACATTTATTCATGTCAATATTGATATTCTGATCAATAAAGGCGTCCTAAAGTCGAATTTGTACTCATATGACAGAATAAAAGATTAATCGCTTTAAAGAAACATAATTTTGATAGCTACGATAACTTGTAAATGACCCATTATATGATCTGATGGTTAAAACAATTTAGTCTTTGTACTCAAACCTACAAGGAGGTTAAGAAATATGTTAATCAGAAACGTGACTGAAACGAAAATTAAAAAACAAATTCCACCACGAGCATCTCCATTACAGGAAATGTGTTCTAAACAAATTGTATCTTGTAATATTCTTTTTCATGTACAGATTGACAATGAAAACATAATAATTGGCAATCAATAGCTGGGTCGCCATCCGAGAAAGTCTACTACTCTCGAACGTTTATGCATATGGCAAAGTTAACATCCTATTATTTTAGATTGTGCACTTCGTAGAGAGGGTTAGAGAATTAGTGCGTGCAGGAAACGTTTTTAGCGCAGTATCACTGATAAACCCGAGTTAGATTCCTAGTGGTGGACACTTGAAAGGTGTCTAACTTGCACAATAATAGTATATATCTGTCTGTCTGTCTATCTCTCTCTCTCTCTCTATCTATCTATCTATCTATCTTCTGAAGATAAAGCATAGCTGTAGTCCATGCTAGGTTCAGTCATCGATAAAGAAAAGGATTTCGGTACCTTCACATAGTGTCAAGATTGTGACTTATTTTTAAAAACTTAATCGCGCATTGACATATGTTCTAGTTTAAAGCGCATAATTAGCTTTTAAAACATGTTCTTACTGCAATGCTATGTTTTGAATAATAATTCCTTCATATAGCTTTGCAATGACGGATAGAAAATGTTTGGTATTGTAAAAGTCCTATGTCATTAAACGTAACAAGAGTCATGATTGTGACAACTTTTATTAAACGTACTTGTCATGGCGGCCATTAGGAGATACATCGCATCTACGTGTACAAGATAAAGATACTGGTCTAATGAACACTTTATAAAACCGAGTACAACGACGATACAACAGGTTTCATTTTGAACAAAGAACGCAGGCTATAACTCGATTTTCAACGTATGGTGGACACGGTAGAGATCCACATTTGGCCTGAACTATGTACATCAGATGCCCTTCTTTATTAACAATGCTTCCAGGTGTTGACTCTGGGTTTGCATCCACGCAAACGTAGTTTGTCGCTCCAGCGTGATTATAATACTCAGACATCAGATACCCTGTGTATTCCATGTTCCACCCTGGGTAGCAATTCGTTCTAGCACCGTAGATAAGTCCACTAAAATCGGTATTTCCAACATTCGCCCCCCATGTAGGATTCTCTGGCAAGCAAAGAAAGTCAGCAGCACTTCCAGTGTGAGTCCAGAATGAACCACCAGCAAATCCTAGGGGGTAAAGTAGTAAATTATTGGCAGTGCATATTAAATAACTCAAAACTAATAATCATTAAGGAATGTGTTTCATACTTCTTCAACCGAAGCAACTTCAATTTTTGAGCATCTGAACGGTTTTTGAAACACGAAAAGCGATACAATAAAATGGTATTTGTTGGGTGCTTGGAGTAAAAGTTCAGAAACGGTAGACAGAAATAACCGTACAATAATAAAACAACAAGGAGCATTGCAACATCCTTTCAGTTGCAGTGAGATTGTTGGAAACGGTCACAGAGGGTAAAAATACAGTATAAACAAAGTTGCGTTGGAAAATGGTAAGATATTGTACGATAACGCAACGGAGCCATTGAAAGTAAAATTTAGCAAATGATATGCAAATATTACATTACGCGAAACGATCTCTCATTGGTTGTGGTAAAAACTTTACGAGTATTGTCTCGCTAGTAACAACAACTTCTTTGACGCTTGATGCCTCAAAGTTATGTTGGGCTTATGCTGATATAATCGGTTTATATTTAGTATATTGTCACAAAGAGACAGTAATGTCGTTGATCATTATGTCCTAGAATTACAACAAAAACCTCACTTAGAGTAAAGGCAGCCGATCTTCCATCTATTTAACAGTGCATATTCTAAAGGATATCTTTTTAAACATATATAAACATGTACATGAATAATTATTTTTATATTTATGTTAGCTATGAGAATGAAAACTATGACATCCATATAAAAACCTCACATAACAGGCATTTGTCCAATTTTACTTCGTTAATAATGTTATTAAGCTCATTTGATTTATATTTTGAAGTAGAAAAATCCTCGAAATATCACATGCTAAGGCTGTGGTTTGATGAGAATGCTTTTGTAGAGTTTTGAACAAAAGCCATTATTTAATTACATGGATCTTCCTCACTTACTGAAACATTGAACAACGAATGACACCGACAATTATGCAGATTGATCAAGTTTTTTTATCGATGACTTTAACGTTTGTTGATCGATGTCTTAAAAATAGTCTTTGAAGGTATGGCTCTCTTTCTCAAAATAAACCCTAACTTGACAAAAAAACTAATTTCATTGCTTGTTAATTTAAATATGTTTGTTGATCATCACTAAAATAATGCGATTAATTTGCATACATATGCGAAGCAGGTTATCCAGTCCGTATACTATCCAGCATAGCTATGTGTAGCACCTATTTACATCGTTCCATCCCTCAAACAAAAATATTTGTTACATCTACATTTACCACCTGATCAGTCAGATCTTCTGTTGGTAAATATAGATTTGATACAAAATAGGGTTCTTCTCAGATGTAAATATTTATGTAAGCAAATTCAGACTGTTCTATAAATAGGATGGTTCGCTGGAGATTTATTATAACCCTTCGCTATGAATCAATTAGAAGTGGCACGTACAGCCGCGGTGGCTCAGTGGTTAACGTGTTCGAATTCTACCGTCGGACCTGCCAGGGTCAACTATTGTGCTGTGTAGATGTGAAAGACATTTTACTGACATGAAATGGACTAAATAACTTATTTATCTTGCGAAGCCTTGACGCGAAAAATGACACTAATCTGCACTTGTTCATACAGCCTGGGACGATTAAAATTTCAACGGTGTTCACGAATTCATGCAAATGTCAATGATTGGAGCAAAGTAAAACTAGTCATGGAACAACACACCGTGTGTCTTACATGATCGTGCCTCAGACGATCTTATCTACCTCACGTGACTGTGTTTCCCTACTCATATTCGGTATAAAACAGCGCCTTGTTATGTTGCGATAAGGCAAATCATGTTCCACTCTAACTTCACCCACGCACATATTACCCTAGTAAAAGCAAAATATTTTCATAGCGATATACAACCTGAGCATGTGAAAGTTTCGATTTACATTTTGTTTGCAACATTTGTTTTCTTTACGATAAACAGAACAGTCATAACCATGCTATTTTTATGTGCCATCTTATCTGTTAGGAATCTGAGAGAGAGAGAGAGAGAGAGAGAGAGAGAGAGAGAGAGTTTGTTAGACAATTGTTTAACAGTTATCGACATAATAAGATACAGTTTGTCGTACCTTTGTATACTAGGTCTGTTCCGTTTTCTGGACATGTGTTCCTTCCCCATCTCACGTATGTCGACCCAAGCCCTTGAGATAAGAGTAGTAACAAATATCCTTTAAAGAAGTAAATCTAGTCGCCTATAAGCACAATTATCACTGCAAAACAAATGAGTTCACCTGCTGCAATTTATTGGCCTTTGCTGAGAGGATACGTTGATGTACCGCAAAAGACCATTTCCCAGAAATTTTCAATGTAATACGCTAAATTATTCATTTCATAAAATGAATTACAGAACGGAAGGAAATATGGTTATTTAATAAAAAATCCAGTTAACATCTTAGTTACAGATGTCGAAAGTAACAGTCGGTTAGCTTGATTGAATATTGCAATCACTTACAGCAAAGTAATAAAGAACACATTATTAAGCAATTTAAATTTGTACAGGGATCAGCACAAAGAAGAATAATAAAAGACACTTACCATTTGATTTATTTTCTGTAAGTCGCTGAATTTCGAAATGTTTCTCCTTTACATCTGTTTCAAGAGCTTTTACCTTTTCTTGAAGTTGTATGAGGATAGAATCCGTTTCTCTCTGAGAAAATTCAGCTCTTAGAAGTCTCTCTAACAATTTGTACTCGTAATCGAATCTTGGACAGTCACTTGTACCAGATGCTTGGGTCATTTGTGACTGGCTGCCAACAACAAGGAGTGTGAACAATAAACATTGAATGAAACACATCATCTAAGTTGTAGCATTAAAGCATACAAAACTATATTGCTATTAATGCAACAGATCTTCTAAAATATATGTAAAGACGATGGCCAATACAGTAGCTGAATGTCTTGAGGTACTGAGTAATGTAATGAGAGTCGACCTGAAAATCAGCCTCTACGATTTTATCAAGCTTTGGAACTAGCCTTTAATTGGTTAGCATTAGTTCACGTGGCACTGGAATCTACCAGTCATTTGTTTAAGAGATTTATAATGAAATGCTCAGGTTTAAATAGTGTGTAGTTATTTATAGTAGTTACACAATAGGAAGACCTGGGCCAATAAATTAAAGCTATACATGTTAAACCTGTTAGCCGGTTGATATCTACCTTAAACCGGTGTTAGTTGTATTGAATTTGAATTGTTTACTGT
This sequence comes from Sinohyriopsis cumingii, assembly GCA_028554795.2. Taxonomy (NCBI): domain Eukaryota; kingdom Metazoa; phylum Mollusca; class Bivalvia; order Unionida; family Unionidae; genus Sinohyriopsis; species Sinohyriopsis cumingii. The sequence continues at coordinate 17,198,139 of CM068841.1, forward strand.
ATGGTATCAATGGGTATGGTATGTATATCTGTGATTTGTATTTGATCTTAGCCAAAAGTCAATATAGTCGTCTCCTTGACCAGTGACATTTAATTTGTAAACAAAATAATACATAGCTAATATTTCTGAACGACAATATATGAAATAATCAGATCATTATCTATGGAGGAAAACATATTTGAATGTTTTTGAGAGGATACTGGTTTTTATCCGGGCTGCATTATCGTGTTTAAACTTTTTATATCAATATTGTTTGCATGAAAATTTACTCATTCCTGCTTTACAATTAGAAGCAGAATCAGCCTTATTGTTGTGTTCAGTTAATAATTGATTTGATACTTGGTACCCGGCCAGGAACTATGTTAAGACTATGATAATGTCAAGATCAAAGATTGCATCCAGAGTGATCTTATAATCTACCTTGATGCGGAAAAGGTCAACATTTAAAAAATGCTGTTTATGCAGTTGCCGATTATTAGTTGACTTACAGTTTCTTTTGTCAAGATGTCTCCGTATAGAGCAGTTTCGAATCTCAATCCAGCACGTCATTTAGGAATCAAGTTCTGTTAAAACTGATCAGAAACCCTTATCTTTTCCCACGTGAGGCTATTGCAAGTAGAAATGGCATGTTCTTTCTATTTGGTGCAGACTGAAACGTTAGCAACATAATCATTAACGCTCTTAGTTCTTCCAGATGAAGGTCAGGGTGATGTATTGGAAGCAATATGTTTGATGAATCAAACAAAACCCAGTCTGATTGTAGTATGGAAACTTATGAACCATTTATGTGGAATGCTTATATATCACATATTGGTGATTATAGCCAGTCAGTCACTATTAGTATTCTAAGAGATACAGTAATTTCTCAGATTCTTTTATTATCAGGTATTTTGCATTTTCTGAGAAGTCTTTTAATGAAATTGTCCTTATTCAAGAAGTAGAGTGCGGCTTTGTAAAAGTTAATCTCAGTTGTGTAAATTGGTGATCAGACATAGTCTTAGAACTTGTGACGGTCGGAACTGTGACTTCTATACTCATCAAGTGCTTTCATTTATTACTAGGAAAAAACCCAGCTAGAAATAAGGTTGTAGTTAATCCATTCGTAACTAACAACATTGTTTGGATCATAAAGTCAAACTAATTGAAAATGCAAAGCCTGATTTATACCCAGCTTGTGTAGTGATTAGAGCCATGGCAACGAAAGTTCTTGAGAATAATGTTGATCAGGAAATCATTCGTTTTAGCGACATATGGATTGGACAGGATTTTTGATGAGGTTATATTTGCTTCTGGTATTGTTCAATTAAAAGGGATTGATCACAATGAACTTCGTTTAACTAGTCATTCTCTTTATCCTAATCAGGAGACAAACGACAATTACTCGTCGTCGAACATGAACATGTTTCTGAGATACCGTTTGTTTCAGAAGGCTATTAGCGAAACTGAAATCACACACGGATCGTTTGTGATTTCGTTAAAATGGGGTCCTTACGAGAAAATGTAGACCACCTGAGATACTCGCTAGTGATCAGTGATTATTGATGTATCAAATTGTTGTTTCTAGTTCGCACTGACAGCAAGTTCTTAGTCTAGCCCATGAAAAATCTTTACTTGATTATTTAGGCGCCATTATTATTTATCACATGATTTTGAATCATTTTATTGGCCAAAAAGTTAAAGTAATGCTTCTGATTTACTGTAGATTGTGTCACACTTTGTCGAATGTTTAGAAAACTAAAAAAAGATAAATAAGGCACATCTGCAACCAAAATCTGGATTTACAAACCATTTAGCAACAAAATGCTAGATTGTGTCGGTTTTTTACGCAAGACTAAATAAAAATGAAAGTAAGATATGACAGAAATACAAAGGAATGGTGTGCCAAGCCTGCTAATAAAGTTCTGGTTCTCTTGTTCATACCTCAAAGTCCTCTTCGAGCTAAGTATTATGGTCCTCATGAAGTTAAAAAGAATGTAAGTTACTTTATATCATTAACAAGCCTGGGAGGCGAAAGCAAGAACATCTCTCGCATATACATTTGTTAGAGGGGTATGTTGACAAAGCTAGCACTGTTTATCATTCAGTCAATTTAATTGTACGTGTCCCAAGCTGTGAGGATTTAAAGGTTGGAACGAAATAGGACTGTTTTTTACTCTGGAGTAACTGATCTTCGGAATTCAGAAATATTGCAGGATCATGACCAGAAACAGCTACATCAGCAGCTGCAAGAAATGAATGAATTAAAACAGCTATTATTTGAACATGACGACACGTTTCCAGATGTTCTAACAGCAACAAATAAAATCTACCATAATGTTAACATTATAGATTCAACACCTGTGACGCAGCATCCGTTTAGGATTAATCGTCTCAAAAAGGAATGGGTGATTAAATAAATTCCGTATTTGCTGAAGAATTTATTTTAAAGAGGCTGATGTCGTTGGAAAGAGAAAGATTCCGTTCCGGGATAGAAATTATATTAAACTTTAAACTTGACTTTTAGCTCTGCCAATTGTCAGCTTGCATTTTATAGCATTATCTGATGAACATTAATAACAATGATGCACACCCAAAATCTAAGGCTGAGTAAAAGTTAAATTAAAAATAATATAAAGTACTAAACATATTCTTTGATATCTTTAGTTTGATACATATAAAAGTGCTGGTTTTTTTCTCTGGTTGAATTATATAAACATAATGACATTGAACAGTAACTTCGAGTATTAATTGTGAGAAACAAGCATGCTCAGTGATAGCCAAACTCATTAAACATTGTATAAAACCTTCCTTTGAGTGCCATATCATTATTCCTGAGCTAGTGCGCGCTTGTTTCATAATCTCTATTTTAATTTCTCATCATATGTGTCAATGACACCCGATGTGATCATAAACTGAATCGATCATTTGCTTTCCAAACATTTTGCCCATTTGATTTTTATGCTGGAATATTTTATACAATAACATTTATTCATGTCAATATTGATATTCTGATCAATAAAGGCGTCCTAAAGTCGAATTTGTACTCATATGACAGAATAAAAGATTAATCGCTTTAAAGAAACATAATTTTGATAGCTACGATAACTTGTAAATGACCCATTATATGATCTGATGGTTAAAACAATTTAGTCTTTGTACTCAAACCTACAAGGAGGTTAAGAAATATGTTAATCAGAAACGTGACTGAAACGAAAATTAAAAAACAAATTCCACCACGAGCATCTCCATTACAGGAAATGTGTTCTAAACAAATTGTATCTTGTAATATTCTTTTTCATGTACAGATTGACAATGAAAACATAATAATTGGCAATCAATAGCTGGGTCGCCATCCGAGAAAGTCTACTACTCTCGAACGTTTATGCATATGGCAAAGTTAACATCCTATTATTTTAGATTGTGCACTTCGTAGAGAGGGTTAGAGAATTAGTGCGTGCAGGAAACGTTTTTAGCGCAGTATCACTGATAAACCCGAGTTAGATTCCTAGTGGTGGACACTTGAAAGGTGTCTAACTTGCACAATAATAGTATATATCTGTCTGTCTGTCTATCTCTCTCTCTCTCTCTATCTATCTATCTATCTATCTTCTGAAGATAAAGCATAGCTGTAGTCCATGCTAGGTTCAGTCATCGATAAAGAAAAGGATTTCGGTACCTTCACATAGTGTCAAGATTGTGACTTATTTTTAAAAACTTAATCGCGCATTGACATATGTTCTAGTTTAAAGCGCATAATTAGCTTTTAAAACATGTTCTTACTGCAATGCTATGTTTTGAATAATAATTCCTTCATATAGCTTTGCAATGACGGATAGAAAATGTTTGGTATTGTAAAAGTCCTATGTCATTAAACGTAACAAGAGTCATGATTGTGACAACTTTTATTAAACGTACTTGTCATGGCGGCCATTAGGAGATACATCGCATCTACGTGTACAAGATAAAGATACTGGTCTAATGAACACTTTATAAAACCGAGTACAACGACGATACAACAGGTTTCATTTTGAACAAAGAACGCAGGCTATAACTCGATTTTCAACGTATGGTGGACACGGTAGAGATCCACATTTGGCCTGAACTATGTACATCAGATGCCCTTCTTTATTAACAATGCTTCCAGGTGTTGACTCTGGGTTTGCATCCACGCAAACGTAGTTTGTCGCTCCAGCGTGATTATAATACTCAGACATCAGATACCCTGTGTATTCCATGTTCCACCCTGGGTAGCAATTCGTTCTAGCACCGTAGATAAGTCCACTAAAATCGGTATTTCCAACATTCGCCCCCCATGTAGGATTCTCTGGCAAGCAAAGAAAGTCAGCAGCACTTCCAGTGTGAGTCCAGAATGAACCACCAGCAAATCCTAGGGGGTAAAGTAGTAAATTATTGGCAGTGCATATTAAATAACTCAAAACTAATAATCATTAAGGAATGTGTTTCATACTTCTTCAACCGAAGCAACTTCAATTTTTGAGCATCTGAACGGTTTTTGAAACACGAAAAGCGATACAATAAAATGGTATTTGTTGGGTGCTTGGAGTAAAAGTTCAGAAACGGTAGACAGAAATAACCGTACAATAATAAAACAACAAGGAGCATTGCAACATCCTTTCAGTTGCAGTGAGATTGTTGGAAACGGTCACAGAGGGTAAAAATACAGTATAAACAAAGTTGCGTTGGAAAATGGTAAGATATTGTACGATAACGCAACGGAGCCATTGAAAGTAAAATTTAGCAAATGATATGCAAATATTACATTACGCGAAACGATCTCTCATTGGTTGTGGTAAAAACTTTACGAGTATTGTCTCGCTAGTAACAACAACTTCTTTGACGCTTGATGCCTCAAAGTTATGTTGGGCTTATGCTGATATAATCGGTTTATATTTAGTATATTGTCACAAAGAGACAGTAATGTCGTTGATCATTATGTCCTAGAATTACAACAAAAACCTCACTTAGAGTAAAGGCAGCCGATCTTCCATCTATTTAACAGTGCATATTCTAAAGGATATCTTTTTAAACATATATAAACATGTACATGAATAATTATTTTTATATTTATGTTAGCTATGAGAATGAAAACTATGACATCCATATAAAAACCTCACATAACAGGCATTTGTCCAATTTTACTTCGTTAATAATGTTATTAAGCTCATTTGATTTATATTTTGAAGTAGAAAAATCCTCGAAATATCACATGCTAAGGCTGTGGTTTGATGAGAATGCTTTTGTAGAGTTTTGAACAAAAGCCATTATTTAATTACATGGATCTTCCTCACTTACTGAAACATTGAACAACGAATGACACCGACAATTATGCAGATTGATCAAGTTTTTTTATCGATGACTTTAACGTTTGTTGATCGATGTCTTAAAAATAGTCTTTGAAGGTATGGCTCTCTTTCTCAAAATAAACCCTAACTTGACAAAAAAACTAATTTCATTGCTTGTTAATTTAAATATGTTTGTTGATCATCACTAAAATAATGCGATTAATTTGCATACATATGCGAAGCAGGTTATCCAGTCCGTATACTATCCAGCATAGCTATGTGTAGCACCTATTTACATCGTTCCATCCCTCAAACAAAAATATTTGTTACATCTACATTTACCACCTGATCAGTCAGATCTTCTGTTGGTAAATATAGATTTGATACAAAATAGGGTTCTTCTCAGATGTAAATATTTATGTAAGCAAATTCAGACTGTTCTATAAATAGGATGGTTCGCTGGAGATTTATTATAACCCTTCGCTATGAATCAATTAGAAGTGGCACGTACAGCCGCGGTGGCTCAGTGGTTAACGTGTTCGAATTCTACCGTCGGACCTGCCAGGGTCAACTATTGTGCTGTGTAGATGTGAAAGACATTTTACTGACATGAAATGGACTAAATAACTTATTTATCTTGCGAAGCCTTGACGCGAAAAATGACACTAATCTGCACTTGTTCATACAGCCTGGGACGATTAAAATTTCAACGGTGTTCACGAATTCATGCAAATGTCAATGATTGGAGCAAAGTAAAACTAGTCATGGAACAACACACCGTGTGTCTTACATGATCGTGCCTCAGACGATCTTATCTACCTCACGTGACTGTGTTTCCCTACTCATATTCGGTATAAAACAGCGCCTTGTTATGTTGCGATAAGGCAAATCATGTTCCACTCTAACTTCACCCACGCACATATTACCCTAATAAAAGCAAAATATTTTCATAGCGATATACAACCTGAGCATGTGAAAGTTTCGATTTACATTTTGTTTGCAACATTTGTTTTCTTTACGATAAACAGAACAGTCATAACCATGCTATTTTTATGTGCCATCTTATCTGTTAGGAATCTGAGAGAGAGAGAGAGAGAGAGAGAGAGAGAGAGAGAGAGTTTGTTAGACAATTGTTTAACAGTTATCGACATAATAAGATACAGTTTGTCGTACCTTTGTATACTAGGTCTGTTCCGTTTTCTGGACATGTGTTCCTTCCCCATCTCACGTATGTCGACCCAAGCCCTTGAGATAAGAGTAGTAACAAATATCCTTTAAAGAAGTAAATCTAGTCGCCTATAAGCACAATTATCACTGCAAAACAAATGAGTTCACCTGCTGCAATTTATTGGCCTTTGCTGAGAGGATACGTTGATGTACCGCAAAAGACCATTTCCCAGAAATTTTCAATGTAATACGCTAAATTATTCATTTCATAAAATGAATTACAGAACGGAAGGAAATATGGTTATTTAATAAAAAATCCAGTTAACATCTTAGTTACAGATGTCGAAAGTAACAGTCGGTTAGCTTGATTGAATATTGCAATCACTTACAGCAAAGTAATAAAGAACACATTATTAAGCAATTTAAATTTGTACAGGGATCAGCACAAAGAAGAATAATAAAAGACACTTACCATTTGATTTATTTTCTGTAAGTCGCTGAATTTCGAAATGTTTCTCCTTTACATCTGTTTCAAGAGCTTTTACCTTTTCTTGAAGTTGTATGAGGATAGAATCCGTTTCTCTCTGAGAAAATTCAGCTCTTAGAAGTCTCTCTAACAATTTGTACTCGTAATCGAATCTTGGACAGTCACTTGTACCAGATGCTTGGGTCATTTGTGACTGGCTGCCAACAACAAGGAGTGTGAACAATAAACATTGAATGAAACACATCATCTAAGTTGTAGCATTAAAGCATACAAAACTATATTGCTATTAATGCAACAGATCTTCTAAAATATATAATAAGACGATGGCCAATACAGTAGCTGAATGTCTTGAGGTACTGATTAATGTAATAAGAGTCGACCTGAAAATCAGCCTCTACGATTTTATCAAGCTTTGGAACTAGCCTTTAATTGGTTAGCATTAGTTCACGTGGCACTGGAATCTACCAGTCATTTGTTTAAGAGATTTATAATGAAATGCTCAGGTTTAAATAGTGTGTAGTTATTTATAGTAGTTACACAATAGGAAGACCTGGGCCAATAAATTAAAGCTATACATGTTAAACCTGTTAGCCGGTTGATATCTACCTTAAACCGGTGTTAGTTGTATTGAATTTGAATTGTTTACTGTATGGTATCAATGGGTATGGTATGTATATCTGTGATTTGTATTTGATCTTAGCCAAAAGTCAATATAGTCGTCTCCTTGACCAGTGACATTTAATTTGTAAACAAAATAATACATAGCTAATATTTCTGAACGACAATATATGAAATAATCAGATCATTATCTATGGAGGAAAACATATTTGAATGTTTTTGAGAGGATACTGGTTTTTATCCGGGCTGCATTATCGTGTTTAAACTTTTTATATAAATATTGTTTGCATGAAAATTTACTCATTCCTGCTTTACAATTAGAAGCAGAATCAGCCTTATTGTTGTGTTCAGTTAATAATTGATTTGATACTTGGTACCCGGCCAGGAACTATGTTAAGACTATGATAATGTCAAGATCAAAGATTGCATCCAGAGTGATCTTATAATCTACCTTGATGCGGAAAAGGTCAACATTTAAAAAATGCTGTTTATGCAGTTGCCGATTATTAGTTGACTTACAGTTTCTTTTGTCAAGATGTCTCCGTATAGAGCAGTTTCGAATCTCAATCCAGCACGTCATTTAGGAATCAAGTTCTGTTAAAACTGATCAGAAACCCTTATCTTTTCCCACGTGAGGCTATTGCAAGTAGAAATGGCATGTTCTTTCTATTTGGTGCAGACTGAAACGTTAGCAACATAATCATTAACGCTCTTAGTTCTTCCAGATGAAGGTCAGGGTGATGTATTGGAAGCAATATGTTTGATGAATCAAACAAAACCCAGTCTGATTGTAGTATGGAAACTTATGAACCATTTATGTGGAATGCTTATATATCACATATTGGTGATTATAGCCAGTCAGTCACTATTAGTATTCTAAGAGATACAGTAATTTCTCAGATTCTTTTATTATCAGGTATTTTGCATTTTCTGAGAAGTCTTTTAATGAAATTGTCCTTATTCAAGAAGTAGAGTGCGGCTTTGTAAAAGTTAATCTCAGTTGTGTAAATTGGTGATCAGACATAGTCTTAGAACTTGTGACGGTCGGAACTGTGACTTCTATACTCATCAAGTGCTTTCATTTATTACTAGGAAAAAACCCAGCTAGAAATAAGGTTGTAGTTAATCCATTCGTAACTGACAACATTGTTTGGATCATAAAGTCAAACTAATTGAAAATGCAAAGCCTGATTTATACCCAGCTTGTGTAGTGATTAGAGCCATGGCAACGAAAGTTCTTGAGAATAATGTTGATCAGGAAATCATTCGTTTTAGCGACATATGGATTGGACAGGATTTTTGATGAGGTTATATTTGCTTCTGGTATTGTTCAATTAAAAGGGATTGATCACAATGAACTTCGTTTAACTAGTCATTCTCTTTATCCTAATCAGGAGACAAACGACAATTACTCGTCGTCGAACATGAACATGTTTCTGAGATACCGTTTGTTTCAGAAGGCTATTAGCGAAACTGAAATCACACACGGATCGTTTGTGATTTCGTTAAAATGGGGTCCTTACGAGAAAATGTAGACCACCTGAGATACTCGCTAGTGATCAGTGATTATTGATGTATCAAATTGTTGTTTCTAGTTCGCACTGACAGCAAGTTCTTAGTCTAGCCCATGAAAAATCTTTACTTGATTATTTAGGCGCCATTATTATTTATCACATGATTTTGAATCATTTTATTGGCCAAAAAGTTAAAGTAATGCTTCTGATTTACTGTAGATTGTGTCACACTTTGTCGAATGTTTAGAAAACTAAAAAAAGATAAATAAGGCACATCTGCAACCAAAATCTGGATTTACAAACCATTTAGCAACAAAATGCTAGATTGTGTCGGTTTTTTACGCAAGACTAAATAAAAATGAAAGTAAGATATGACAGAAATACAAAGGAATGGTGTGCCAAGCCTGCTAATAAAGTTCTGGTTCTCTTGTTCATACCTCAAAGTCCTCTTCGAGCTAAGTATTATGGTCCTCATGAAGTTAAAAAGAATGTAAGTTACTTTATATCATTAACAAGCCTGGGAGGCGAAAGCAAGAACATCTCTCGCATATACATTTGTTAGAGGGGTATGTTGACAAAGCTAGCACTGTTTATCATTCAGTCAATTTAATTGTACGTGTCCCAAGCTGTGAGGATTTAAAGGTTGGAACGAAATAGGACTGTTTTTTACTCTGGAGTAACTGATCTTCGGAATTCAGAAATATTGCAGGATCATGACCAGAAACAGCTACATCAGCAGCTGCAAGAAATGAATGAATTAAAACAGCTATTATTTGAACATGACGACACGTTTCCAGATGTTCTAACAGCAACAAATAAAATCTACCATAATGTTAACATTATAGATTCAACACCTGTGACGCAGCATCCGTTTAGGATTAATCGTCTCAAAAAGGAATGGGTGATTAAATAAATTCCGTATTTGCTGAAGAATTTATTTTAAAGAGGCTGATGTCGTTGGAAAGAGAAAGATTCCGTTCCGGGATAGAAATTATATTAAACTTTAAACTTGACTTTTAGCTCTGCCAATTGTCAGCTTGCATTTTATAGCATTATCTGATGAACATTAATAACAATGATGCACACCCAAAATCTAAGGCTGAGTAAAAGTTAAATTAAAAATAATATAAAGTACTAAACATATTCTTTGATATCTTTAGTTTGATACATATAAAAGTGCTGGTTTTTTTCTCTGGTTGAATTATATAAACATAATGACATTGAACAGTAACTTCGAGTATTAATTGTGAGAAACAAGCATGCTCAGTGATAGCCAAACTCATTAAACATTGTATAAAACCTTCCTTTGAGTGCCATATCATTATTCCTGAGCTAGTGCGCGCTTGTTTCATAATCTCTATTTTAATTTCTCATCATATGTGTCAATGACACCCGATGTGATCATAAACTGAATCGATCATTTGCTTTCCAAACATTTTGCCCATTTGATTTTTATGCTGGAATATTTTATACAATAACATTTATTCATGTCAATATTGATATTCTGATCAATAAAGGCGTCCTAAAGTCGAATTTGTACTCATATGACAGAATAAAAGATTAATCGCTTTAAAGAAACATAATTTTGATAGCTACGATAACTTGTAAATGACCCATTATATGATCTGATGGTTAAAACAATTTAGTCTTTGTACTCAAACCTACAAGGAGGTTAAGAAATATGTTAATCAGAAACGTGACTGAAACGAAAATTAAAAAACAAATTCCACCACGAGCATCTCCATTACAGGAAATGTGTTCTAAACAAATTGTATCTTGTAATATTCTTTTTCATGTACAGATTGACAATGAAAACATAATAATTGGCAATCAATAGCTGGGTCGCCATCCGAGAAAGTCTACTACTCTCGAACGTTGATGCATATGGCAAAGTTAACATCCTATTATTTTAGATTGTGCACTTCGTAGAGAGGGTTAGAGAATTAGTGCGTGCAGGAAACGTTTTTAGCGCAGTATCACTGATAAACCCGAGTTAGATTCCTAGTGGTGGACACTTGAAAGGTGTCTAACTTGCACAATAATAGTATATATCTGTCTGTCTGTCTATCTCTCTCTCTCTCTCTATCTATCTATCTATCTATCTTCTGAAGATAAAGCATAGCTGTAGTCCATGCTAGGTTCAGTCATCGATAAAGAAAAGGATTTCGGTACCTTCACATAGTGTCAAGATTGTGACTTATTTTTAAAAACTTAATCGCGCATTGACATATGTTCTAGTTTAAAGCGCATAATTAGCTTTTAAAACATGTTCTTACTGCAATGCTATGTTTTGAATAATAATTCCTTCATATAGCTTTGCAATGACGGATAGAAAATGTTTGGTATTGTAAAAGTCCTATGTCATTAAACGTAACAAGAGTCATGATTGTGACAACTTTTATTAAACGTACTTGTCATGGCGGCCATTAGGAGATACATCGCATCTACGTGTACAAGATAAAGATACTGGTCTAATAAACACTTTATAAAACCGAGTACAACGACGATACAACAGGTTTCATTTTGAACAAAGAACGCAGGCTATAACTCGATTTTCAACGTATGGTGGACACGGTAGAGATCCACATTTGGCCTGAACTATGTACATCAGATGCCCTTCTTTATTAACAATGCTTCCAGGTGTTGACTCTGGGTTTGCATCCACGCAAACGTAGTTTGTCGCTCCAGCGTGATTATAATACTCAGACATCAGATACCCTGTGTATTCCATGTTCCACCCTGGGTAGCAATTCGTTCTAGCACCGTAGATAAGTCCACTAAAATCGGTATTTCCAACATTCGCCCCCCATGTAGGATTCTCTGGCAAGCAAAGAAAGTCAGCAGCACTTCCAGTGTGAGTCCAGAATGAACCACCAGCAAATCCTAGGGGGTAAAGTAGTAAATTATTGGCAGTGCATATTAAATAACTCAAAACTAATAATCATTAAGGAATGTGTTTCATACTTCTTCAACCGAAGCAACTTCAATTTTTGAGCATCTGAACGGTTTTTGAAACACGAAAAGCGATACAATAAAATGGTATTTGTTGGGTGCTTGGAGTAAAAGTTCAGAAACGGTAGACAGAAATAACCGTACAATAATAAAACAACAAGGAGCATTGCAACATCCTTTCAGTTGCAGTGAGATTGTTGGAAACGGTCACAGAGGGTAAAAATACAGTATAAACAAAGTTGCGTTGGAAAATGGTAAGATATTGTACGATAACGCAACGGAGCCATTGAAAGTAAAATTTAGCAAATGATATGCAAATATTACATTACGCGAAACGATCTCTCATTGGTTGTGGTAAAAACTTTACGAGTATTGTCTCGCTAGTAACAACAACTTCTTTGACGCTTGATGCCTCAAAGTTATGTTGGGCTTATGCTGATATAATCGATTTATATTTAGTATATTGTCACAAAGAGACAGTAATGTCGTTGATCATTATGTCCTAGAATTACAACAAAAACCTCACTTAGAGTAAAGGCAGCCGATCTTCCATCTATTTAACAGTGCATATTCTAAAGGATATCTTTTTAAACATATATAAACATGTAAATAAATAATTATTTTTATATTTATGTTAGCTATGAGAATGAAAACTATGACATCCATATAAAAACCTCACATAACAGGCATTTGTCCAATTTTACTTCGTTAATAATGTTATTAAGCTCATTTGATTTATATTTTGAAGTAGAAAAATCCTCGAAATATCACATGCTAAGGCTGTGGTTTGATGAGAATGCTTTTGTAGAGTTTTGAACAAAAGCCATTATTTAATTACATGGATCTTCCTCACTTACTGAAACATTGAACAACGAATGACACCGACAATTATGTAGATTGATCAAGTTTTTTTATCGATGACTTTAACGTTTGTTGATCGATGTCTTAAAAATAGTCTTTGAAGGTATGGCTCTCTTTCTCAAAATAAACCCTAACTTGACAAAAAAACTAATTTCATTGCTTGTTAATTTAAATATGTTTGTTGATCATCACTAAAATAATGCGATTAATTTGCATACATATGCGAAGCAGGTTATCCAGTCCGTATACTATCCAGCATAGCTATGTGTAGCACCTATTTACATCGTTCCATCCCTCAAACAAAAATATTTGTTACATCTACATTTACCACCTGATCAGTCAGATCTTCTGTTGGTAAATATAGATTTGATACAAAATAGGGTTCTTCTCAGATGTAAATATTTATGTAAGCAAATTCAGACTGTTCTATAAATAGGATGGTTCGCTGGAGATTTATTATAACCCTTCGCTATGAATCAATTAGAAGTGGCACGTACAGCCGCGGTGGCTCAGTGGTTAACGTGTTCGAATTCTACCGTCGGACCTGCCAGGGTCAACTATTGTGCTGTGTAGATGTGAAAGACATTTTACTGACATGAAATGGACTAAATAACTTATTTATCTTGCGAAGCCTTGACGCGAAAAATGACACTAATCTGCACTTGTTCATACAGCCTGGGACGATTAAAATTTCAACGGTGTTCACGAATTCATGCAAATGTCAATGATTGGAGCAAAGTAAAACTAGTCATGGAACAACACACCGTGTGTCTTACATGATCGTGCCTCAGACGATCTTATCTACCTCACGTGACTGTGTTTCCCTACTCATATTCGGTATAAAACAGCGCCTTGTTATGTTGCGATAAGGCAAATCATGTTCCACTCTAACTTCACCCAAGCACATATTACCCTAATAAAAGCAAAATATTTTCATAGCGATATACAACCTGAGCATGTGAAAGTTTCGATTTACATTTTGTTTGCAACATTTGTTTTCTTTACGATAAACAGAACAGTCATAACCATGCTATTTTTATGTGCCATCTTATCTGTTAGGAATCTGAGAGAGAGAGAGAGAGAGAGAGAGAGAGAGAGAGAGAGAGAGAGTTTGTTAGACAATTGTTTAACAGTTATCGACATAATAAGATACAGTTTGTCGTACCTTTGTATACTAGGTCTGTTCCGTTTTCTGGACATGTGTTCCTTCCCCATCTCACGTATGTCGACCCAAGCCCTTGAGATAAGAGTAGTAACAAATATCCTTTAAAGAAGTAAATCTAGTCGCCTATAAGCACAATTATCATTGCAAAACAAATGAGTTCACCTGCTGCAATTTATTGGCCTTTGCTGAGAGGATACGTTGATGTACCGCAAAAGACCATTTCCCAGAAATTTTCAATGTAATACGCTAAATTATTCATTTCATAAAATGAATTACAGAACGGAAGGAAATATGGTTATTTAATAAAAAATCCAGTTAACATCTTAGTTACAGATGTCGAAAGTAACAGTCGGTTAGCTTGATTGAATATTGCAATCACTTACAGCAAAGTAATAAAGAACACATTATTAAGCAATTTAAATTTGTACAGGGATCAGCACAAAGAAGAATAATAAAAGACACTTACCATTTGATTTATTTTCTGTAAGTCGCTGAATTTCGAAATGTTTCTCCTTTACATCTGTTTCAAGAGCTTTTACCTTTTCTTGAAGTTGTATGAGGATAGAATCCGTTTCTCTCTGAGAAAATTCAGCTCTTAGAAGTCTCTCTAACAATTTGTACTCGTAATCGAATCTTGGACAGTCACTTGTACCAGATGCTTGGGTCATTTGTGACTGGCTGCCAACAACAAGGAGTGTGAACAATAAACATTGAATGAAACACATCATCTAAGTTGTAGCATTAAAGCATACAAAACTATATTGCTATTAATGCAACAGATCTTCTAAAATATATAATAAGACGATGGCCAATACAGTAGCTGAATGTCTTGAGGTACTGAGTAATGTAATGAGAGTCGACCTGAAAATCAGCCTCTACGATTTTATCAAGCTTTGGAACTAGCCTTTAATTGGTTAGCATTAGTTCACGTGGCACTGGAATCTACCAGTCATTTGTTTAAGAGATTTATAATGAAATGCTCAGGTTTAAATAGTGTGTAGTTATTTATAGTAGTTACACAATAGGAAGACCTGGGCCAATAAATTAAAGCTATACATGTTAAACCTGTTAGCCGGTTGATATCTACCTTAAACCGGTGTTAGTTGTATTGAATTTGAATTGTTTACTGTATGGTATCAATGGGTATGGTATGTATATCTGTGATTTGTATTTGATCTTAGCCAAAAGTCAATATAGTCGTCTCCTTGACCAGTGACATTTAATTTGTAAACAAAATAATACATAGCTAATATTTCTGAACGACAATATATGAAATAATCAGATCATTATCTATGGAGGAAAACATATTTGAATGTTTTTGAGAGGATACTGGTTTTTATCCGGGCTGCATTATCGTGTTTAAACTTTTTATATCAATATTGTTTGCATGAAAATTTACTCATTCCTGCTTTACAATTAGAAGCAGAATCAGCCTTATTGTTGTGTTCAGTTAATAATTGATTTGATACTTGGTACCCGGCCAGGAACTATGTTAAGACTATGATAATGTCAAGATCAAAGATTGCATCCAGAGTGATCTTATAATCTACCTTGATGCGGAAAAGGTCAACATTTAAAAAATGCTGTTTATGCAGTTGCCGATTATTAGTTGACTTACAGTTTCTTTTGTCAAGATGTCTCCGTATAGAGCAGTTTCGAATCTCAATCCAGCACGTCATTTAGGAATCAAGTTCTGTTAAAACTGATCAGAAACCCTTATCTTTTCCCACGTGAGGCTATTGCAAGTAGAAATGGCATG
This sequence comes from Sinohyriopsis cumingii, assembly GCA_028554795.2. Taxonomy (NCBI): domain Eukaryota; kingdom Metazoa; phylum Mollusca; class Bivalvia; order Unionida; family Unionidae; genus Sinohyriopsis; species Sinohyriopsis cumingii. The sequence continues at coordinate 17,213,944 of CM068841.1, forward strand.
TTCTTTCTATTTGGTGCAGACTGAAACGTTAGCAACATAATCATTAACGCTCTTAGTTCTTCCAGATGAAGGTCAGGGTGATGTATTGGAAGCAATATGTTTGATGAATCAAACAAAACCCAGTCTGATTGTAGTATGGAAACTTATGAACCATTTATGTGGAATGCTTATATATCACATATTGGTGATTATAGCCAGTCAGTCACTATTAGTATTCTAAGAGATACAGTAATTTCTCAGATTCTTTTATTATCAGGTATTTTGCATTTTCTGAGAAGTCTTTTAATGAAATTGTCCTTATTCAAGAAGTAGAGTGCGGCTTTGTAAAAGTTAATCTCAGTTGTGTAAATTGGTGATCAGACATAGTCTTAGAACTTGTGACGGTCGGAACTGTGACTTCTATACTCATCAAGTGCTTTCATTTATTACTAGGAAAAAACCCAGCTAGAAATAAGGTTGTAGTTAATCCATTCGTAACTGACAACATTGTTTGGATCATAAAGTCAAACTAATTGAAAATGCAAAGCCTGATTTATACCCAGCTTGTGTAGTGATTAGAGCCATGGCAACGAAAGTTCTTGAGAATAATGTTGATCAGGAAATCATTCGTTTTAGCGACATATGGATTGGACAGGATTTTTGATGAGGTTATATTTGCTTCTGGTATTGTTCAATTAAAAGGGATTGATCACAATGAACTTCGTTTAACTAGTCATTCTCTTTATCCTAATCAGGAGACAAACGACAATTACTCGTCGTCGAACATGAACATGTTTCTGAGATACCGTTTGTTTCAGAAGGCTATTAGCGAAACTGAAATCACACACGGATCGTTTGTGATTTCGTTAAAATGGGGTCCTTACGAGAAAATGTAGACCACCTGAGATACTCGCTAGTGATCAGTGATTATTGATGTATCAAATTGTTGTTTCTAGTTCGCACTGACAGCAAGTTCTTAGTCTAGCCCATGAAAAATCTTTACTTGATTATTTAGGCGCCATTATTATTTATCACATGATTTTGAATCATTTTATTGGCCAAAAAGTTAAAGTAATGCTTCTGATTTACTGTAGATTGTGTCACACTTTGTCGAATGTTTAGAAAACTAAAAAAAGATAAATAAGGCACATCTGCAACCAAAATCTGGATTTACAAACCATTTAGCAACAAAATGCTAGATTGTGTCGGTTTTTTACGCAAGACTAAATAAAAATGAAAGTAAGATATGACAGAAATACAAAGGAATGGTGTGCCAAGCCTGCTAATAAAGTTCTGGTTCTCTTGTTCATACCTCAAAGTCCTCTTCGAGCTAAGTATTATGGTCCTCATGAAGTTAAAAAGAATGTAAGTTACTTTATATCATTAACAAGCCTGGGAGGCGAAAGCAAGAACATCTCTCGCATATACATTTGTTAGAGGGGTATGTTGACAAAGCTAGCACTGTTTATCATTCAGTCAATTTAATTGTACGTGTCCCAAGCTGTGAGGATTTAAAGGTTGGAACGAAATAGGACTGTTTTTTACTCTGGAGTAACTGATCTTCGGAATTCAGAAATATTGCAGGATCATGACCAGAAACAGCTACATCAGCAGCTGCAAGAAATGAATGAATTAAAACAGCTATTATTTGAACATGACGACACGTTTCCAGATGTTCTAACAGCAACAAATAAAATCTACCATAATGTTAACATTATAGATTCAACACCTGTGACGCAGCATCCGTTTAGGATTAATCGTCTCAAAAAGGAATGGGTGATTAAATAAATTCCGTATTTGCTGAAGAATTTATTTTAAAGAGGCTGATGTCGTTGGAAAGAGAAAGATTCCGTTCCGGGATAGAAATTATATTAAACTTTAAACTTGACTTTTAGCTCTGCCAATTGTCAGCTTGCATTTTATAGCATTATCTGATGAACATTAATAACAATGATGCACACCCAAAATCTAAGGCTGAGTAAAAGTTAAATTAAAAATAATATAAAGTACTAAACATATTCTTTGATATCTTTAGTTTGATACATATAAAAGTGCTGGTTTTTTTCTCTGGTTGAATTATATAAACATAATGACATTGAACAGTAACTTCGAGTATTAATTGTGAGAAACAAGCATGCTCAGTGATAGCCAAACTCATTAAACATTGTATAAAACCTTCCTTTGAGTGCCATATCATTATTCCTGAGCTAGTGCGCGCTTGTTTCATAATCTCTATTTTAATTTCTCATCATATGTGTCAATGACACCCGATGTGATCATAAACTGAATCGATCATTTGCTTTCCAAACATTTTGCCCATTTGATTTTTATGCTGGAATATTTTATACAATAACATTTATTCATGTCAATATTGATATTCTGATCAATAAAGGCGTCCTAAAGTCGAATTTGTACTCATATGACAGAATAAAAGATTAATCGCTTTAAAGAAACATAATTTTGATAGCTACGATAACTTGTAAATGACCCATTATATGATCTGATGGTTAAAACAATTTAGTCTTTGTACTCAAACCTACAAGGAGGTTAAGAAATATGTTAATCAGAAACGTGACTGAAACGAAAATTAAAAAACAAATTCCACCACGAGCATCTCCATTACAGGAAATGTGTTCTAAACAAATTGTATCTTGTAATATTCTTTTTCATGTACAGATTGACAATGAAAACATAATAATTGGCAATCAATAGCTGGGTCGCCATCCGAGAAAGTCTACTACTCTCGAACGTTGATGCATATGGCAAAGTTAACATCCTATTATTTTAGATTGTGCACTTCGTAGAGAGGGTTAGAGAATTAGTGCGTGCAGGAAACGTTTTTAGCGCAGTATCACTGATAAACCCGAGTTAGATTCCTAGTGGTGGACACTTGAAAGGTGTCTAACTTGCACAATAATAGTATATATCTGTCTGTCTGTCTATCTCTCTCTCTCTCTCTATCTATCTATCTATCTATCTTCTGAAGATAAAGCATAGCTGTAGTCCATGCTAGGTTCAGTCATCGATAAAGAAAAGGATTTCGGTACCTTCACATAGTGTCAAGATTGTGACTTATTTTTAAAAACTTAATCGCGCATTGACATATGTTCTAGTTTAAAGCGCATAATTAGCTTTTAAAACATGTTCTTACTGCAATGCTATGTTTTGAATAATAATTCCTTCATATAGCTTTGCAATGACGGATAGAAAATGTTTGGTATTGTAAAAGTCCTATGTCATTAAACGTAACAAGAGTCATGATTGTGACAACTTTTATTAAACGTACTTGTCATGGCGGCCATTAGGAGATACATCGCATCTACGTGTACAAGATAAAGATACTGGTCTAATAAACACTTTATAAAACCGAGTACAACGACGATACAACAGGTTTCATTTTGAACAAAGAACGCAGGCTATAACTCGATTTTCAACGTATGGTGGACACGGTAGAGATCCACATTTGGCCTGAACTATGTACATCAGATGCCCTTCTTTATTAACAATGCTTCCAGGTGTTGACTCTGGGTTTGCATCCACGCAAACGTAGTTTGTCGCTCCAGCGTGATTATAATACTCAGACATCAGATACCCTGTGTATTCCATGTTCCACCCTGGGTAGCAATTCGTTCTAGCACCGTAGATAAGTCCACTAAAATCGGTATTTCCAACATTCGCCCCCCATGTAGGATTCTCTGGCAAGCAAAGAAAGTCAGCAGCACTTCCAGTGTGAGTCCAGAATGAACCACCAGCAAATCCTAGGGGGTAAAGTAGTAAATTATTGGCAGTGCATATTAAATAACTCAAAACTAATAATCATTAAGGAATGTGTTTCATACTTCTTCAACCGAAGCAACTTCAATTTTTGAGCATCTGAACGGTTTTTGAAACACGAAAAGCGATACAATAAAATGGTATTTGTTGGGTGCTTGGAGTAAAAGTTCAGAAACGGTAGACAGAAATAACCGTACAATAATAAAACAACAAGGAGCATTGCAACATCCTTTCAGTTGCAGTGAGATTGTTGGAAACGGTCACAGAGGGTAAAAATACAGTATAAACAAAGTTGCGTTGGAAAATGGTAAGATATTGTACGATAACGCAACGGAGCCATTGAAAGTAAAATTTAGCAAATGATATGCAAATATTACATTACGCGAAACGATCTCTCATTGGTTGTGGTAAAAACTTTACGAGTATTGTCTCGCTAGTAACAACAACTTCTTTGACGCTTGATGCCTCAAAGTTATGTTGGGCTTATGCTGATATAATCGATTTATATTTAGTATATTGTCACAAAGAGACAGTAATGTCGTTGATCATTATGTCCTAGAATTACAACAAAAACCTCACTTAGAGTAAAGGCAGCCGATCTTCCATCTATTTAACAGTGCATATTCTAAAGGATATCTTTTTAAACATATATAAACATGTAAATAAATAATTATTTTTATATTTATGTTAGCTATGAGAATGAAAACTATGACATCCATATAAAAACCTCACATAACAGGCATTTGTCCAATTTTACTTCGTTAATAATGTTATTAAGCTCATTTGATTTATATTTTGAAGTAGAAAAATCCTCGAAATATCACATGCTAAGGCTGTGGTTTGATGAGAATGCTTTTGTAGAGTTTTGAACAAAAGCCATTATTTAATTACATGGATCTTCCTCACTTACTGAAACATTGAACAACGAATGACACCGACAATTATGTAGATTGATCAAGTTTTTTTATCGATGACTTTAACGTTTGTTGATCGATGTCTTAAAAATAGTCTTTGAAGGTATGGCTCTCTTTCTCAAAATAAACCCTAACTTGACAAAAAAACTAATTTCATTGCTTGTTAATTTAAATATGTTTGTTGATCATCACTAAAATAATGCGATTAATTTGCATACATATGCGAAGCAGGTTATCCAGTCCGTATACTATCCAGCATAGCTATGTGTAGCACCTATTTACATCGTTCCATCCCTCAAACAAAAATATTTGTTACATCTACATTTACCACCTGATCAGTCAGATCTTCTGTTGGTAAATATAGATTTGATACAAAATAGGGTTCTTCTCAGATGTAAATATTTATGTAAGCAAATTCAGACTGTTCTATAAATAGGATGGTTCGCTGGAGATTTATTATAACCCTTCGCTATGAATCAATTAGAAGTGGCACGTACAGCCGCGGTGGCTCAGTGGTTAACGTGTTCGAATTCTACCGTCGGACCTGCCAGGGTCAACTATTGTGCTGTGTAGATGTGAAAGACATTTTACTGACATGAAATGGACTAAATAACTTATTTATCTTGCGAAGCCTTGACGCGAAAAATGACACTAATCTGCACTTGTTCATACAGCCTGGGACGATTAAAATTTCAACGGTGTTCACGAATTCATGCAAATGTCAATGATTGGAGCAAAGTAAAACTAGTCATGGAACAACACACCGTGTGTCTTACATGATCGTGCCTCAGACGATCTTATCTACCTCACGTGACTGTGTTTCCCTACTCATATTCGGTATAAAACAGCGCCTTGTTATGTTGCGATAAGGCAAATCATGTTCCACTCTAACTTCACCCAAGCACATATTACCCTAATAAAAGCAAAATATTTTCATAGCGATATACAACCTGAGCATGTGAAAGTTTCGATTTACATTTTGTTTGCAACATTTGTTTTCTTTACGATAAACAGAACAGTCATAACCATGCTATTTTTATGTGCCATCTTATCTGTTAGGAATCTGAGAGAGAGAGAGAGAGAGAGAGAGAGAGAGAGAGAGAGAGAGAGTTTGTTAGACAATTGTTTAACAGTTATCGACATAATAAGATACAGTTTGTCGTACCTTTGTATACTAGGTCTGTTCCGTTTTCTGGACATGTGTTCCTTCCCCATCTCACGTATGTCGACCCAAGCCCTTGAGATAAGAGTAGTAACAAATATCCTTTAAAGAAGTAAATCTAGTCGCCTATAAGCACAATTATCATTGCAAAACAAATGAGTTCACCTGCTGCAATTTATTGGCCTTTGCTGAGAGGATACGTTGATGTACCGCAAAAGACCATTTCCCAGAAATTTTCAATGTAATACGCTAAATTATTCATTTCATAAAATGAATTACAGAACGGAAGGAAATATGGTTATTTAATAAAAAATCCAGTTAACATCTTAGTTACAGATGTCGAAAGTAACAGTCGGTTAGCTTGATTGAATATTGCAATCACTTACAGCAAAGTAATAAAGAACACATTATTAAGCAATTTAAATTTGTACAGGGATCAGCACAAAGAAGAATAATAAAAGACACTTACCATTTGATTTATTTTCTGTAAGTCGCTGAATTTCGAAATGTTTCTCCTTTACATCTGTTTCAAGAGCTTTTACCTTTTCTTGAAGTTGTATGAGGATAGAATCCGTTTCTCTCTGAGAAAATTCAGCTCTTAGAAGTCTCTCTAACAATTTGTACTCGTAATCGAATCTTGGACAGTCACTTGTACCAGATGCTTGGGTCATTTGTGACTGGCTGCCAACAACAAGGAGTGTGAACAATAAACATTGAATGAAACACATCATCTAAGTTGTAGCATTAAAGCATACAAAACTATATTGCTATTAATGCAACAGATCTTCTAAAATATATAATAAGACGATGGCCAATACAGTAGCTGAATGTCTTGAGGTACTGAGTAATGTAATGAGAGTCGACCTGAAAATCAGCCTCTACGATTTTATCAAGCTTTGGAACTAGCCTTTAATTGGTTAGCATTAGTTCACGTGGCACTGGAATCTACCAGTCATTTGTTTAAGAGATTTATAATGAAATGCTCAGGTTTAAATAGTGTGTAGTTATTTATAGTAGTTACACAATAGGAAGACCTGGGCCAATAAATTAAAGCTATACATGTTAAACCTGTTAGCCGGTTGATATCTACCTTAAACCGGTGTTAGTTGTATTGAATTTGAATTGTTTACTGTATGGTATCAATGGGTATGGTATGTATATCTGTGATTTGTATTTGATCTTAGCCAAAAGTCAATATAGTCGTCTCCTTGACCAGTGACATTTAATTTGTAAACAAAATAATACATAGCTAATATTTCTGAACGACAATATATGAAATAATCAGATCATTATCTATGGAGGAAAACATATTTGAATGTTTTTGAGAGGATACTGGTTTTTATCCGGGCTGCATTATCGTGTTTAAACTTTTTATATCAATATTGTTTGCATGAAAATTTACTCATTCCTGCTTTACAATTAGAAGCAGAATCAGCCTTATTGTTGTGTTCAGTTAATAATTGATTTGATACTTGGTACCCGGCCAGGAACTATGTTAAGACTATGATAATGTCAAGATCAAAGATTGCATCCAGAGTGATCTTATAATCTACCTTGATGCGGAAAAGGTCAACATTTAAAAAATGCTGTTTATGCAGTTGCCGATTATTAGTTGACTTACAGTTTCTTTTGTCAAGATGTCTCCGTATAGAGCAGTTTCGAATCTCAATCCAGCACGTCATTTAGGAATCAAGTTCTGTTAAAACTGATCAGAAACCCTTATCTTTTCCCACGTGAGGCTATTGCAAGTAGAAATGGCATGTTCTTTCTATTTGGTGCAGACTGAAACGTTAGCAACATAATCATTAACGCTCTTAGTTCTTCCAGATGAAGGTCAGGGTGATGTATTGGAAGCAATATGTTTGATGAATCAAACAAAACCCAGTCTGATTGTAGTATGGAAACTTATGAACCATTTATGTGGAATGCTTATATATCACATATTGGTGATTATAGCCAGTCAGTCACTATTAGTATTCTAAGAGATACAGTAATTTCTCAGATTCTTTTATTATCAGGTATTTTGCATTTTCTGAGAAGTCTTTTAATGAAATTGTCCTTATTCAAGAAGTAGAGTGCGGCTTTGTAAAAGTTAATCTCAGTTGTGTAAATTGGTGATCAGACATAGTCTTAGAACTTGTGACGGTCGGAACTGTGACTTCTATACTCATCAAGTGCTTTCATTTATTACTAGGAAAAAACCCAGCTAGAAATAAGGTTGTAGTTAATCCATTCGTAACTAACAACATTGTTTGGATCATAAAGTCAAACTAATTGAAAATGCAAAGCCTGATTTATACCCAGCTTGTGTAGTGATTAGAGCCATGGCAACGAAAGTTCTTGAGAATAATGTTGATCAGGAAATCATTCGTTTTAGCGACATATGGATTGGACAGGATTTTTGATGAGGTTATATTTGCTTCTGGTATTGTTCAATTAAAAGGGATTGATCACAATGAACTTCGTTTAACTAGTCATTCTCTTTATCCTAATCAGGAGACAAACGACAATTACTCGTCGTCGAACATGAACATGTTTCTGAGATACCGTTTGTTTCAGAAGGCTATTAGCGAAACTGAAATCACACACGGATCGTTTGTGATTTCGTTAAAATGGGGTCCTTACGAGAAAATGTAGACCACCTGAGATACTCGCTAGTGATCAGTGATTATTGATGTATCAAATTGTTGTTTCTAGTTCGCACTGACAGCAAGTTCTTAGTCTAGCCCATGAAAAATCTTTACTTGATTATTTAGGCGCCATTATTATTTATCACATGATTTTGAATCATTTTATTGGCCAAAAAGTTAAAGTAATGCTTCTGATTTACTGTAGATTGTGTCACACTTTGTCGAATGTTTAGAAAACTAAAAAAAGATAAATAAGGCACATCTGCAACCAAAATCTGGATTTACAAACCATTTAGCAACAAAATGCTAGATTGTGTCGGTTTTTTACGCAAGACTAAATAAAAATGAAAGTAAGATATGACAGAAATACAAAGGAATGGTGTGCCAAGCCTGCTAATAAAGTTCTGGTTCTCTTGTTCATACCTCAAAGTCCTCTTCGAGCTAAGTATTATGGTCCTCATGAAGTTAAAAAGAATGTAAGTTACTTTATATCATTAACAAGCCTGGGAGGCGAAAGCAAGAACATCTCTCGCATATACATTTGTTAGAGGGGTATGTTGACAAAGCTAGCACTGTTTATCATTCAGTCAATTTAATTGTACGTGTCCCAAGCTGTGAGGATTTAAAGGTTGGAACGAAATAGGACTGTTTTTTACTCTGGAGTAACTGATCTTCGGAATTCAGAAATATTGCAGGATCATGACCAGAAACAGCTACATCAGCAGCTGCAAGAAATGAATGAATTAAAACAGCTATTATTTGAACATGACGACACGTTTCCAGATGTTCTAACAGCAACAAATAAAATCTACCATAATGTTAACATTATAGATTCAACACCTGTGACGCAGCATCCGTTTAGGATTGATCGTCTCAAAAAGGAATGGGTGATTAAATAAATTCCGTATTTGCTGAAGAATTTATTTTAAAGAGGCTGATGTCGTTGGAAAGAGAAAGATTCCGTTCCGGGATAGAAATTATATTAAACTTTAAACTTGACTTTTAGCTCTGCCAATTGTCAGCTTGCATTTTATAGCATTATCTGATGAACATTAATAACAATGATGCACACCCAAAATCTAAGGCTGAGTAAAAGTTAAATTAAAAATAATATAAAGTACTAAACATATTCTTTGATATCTTTAGTTTGATACATATAAAAGTGCTGGTTTTTTTCTCTGGTTGAATTATATAAACATAATGACATTGAACAGTAACTTCGAGTATTAATTGTGAGAAACAAGCATGCTCAGTGATAGCCAAACTCATTAAACATTGTATAAAACCTTCCTTTGAGTGCCATATCATTATTCCTGAGCTAGTGCGCGCTTGTTTCATAATCTCTATTTTAATTTCTCATCATATGTGTCAATGACACCCGATGTGATCATAAACTGAATCGATCATTTGCTTTCCAAACATTTTGCCCATTTGATTTTTATGCTGGAATATTTTATACAATAACATTTATTCATGTCAATATTGATATTCTGATCAATAAAGGCGTCCTAAAGTCGAATTTGTACTCATATGACAGAATAAAAGATTAATCGCTTTAAAGAAACATAATTTTGATAGCTACGATAACTTGTAAATGACCCATTATATGATCTGATGGTTAAAACAATTTAGTCTTTGTACTCAAACCTACAAGGAGGTTAAGAAATATGTTAATCAGAAACGTGACTGAAACGAAAATTAAAAAACAAATTCCACCACGAGCATCTCCATTACAGGAAATGTGTTCTAAACAAATTGTATCGTGTAATATTCTTTTTCATGTACAGATTGACAATGAAAACATAATAATTGGCAATCAATAGCTGGGTCGCCATCCGAGAATGTCTACTGCTCTCGAACGTTTATGCATATGGCAAAGTTAACATCCTATTATTTTAGATTGTGCACTTCGTAGAGAGGGTTAGAGAATTAGTGCGTGTAGGAAATGTTTTTGGCGGAGCATCACTGATAAACCCGAGTTAGATTCCTAGTGGTGGACACTTGAAAGGTGTCTAACTTGCACAATAATAGTATATATATGTCTGTCTGTCTGTCTGTCTCTCTCTCTCTCTATCTTTTGAAGATAAAGCATAGCTGTACTCCATGCTAGGTTCAGTCATCGATAAAGAAAAGGATTTCGGTACCTTCACATAGTGTCAAGATTGTGACTTATTTTTAAAAACTTAATCGCGCATTGACATATGTTCTAGTTTAAAGCGCATAATTAGCTTTTAAAACATGTTCTTACTGCAATGCTATGTTTTGAATAATAATTCCTTCATATAGCTTTGCAATGACGGATAGAAAATGTTTGGTATTGTAAAAGTCCTATGTCATTAAATGTAACAAGAGTCATGATTGTGACGACTTTTATTAAACATACTTGTCATGGCGGCCATTAGGAGATACATCGCATCTACGTGTACAAGATAAAGATACTGGTCTAATGAACACTTTATAAAACCGAGTACAACGACGATACAACAGGTTTCATTTTGAACAAAGAACGCAGGCTATAACTCGATTTTCAACGTATGGTGGACACGGTAGAGATCCACATTTGGCCTGAACTATGTACATCAGATGCCCTTCTTTATTAACAATGCTTCCAGGTGTTGACTCTGGGTTTGCATCCACGCAAACGTAGTTTGTCGCTCCAGCGTGATTATAATACCCAGACATCAGATACCCTGTGTATTCCATGCTCCACCCTGGGTAGCAATTCGTTCTAGCAGGGATCATGAGTATGTTTGCGCGTGTAGTTCTACACACAGAACATGGCACGTCAAGCTCGCTTGAGACAGTCAAAAAAGGATTAGTTCCACTGTATACTTTATACTCTGCACCGTAGATAAATCCACTCGTATCAGTATTTCCAACATTCACCCCCCATGTAGGATTCTCTGGCAAGCAAAGAAAGTCAGCAGCTCTTCCAGGGTGAGTCCAGAATGAACCACCAGCAAATCCTAGGGTAAAGTAGCAAATTATTGGCAGTGCATATTAAATAACTCAAAACTAATAATCATTAAGGAATGTGTTTCATACTTCTTCAACCGAAGCAACTTCAATTTTTGAGCATCTGAACGGTTTTTGAAACACGAAAAGCGATACAATAAAATGGTATTTGTTGGGTGCTTGGAATAAAAGTTCAGAAACGGTAGACAGAAATAACCGTACAATAATAAAACAACAAGGAGCATTGCAACATCCTTTCAGTTGCAGTGAGATTGTTGGAAACGGTCACAGAGGGTAAAAAAACAGTATAAACAAAGTTGCGTTGAAAAATGGTAAGATATTGTACGATAACGCAAATGAACCATTGAAAGTAAAATTTAGCAAATGATATGCAAATATTACATTACGCAAAACGATCTCTCATTGGTTGTGGTAAAAACTTTACGAGTATTGTCTCGCCAGTAACAACAACTTCTTTGACGCTTGATGCCTCAAAGTTATGCTGCGCTTATGCTGATATAATCGGTTTATATTTAGTATATTGTCACAAAGAGACAGTAATGTCGTTGATCATTATGTCCTAGAATTACAACAAAAACCTCACTTAGAGTAAAGGCAGCCTATTTTCCATCTATTTAACAGTGCATATTCTAAAGGATATCTTTTTAAACATATATAAACATGTACATAAATAATTATTTTTATATTTATGTTAGCTATGAGAATGAAAACTATGACATCCATATAAAAACCTTACATAACAGGTATTTGTCCAATTTTACTTCGTTAATAATGTTATTAAGCTCATTTGATTTATATTTTGAAGTAGAAAAATCCTCGAAATATCACATGCTAAGGCTGTGGTTTGATGAGAATGCTTTTGTAGAGTTTTGAACAAAAGCCATTATTTAATTACATGGATCTTCCTCACTTACTGAAACATTGAACAACGAATGACACCAACAATTATGCAGATTGATCAAGTTTTTTTATCGATGACTTTAACGTTTGTTGATCGATGTCTTAAAAATAGTCTTTGAAGGTATGGCTCTCTTTCTCAAAATAAACCCTAACTTGACAAAAAAACTAATTTCATTGCTTGTTAATTTAAATATGTTTGTTGATCATCACTAAAATAATGCGATTAATTTGCATACATATGCGAAGCAGGTTATCCAGTCCGTATACTATCCAGCATAGCTATGTGTAGCACCTATTTACATCGTTCCATCCCTCAAACAAAAATATTTGTTACATCTACATTTACCACCTGATCAATCAGATCTTCTATAGGTAAACATAGATTTGATACAAAATAGGGTTCTTCTCAGATGTAAATATTTATGTAAGCAAATTCAGACTGTTCTATAAATAGGATGGTTCGCTGGAGATTTATTATAACCCTTCGCTATGAATCAATTAGAAGTGGCACGTACAGCCGCGGTGGCTCAGTGGTTAACGTGTTCGAATTCTACCGTCGGACCTGCCAGGGTCAACTATTGTGCTGTGTCCATGTGAAAGGCATTTTACTGACATGAAATGGACTAAATAACTTATTTATCTTGCGAAGCCTTGACGAGAAAAATGACACTAATCTGCACTTGTACATACAGCCTGGGACGATTAAAATTTCAACGGTGTTCACGAATTCATGCAAATGTCAATGATTGGAGCAAAGTAAAACTAGTCATGGAACAACACACCGTGTGTCTTACATGATCGTGCCTCAGACGATCTTATCTACCTCACGTGACTGTGTTTCCCTACTCATATTCGGTATAAAACAGCGCCTTGTTATGTTGCGATAAGGCAAATCATGTTCCACTCTAACTTCACCCACGCACATATTACCCTAATAAAAGCAAAATATTTTCATAGCGATATACAACCTGAGCATGTGAAAGTTTCGATTTACATTTTGTTTGCAACATTTGTTTTCTTTACGATAAACAGAACAGTCATAACCATGCTATTTTTATGTGCCATCTTATCTGTTAGGAATCTGAGAGAGAGAGAGAGAGAGAGAGAGAGAGTTTGTTAGACAATTGTTTAACAGTTATCGACATAATAAGATACAGTTTGTCGTACCTTTGTATACTAGGTCTGTTCCGTTTTCTGGACATGTGTTCCTTCCCCATCTCACGTATGTCGACCCAAGCCCTTGAGATAAGAGTAGTAACAAATATCCTTTAAAGAAGTGAATCTAGTCGCCTATAAGCACAATTATCACTGCAAAACAAATGAGTTCACCTGCTGCAATTTATTGGCCTTTGCTGAGAGGATACGTTGATGTACCGCAAAAGACCATTTCCCAGAAATTTTCAATGTAATACGCTAAATTATTCATTTCATAAAATGAATTACAGAACGGAAGGAAATATGGTTATTTAATAAAAAATCCAGTTAACATCTTAGTTACAGATGTCGAAAGTAACAGTCGGTTAGCTTGATTGAATATTGCAATCACTTACAGCAAAGTAATAAAGAACACATTATTAAGCAATTTAAATTTGTACAGGGATCAGCACAAAGAAGAATAATAAAAGACACTTACCATTTGATTTATTTTCTGTAAGTCGCTGAATTTCGAAATGTTTCTCCTTTACATCTGTTTCAAGAGCTTTTACCTTTTCTTGAAGTTGTATGAGGATAGAATCCGTTTCTCTCTGAGAAAATTCAGCTCTTAGAAGTCTCTCTAACAATTTGTACTCGTAATCGAATCTTGGACAGTCACTTGTACCAGATGCTTGGGTCATTTGTGACTGGCTGCCAACAACAAGGAGTGTGAACAATAAACATTGAATGAAACACATCATCTAAGTTGTAGCATTAAAGCATACAAAACTATATTGCTATTAATGCAACAGATCTTCTAAAATATATAATAAGACGATGGCCAATACAGTAGCTGAATGTCTTGAGGTACTGAGTAATGTAATGAGAGTCGACCTGAAAATCAGCCTCTACGATTTTATCAAGCTTTGGAACTAGCCTTTAATTGGTTAGCATTAGTTCACGTGGCACTGGAATCTACCAGTCATTTGTTTAAGAGATTTATAATGAAATGCTCAGGTTTAAATAGTGTGTAGTTATTTATAGTAGTTACACAATAGGAAGACCTGGGCCAATAAATTAAAGCTATACATGTTAAACCTGTTAGCCGGTTGATATCTACCTTAAACCGGTGTTAGTTGTATTGAATTTGAATTGTTTACTGTATGGTATCAATGGGTATGGTATGTATATCTGTGATTTGTATTTGATCTTAGCCAAAAGTCAATATAGTCGTCTCCTTGACCAGTGACATTTAATTTGTAAACAAAATAATACATAGCTAATATTTCTGAACGACAATATATGAAATAATCAGATCATTATCTATGGAGGAAAACATATTTGAATGTTTTTGAGAGGATACTGGTTTTTATCCGGGCTGCATTATCGTGTTTAAACTTTTTATATCAATATTGTTTGCATGAAAATTTACTCATTCCTGCTTTACAATTAGAAGCAGAATCAGCCTTATTGTTGTGTTCAGTTAATAATTGATTTGATACTTGGTACCCGGCCAGGAACTATGTTAAGACTATGATAATGTCAAGATCAAAGATTGCATCCAGAGTGATCTTATAATCTACCTTGATGCGGAAAAGGTCAACATTTAAAAAATGCTGTTTATGCAGTTGCCGATTATTAGTTGACTTACAGTTTCTTTTGTCAAGATGTCTCCGTATAGAGCAGTTTCGAATCTCAATCCAGCACGTCATTTAGGAATCAAGTTCTGTTAAAACTGATCAGAAACCCTTATCTTTTCCCACGTGAGGCTATTGCAAGTAGAAATGGCATGTTCTTTCTATTTGGTGCAGACTGAAACGTTAGCAACATAATCATTAACGCTCTTAGTTCTTCCAGATGAAGGTCAGGGTGATGTATTGGAAGCAATATGTTTGATGAATCAAACAAAACCCAGTCTGATTGTAGTATGGAAACTTATGAACCATTTATGTGGAATGCTTATATATCACATATTGGTGATTATAGCCAGTCAGTCACTATTAGTATTCTAAGAGATACAGTAATTTCTCAGATTCTTTTATTATCAGGTATTTTGCATTTTCTGAGAAGTCTTTTAATGAAATTGTCCTTATTCAAGAAGTAGAGTGCGGCTTTGTAAAAGTTAATCTCAGTTGTGTAAATTGGTGATCAGACATAGTCTTAGAACTTGTGACGGTCGGAACTGTGACTTCTATACTCATCAAGTGCTTTCATTTATTACTAGGAAAAAACCCAGCTAGAAATAAGGTTGTAGTTAATCCATTCGTAACTAACAACATTGTTTGGATCATAAAGTCAAACTAATTGAAAATGCAAAGCCTGATTTATACCCAGCTTGTGTAGTGATTAGAGCCATGGCAACGAAAGTTCTTGAGAATAATGTTGATCAGGAAATCATTCGTTTTAGCGACATATGGATTGGACAGGATTTTTGATGAGGTTATATTTGCTTCTGGTATTGTTCAATTAAAAGGGATTGATCACAATGAACTTCTTTAACTAGTCATTCTCTTTATCCTAATCAGGAGACAAACGACAATTACTCGTCGTCGAACATGAACATGTTTCTGAGATACCGTTTGTTTCAGAAGGCTATTAGCGAAACTGAAATCACACACGGATCGTTTGTGATTTCGTTAAAATGGGGTCCTTACGAGAAAATGTAGACCACCTGAGATACTCGCTAGTGATCAGTGATTATTGATGTATCAAATTGTTGTTTCTAGTTCGCACTGACAGCAAGTTCTTAGTCTAGCCCATGAAAAATCTTTACTTGATTATTTAGGCGCCATTATTATTTATCACATGATTTTGAATCATTTTATTGGCCAAAAAGTTAAAGTAATGCTTCTGATTTACTGTAGATTGTGTCACACTTTGTCGAATGTTTAGAAAACTAAAAAAAGATAAATAAGGCACATCTGCAACCAAAATCTGGATTTACAAACCATTTAGCAACAAAATGCTAGATTGTGTCGGTTTTTTACGCAAGACTAAATAAAAATGAAAGTAAGATATGACAGAAATACAAAGGAATGGTGTGCCAAGCCTGCTAATAAAGTTCTGGTTCTCTTGTTCATACCTCAAAGTCCTCTTCGAGCTAAGTATTATGGTCCTCATGAAGTTAAAAAGAATGTAAGTTACTTTATATCATTAACAAGCCTGGGAGGCGAAAGCAAGAACATCTCTCGCATATACATTTGTTAGAGGGGTATGTTGACAAAGCTAGCACTGTTTATCATTCAGTCAATTTAATTGTACGTGTCCCAAGCTGTGAGGATTTAAAGGTTGGAACGAAATAGGACTGTTTTTTACTCTGGAGTAACTGATCTTCGGAATTCAGAAATATTGCAGGATCATGACCAGAAACAGCTACATCAGCAGCTGCAAGAAATGAATGAATTAAAACAGCTATTATTTGAACATGACGACACGTTTCCAGATGTTCTAACAGCAACAAATAAAATCTACCATAATGTTAACATTATAGATTCAACACCTGTGACGCAGCATCCGTTTAGGATTAATCGTCTCAAAAAGGAATGGGTGATTAAATAAATTCCGTATTTGCTGAAGAATTTATTTTAAAGAGGCTGATGTCGTTGGAAAGAGAAAGATTCCGTTCCGGGATAGAAATTATATTAAACTTTAAACTTGACTTTTAGCTCTGCCAATTGTCAGCTTGCATTTTATAGCATTATCTGATGAACATTAATAACAATGATGCACACCCAAAATCTAAGGCTGAGTAAAAGTTAAATTAAAAATAATATAAAGTACTAAACATATTCTTTGATATCTTTAGTTTGATACATATAAAAGTGCTGGTTTTTTTCTCTGGTTGAATTATATAAACATAATGACATTGAACAGTAACTTCGAGTATTAATTGTGAGAAACAAGCATGCTCAGTGATAGCCAAACTCATTAAACATTGTATAAAACCTTCCTTTGAGTGCCATATCATTATTCCTGAGCTAGTGCGCGCTTGTTTCATAATCTCTATTTTAATTTCTCATCATATGTGTCAATGACACCCGATGTGATCATAAACTGAATCGATCATTTGCTTTCCAAACATTTTGCCCATTTGATTTTTATGCTGGAATATTTTATACAATAACATTTATTCATGTCAATATTGATATTCTGATCAATAAAGGCGTCCTAAAGTCGAATTTGTACTCATATGACAGAATAAAAGATTAATCGCTTTAAAGAAACATAATTTTGATAGCTACGATAACTTGTAAATGACCCATTATATGATCTGATGGTTAAAACAATTTAGTCTTTGTACTCAAACCTACAAGGAGGTTAAGAAATATGTTAATCAGAAACGTGACTGAAACGAAAATTAAAAAACAAATTCCACCACGAGCATCTCCATTACAGGAAATGTGTTTTAAACAAATTGTATCTTGTAATATTCTTTTTCATGTACAGATTGACAATGAAAACATAATAATTGGCAATCAATAGCTGGGTCGCCATCCGAGAAAGTCTACTACTCTCGAACGTTTATGCATATGGCAAAGTTAACATCCTATTATTTTAGATTGTGCACTTCGTAGAGAGGGTTAGAGAATTAGTGCGTGCAGGAAACGTTTTTAGCGCAGTATCACTGATAAACCCGAGTTAGATTCCTAGTGGTGGACACTTGAAAGGTGTCTAACTTGCACAATAATAGTATATATCTGTCTGTCTGTCTATCTCTCTCTCTCTCTCTCTCTCTATCTATCTATCTATCTTCTGAAGATAAAGCATAGCTGTAGTCCATGCTAGGTTCAGTCATCGATAAAGAAAAGGATTTCGGTACCTTCACATAGTGTCAAGATTGTGACTTATTTTTAAAAACTTAATCGCGCATTGACATATGTTCTAGTTTAAAGCGCATAATTAGCTTTTAAAACATGTTCTTACTGCAATGCTATGTTTTGAATAATAATTCCTTCATATAGCTTTGCAATGACGGATAGAAAATGTTTGGTATTGTAAAAGTCCTATGTCATTAAACGTAACAAGAGTCATGATTGTGACTACTTTTATTAAACGTACTTGTCATGGCGGCCATTAGGAGATACATCGCATCTACGTGTACAAGATAAAGATACTGGTCTAATGAACACTTTATAAAACCGAGTACAACGACGATACAACAGGTTTCATTTTGAACAAAGAACGCAGGCTATAACTCGATTTTCAACGTATGGTGGACACGGTAGAGATCCACATTTGGCCTGAACTATGTACATCAGATGCCCTTCTTTATTAACAATGCTTCCAGGTGTTGACTCTGGGTTTGCATCCACGCAAACGTAGTTTGTCGCTCCAGCGTGATTATAATACTCAGACATCAGATACCCTGTGTATTCCATGTTCCACCCTGGGTAGCAATTCGTTCTAGCACCGTAGATAAGTCCACTAAAATCGGTATTTCCAACATTCGCCCCCCATGTAGGATTCTCTGGCAAGCAAAGAAAGTCAGCAGCACTTCCAGTGTGAGTCCAGAATGAACCACCAGCAAATCCTAGGGGGTAAAGTAGTAAATTATTGGCAGTGCATATTAAATAACTCAAAACTAATAATCATTAAGGAATGTGTTTCATACTTCTTCAACCGAAGCAACTTCAATTTTTGAGCATCTGAACGGTTTTTGAAACACGAAAAGCGATACAATAAAATGGTATTTGTTGGGTGCTTGGAGTAAAAGTTCAGAAACGGTAGACAGAAATAACCGTACAATAATAAAACAACAAGGAGCATTGCAACATCCTTTCAGTTGCAGTGAGATTGTTGGAAACGGTCACAGAGGGTAAAAATACAGTATAAACAAAGTTGCGTTGGAAAATGGTAAGATATTGTACGATAACGCAACGGAGCCATTGAAAGTAAAATTTAGCAAATGATATGCAAATATTACATTACGCGAAACGATCTCTCATTGGTTGTGGTAAAAACTTTACGAGTATTGTCTCGCTAGTAACAACAACTTCTTTGACGCTTGATGCCTCAAAGTTATGTTGGGCTTATGCTGATATAATCGGTTTATATTTAGTATATTGTCACAAAGAGACAGTAATGTCGTTGATCATTATGTCCTAGAATTACAACAAAAACCTCACTTAGAGTAAAGGCAGCCGATCTTCCATCTATTTAACAGTGCATATTCTAAAGGATATCTTTTTAAACATATATAAACATGTAAATAAATAATTATTTTTATATTTATGTTAGCTATGAGAATGAAAACTATGACATCCATATAAAAACCTCACATAACAGGCATTTGTCCAATTTTACTTCGTTAATAATGTTATTAAGCTCATTTGATTTATATTTTGAAGTAGAAAAATCCTCGAAATATCACATGCTAAGGCTGTGGTTTGATGAGAATGCTTTTGTAGAGTTTTGAACAAAAGCCATTATTTAATTACATGGATCTTCCTCACTTACTGAAACATTGAACAACGAATGACACCGACAATTATGCAGATTGATCAAGTTTTTTTATCGATGACTTTAACGTTTGTTGATCGATGTCTTAAAAATAGTCTTTGAAGGTATGGCTCTCTTTCTCAAAATAAACCCTAACTTGACAAAAAAACTAATTTCATTGCTTGTTAATTTAAATATGTTTGTTGATCATCACTAAAATAATGCGATTAATTTGCATACATATGCGAAGCAGGTTATCCAGTCCGTATACTATCCAGCATAGCTATGTGTAGCACCTATTTACATCGTTCCATCCCTCAAACAAAAATATTTGTTACATCTACATTTACCACCTGATCAGTCAGATCTTCTGTTGGTAAATATAGATTTGATACAAAATAGGGTTCTTCTCAGATGTAAATATTTATGTAAGCAAATTCAGACTGTTCTATAAATAGGATGGTTCGCTGGAGATTTATTATAACCCTTCGCTATGAATCAATTAGAAGTGGCACGTACAGCCGCGGTGGCTCAGTGGTTAACGTGTTCGAATTCTACCGTCGGACCTGCCAGGGTCAACTATTGTGCTGTGTAGATGTGAAAGACATTTTACTGACATGAAATGGACTAAATAACTTATTTATCTTGCGAAGCCTTGACGCGAAAAATGACACTAATCTGCACTTGTTCATACAGCCTGGGACGATTAAAATTTCAACGGTGTTCACGAATTCATGCAAATGTCAATGATTGGAGCAAAGTAAAACTAGTCATGGAACAACACACCGTGTGTCTTACATGATCGTGCCTCAGACGATCTTATCTACCTCACGTGACTGTGTTTCCCTACTCATATTCGGTATAAAACAGCGCCTTGTTATGTTGCGATAAGGCAAATCATGTTCCACTCTAACTTCACCCAAGCACATATTACCCTAATAAAAGCAAAATATTTTCATAGCGATATACAACCTGAGCATGTGAAAGTTTCGATTTACATTTTGTTTGCAACATTTGTTTTCTTTACGATAAACAGAACAGTCATAACCATGCTATTTTTATGTGCCATCTTATCTGTTAGGAATCTGAGAGAGAGAGAGAGAGAGAGAGAGAGAGAGAGAGAGAGAGAGAGAGAGAGAGAGAGAGAGTTTGTTAGACAATTGTTTAACAGTTATCGACATAATAAGATACAGTTTGTCGTACCTTTGTATACTAGGTCTGTTCCGTTTTCTGGACATGTGTTCCTTCCCCATCTCACGTATGTCGACCCAAGCCCTTGAGATAAGAGTAGTAACAAATATCCTTTAAAGAAGTAAATCTAGTCGCCTATAAGCACAATTATCATTGCAAAACAAATGAGTTCACCTGCTGCAATTTATTGGCCTTTGCTGAGAGGATACGTTGATGTACCGCAAAAGACCATTTCCCAGAAATTTTCAATGTAATACGCTAAATTATTCATTTCATAAAATGAATTACAGAACGGAAGGAAATATGGTTATTTAATAAAAAATCCAGTTAACATCTTAGTTACAGATGTCGAAAGTAACAGTCGGTTAGCTTGATTGAATATTGCAATCACTTACAGCAAAGTAATAAAGAACACATTATTAAGCAATTTAAATTTGTACAGGGATCAGCACAAAGAAGAATAATAAAAGACACTTACCATTTGATTTATTTTCTGTAAGTCGCTGAATTTCGAAATGTTTCTCCTTTACATCTGTTTCAAGAGCTTTTACCTTTTCTTGAAGTTGTATGAGGATAGAATCCGTTTCTCTCTGAGAAAATTCAGCTCTTAGAAGTCTCTCTAACAATTTGTACTCGTAATCGAATCTTGGACAGTCACTTGTACCAGATGCTTGGGTCATTTGTGATTGGCTGCCAACAACAAGGAGTGTGAACAATAAACATTGAATGAAACACATCATCTAAGTTGTAGCATTAAAGCATACAAAACTATATTGCTATTAATGCAACAGATCTTCTAAAATATATAATAAGACGATGGCCAATACAGTAGCTGAATGTCTTGAGGTACTGAGTAATGTAATGAGAGTCGACCTGAAAATCAGCCTCTACGATTTTATCAAGCTTTGGAACTAGCCTTTAATTGGTTAGCATTAGTTCACGTGGCACTGGAATCTACCAGTCATTTGTTTAAGAGATTTATAATGAAATGCTCAGGTTTAAATAGTGTGTAGTTATTTATAGTAGTTACACAATAGGAAGACCTGGGCCAATAAATTAAAGCTATACATGTTAAACCTGTTAGCCGGTTGATATCTACCTTAAACCGGTGTTAGTTGTATTGAATTTGAATTGTTTACTGTATGGTATCAATGGGTATGGTATGTATATCTGTGATTTGTATTTGATCTTAGCCAAAAGTCAATATAGTCGTCTCCTTGACCAGTGACATTTAATTTGTAAACAAAATAATACATAGCTAATATTTCTGAACGACAATATATGAAATAATCAGATCATTATCTATGGAGGAAAACATATTTGAATGTTTTTGAGAGGATACTGGTTTTTATCCGGGCTGCATTATCGTGTTTAAACTTTTTATATCAATATTGTTTGCATGAAAATTTACTCATTCCTGCTTTACAATTAGAAGCAGAATCAGCCTTATTGTTGTGTTCAGTTAATAATTGATTTGATACTTGGTACCCGGCCAGGAACTATGTTAAGACTATGATAATGTCAAGATCAAAGATTGCATCCAGAGTGATCTTATAATCTACCTTGATGCGGAAAAGGTCAACATTTAAAAAATGCTGTTTATGCAGTTGCCGATTATTAGTTGACTTACAGTTTCTTTTGTCAAGATGTCTCCGTATAGAGCAGTTTCGAATCTCAATCCAGCACGTCATTTAGGAATCAAGTTCTGTTAAAACTGATCAGAAACCCTTATCTTTTCCCACGTGAGGCTATTGCAAGTAGAAATGGCATGTTCTTTCTATTTGGTGCAGACTGAAACGTTAGCAACATAATCATTAACGCTCTTAGTTCTTCCAGATGAAGGTCAGGGTGATGTATTGGAAGCAATATGTTTGATGAATCAAACAAAACCCAGTCTGATTGTAGTATGGAAACTTATGAACCATTTATGTGGAATGCTTATATATCACATATTGGTGATTATAGCCAGTCAGTCACTATTAGTATTCTAAGAGATACAGTAATTTCTCAGATTCTTTTATTATCAGGTATTTTGCATTTTCTGAGAAGTCTTTTAATGAAATTGTTCTTATTCAAGAAGTAAAGTGCGGCTTTGTAAAAGTTAATCTCAGTTGTGTAAATTGGTGATCAGACATAGTCTTAGAACTTGTGACGGTCGGAACTGTGACTTCTATACTCATCAAGTGCTTTCATTTATTACTAGGAAAAAACCCAGCTAGAAATAAGGTTGTAGTTAATCCATTCGTAACTAACAACATTGTTTGGATCATAAAGTCAAACTAATTGAAAATGCAAAGCCTGATTTATACCCAGCTTGTGTAGTGATTAGAGCCATGGCAACGAAAGTTCTTGAGAATAATGTTGATCAGGAAATCATTCGTTTTAGCGACATATGGATTGGACAGGATTTTTGATGAGGTTATATTTGCTTCTGGTATTGTTCAATTAAAAGGGATTGATCACAATGAACTTCGTTTAACTAGTCATTCTCTTTATCCTAATCAGGAGACAAACGACAATTACTCGTCGTCGAACATGAACATGTTTCTGAGATACCGTTTGTTTCAGAAGGCTATTAGCGAAACTGAAATCACACACGGATCGTTTGTGATTTCGTTAAAATGGGGTCCTTACGAGAAAATGTAGACCACCTGAGATACTCGCTAGTGATCAGTGATTATTGATGTATCAAATTGTTGTTTCTAGTTCGCACTGACAGCAAGTTCTTAGTCTAGCCCATGAAAAATCTTTACTTGATTATTTAGGCGCCATTATTATTTATCACATGATTTTGAATCATTTTATTGGCCAAAAAGTTAAAGTAATGCTTCTGATTTACTGTAGATTGTGTCACACTTTGTCGAATGTTTAGAAAACTAAAAAAAGATAAATAAGGCACATCTGCAACCAAAATCTGGATTTACAAACCATTTAGCAACAAAATGCTAGATTGTGTCGGTTTTTTACGCAAGACTAAATAAAAATGAAAGTAAGATATGACAGAAATACAAAGGAATGGTGTGCCAAGCCTGCTAATAAAGTTCTGGTTCTCTTGTTCATACCTCAAAGTCCTCTTCGAGCTAAGTATTATGGTCCTCATGAAGTTAAAAAGAATGTAAGTTACTTTATATCATTAACAAGCCTGGGAGGCGAAAGCAGAAACATCTCTCGCATATACATATGTTAGAGGGGTATGTTGACAAAGCTAGCACTGTTTATCATTCAGTCAATTTAATTGTACGTGTCCCAAGCTGTGAGGATTTAAAGGTTGGAACGAAATAGGACTGTTTTTTACTCTGGAGTAACTGATCTTCGGAATTCAGAAATATTGCAGGATCATGACCAGAAACAGCTACATCAGCAGCTGCAAGAAATGAATGAATTAAAACAGCTATTATTTGAATATGACGACACGTTTCCAGATGTTCTAACAGCAACAAATAAAATCTACCATAATGCTAACATTATAGATTCAACACCTGTGACGCAGCATCCGTTTAGGATTAATCGTCTCAAAAAGGAATGGGTGATTAAATAAATTCCGTATTTGCTGAAGAATTTATTTTAAAGAGGCTGATGTCGTTGGAAAGAGAAAGATTCCGTTCCGGGATAGAAATTATATTAAACTTTAAACTTGACTTTTAGCTCTGCCAATTGTCAGCTTGCATTTTATAGCATTATCTGATGAACATTAATAACAATGATGCACACCCAAAATCTAAGGCTGAGTAAAAGTTAAATTAAAAATAATATAAAGTACTAAACATATTCTTTGATATCTTTAGTTTGATGCATATAAAAGTGCTGGTTTTTTTCTCTGGTTGAATTATATAAACATAATGACATTGAACAGTAACTTCGAGTATTAATTGTGAGAAACAAGCATGCTCAGTGATAGCCAAATTCATTAAACATTGTATAAAACCTTCCTTTGAGTGCCGTGTCATTATTCCTGAGCTAGTGCGCGCTTGTTTCATAATCTCTATTTTAATTTCTCATCATATGTGTCAATGACACCCGATGTGATCATAAACTGAATCGATCATTTGCTTTCCAAACATTTTGCCCATTTGATTTTTATGCTGGAATATTTTATACAATAACATTTATTCATGTCAATATTGATATTCTGATCAATAAAGGCGTCCTAAAGTCGAATTTGTACTCATATGACAGAATAAAAGATTAATCGCTTTAAAGAAACATAATTTTGATAGCTACGATAACTTGTAAATGACCCATTATATGATCTGATGGTTAAAACAATTTAGTCTTTGTACTCAAACCTACAAGGAGGTTAAGAAATATGTTAATCAGAAACGTGACTGAAACGAAAATTAAAAAACAAATTCCACCACGAGCATCTCCATTACAGGAAATGTGTTCTAAACAAATTGTATCGTGTAATATTCTTTTTCATGTACAGATTGACAATGAAAACATAATAATTGGCAATCAATAGCTGGGTCGCCATCCGAGAATGTCTACTGCTCTCGAACGTTTATGCATATGGCAAAGTTAACATCCTATTATTTTAGATTGTGCACTTCGTAGAGAGGGTTAGAGAATTAGTGCGTGTAGGAAATGTTTTTGGCGGAGCATCACTGATAAACCCGAGTTAGATTCCTAGTGGTGGACACTTGAAAGGTGTCTAACTTGCACAATAATAGTATATATATGTCTGTCTGTCTGTCTGTCTCTCTCTCTCTCTATCTTTTGAAGATAAAGCATAGCTGTACTCCATGCTAGGTTCAGTCATCGATAAAGAAAAGGATTTCGGTACCTTCACATAGTGTCAAGATTGTGACTTATTTTTAAAAACTTAATCGCGCATTGACATATGTTCTAGTTTAAAGCGCATAATTAGCTTTTAAAACATGTTCTTACTGCAATGCTATGTTTTGAATAATAATTCCTTCATATAGCTTTGCAATGACGGATAGAAAATGTTTGGTATTGTAAAAGTCCTATGTCATTAAATGTAACAAGAGTCATGATTGTGACGACTTTTATTAAACATACTTGTCATGGCGGCCATTAGGAGATACATCGCATCTACGTGTACAAGATAAAGATACTGGTCTAATGAACACTTTATAAAACCGAGTACAACGACGATACAACAGGTTTCATTTTGAACAAAGAACGCAGGCTATAACTCGATTTTCAACGTATGGTGGACACGGTAGAGATCCACATTTGGCCTGAACTATGTACATCAGATGCCCTTCTTTATTAACAATGCTTCCAGGTGTTGACTCTGGGTTTGCATCCACGCAAACGTAGTTTGTCGCTCCAGCGTGATTATAATACCCAGACATCAGATACCCTGTGTATTCCATGCTCCACCCTGGGTAGCAATTCGTTCTAGCAGGGATCATGAGTATGTTTGCGCGTGTAGTTCTACACACAGAACATGGCACGTCAAGCTCGCTTGAGACAGTCAAAAAAGGATTAGTTCCACTGTATACTTTATACTCTGCACCGTAGATAAATCCACTCGTATCAGTATTTCCAACATTCACCCCCCATGTAGGATTCTCTGGCAAGCAAAGAAAGTCAGCAGCTCTTCCAGGGTGAGTCCAGAATGAACCACCAGCAAATCCTAGGGTAAAGTAGCAAATTATTGGCAGTGCATATTAAATAACTCAAAACTAATAATCATTAAGGAATGTGTTTCATACTTCTTCAACCGAAGCAACTTCAATTTTTGAGCATCTGAACGGTTTTTGAAACACGAAAAGCGATACAATAAAATGGTATTTGTTGGGTGCTTGGAATAAAAGTTCAGAAACGGTAGACAGAAATAACCGTACAATAATAAAACAACAAGGAGCATTGCAACATCCTTTCAGTTGCAGTGAGATTGTTGGAAACGGTCACAGAGGGTAAAAAAACAGTATAAACAAAGTTGCGTTGAAAAATGGTAAGATATTGTACGATAACGCAAATGAACCATTGAAAGTAAAATTTAGCAAATGATATGCAAATATTACATTACGCAAAACGATCTCTCATTGGTTGTGGTAAAAACTTTACGAGTATTGTCTCGCCAGTAACAACAACTTCTTTGACGCTTGATGCCTCAAAGTTATGCTGCGCTTATGCTGATATAATCGGTTTATATTTAGTATATTGTCACAAAGAGACAGTAATGTCGTTGATCATTATGTCCTAGAATTACAACAAAAACCTCACTTAGAGTAAAGGCAGCCTATTTTCCATCTATTTAACAGTGCATATTCTAAAGGATATCTTTTTAAACATATATAAACATGTACATAAATAATTATTTTTATATTTATGTTAGCTATGAGAATGAAAACTATGACATCCATATAAAAACCTTACATAACAGGTATTTGTCCAATTTTACTTCGTTAATAATGTTATTAAGCTCATTTGATTTATATTTTGAAGTAGAAAAATCCTCGAAATATCACATGCTAAGGCTGTGGTTTGATGAGAATGCTTTTGTAGAGTTTTGAACAAAAGCCATTATTTAATTACATGGATCTTCCTCACTTACTGAAACATTGAACAACGAATGACACCAACAATTATGCAGATTGATCAAGTTTTTTTATCGATGACTTTAACGTTTGTTGATCGATGTCTTAAAAATAGTCTTTGAAGGTATGGCTCTCTTTCTCAAAATAAACCCTAACTTGACAAAAAAACTAATTTCATTGCTTGTTAATTTAAATATGTTTGTTGATCATCACTAAAATAATGCGATTAATTTGCATACATATGCGAAGCAGGTTATCCAGTCCGTATACTATCCAGCATAGCTATGTGTAGCACCTATTTACATCGTTCCATCCCTCAAACAAAAATATTTGTTACATCTACATTTACCACCTGATCAATCAGATCTTCTATAGGTAAACATAGATTTGATACAAAATAGGGTTCTTCTCAGATGTAAATATTTATGTAAGCAAATTCAGACTGTTCTATAAATAGGATGGTTCGCTGGAGATTTATTATAACCCTTCGCTATGAATCAATTAGAAGTGGCACGTACAGCCGCGGTGGCTCAGTGGTTAACGTGTTCGAATTCTACCGTCGGACCTGCCAGGGTCAACTATTGTGCTGTGTCCATGTGAAAGGCATTTTACTGACATGAAATGGACTAAATAACTTATTTATCTTGCGAAGCCTTGACGAGAAAAATGACACTAATCTGCACTTGTACATACAGCCTGGGACGATTAAAATTTCAACGGTGTTCACGAATTCATGCAAATGTCAATGATTGGAGCAAAGTAAAACTAGTCATGGAACAACACACCGTGTGTCTTACATGATCGTGCCTCAGACGATCTTATCTACCTCACGTGACTGTGTTTCCCTACTCATATTCGGTATAAAACAGCGCCTTGTTATGTTGCGATAAGGCAAATCATGTTCCACTCTAACTTCACCCACGCACATATTACCCTAATAAAAGCAAAATATTTTCATAGCGATATACAACCTGAGCATGTGAAAGTTTCGATTTACATTTTGTTTGCAACATTTGTTTTCTTTACGATAAACAGAACAGTCATAACCATGCTATTTTTATGTGCCATCTTATCTGTTAGGAATCTGAGAGAGAGAGAGAGAGAGAGAGAGAGAGAGAGAGAGAGTTTGTTAGACAATTGTTTAACAGTTATCGACATAATAAGATACAGTTTGTCGTACCTTTGTATACTAGGTCTGTTCCGTTTTCTGGACATGTGTTCCTTCCCCATCTCACGTATGTCGACCCAAGCCCTTGAGATAAGAGTAGTAACAAATATCCTTTAAAGAAGTGAATCTAGTCGCCTATAAGCACAATTATCACTGCAAAACAAATGAGTTCACCTGCTGCAATTTATTGGCCTTTGCTGAGAGGATACGTTGATGTACCGCAAAAGACCATTTCCCAGAAATTTTCAATGTAATACGCTAAATTATTCATTTCATAAAATGAATTACAGAACGGAAGGAAATATGGTTATTTAATAAAAAATCCAGTTAACATCTTAGTTACAGATGTCGAAAGTAACAGTCGGTTAGCTTGATTGAATATTGCAATCACTTACAGCAAAGTAATAAAGAACACATTATTAAGCAATTTAAATTTGTACAGGGATCAGCACAAAGAAGAATAATAAAAGACACTTACCATTTGATTTATTTTCTGTAAGTCGCTGAATTTCGAAATGTTTCTCCTTTACATCTGTTTCAAGAGCTTTTACCTTTTCTTGAAGTTGTATGAGGATAGAATCCGTTTCTCTCTGAGAAAATTCAGCTCTTAGAAGTCTCTCTAACAATTTGTACTCGTAATCGAATCTTGGACAGTCACTTGTACCAGATGCTTGGGTCATTTGTGACTGGCTGCCAACAACAAGGAGTGTGAACAATAAACATTGAATGAAACACATCATCTAAGTTGTAGCATTAAAGCATACAAAACTATATTGCTATTAATGCAACAGATCTTCTAAAATATATAATAAGACGATGGCCAATACAGTAGCTGAATGTCTTGAGGTACTGAGTAATGTAATGAGAGTCGACCTGAAAATCAGCCTCTACGATTTTATCAAGCTTTGGAACTAGCCTTTAATTGGTTAGCATTAGTTCACGTGGCACTGGAATCTACCAGTCATTTGTTTAAGAGATTTATAATGAAATGCTCAGGTTTAAATAGTGTGTAGTTATTTATAGTAGTTACACAATAGGAAGACCTGGGCCAATAAATTAAAGCTATACATGTTAAACCTGTTAGCCGGTTGATATCTACCTTAAACCGGTGTTAGTTGTATTGAATTTGAATTGTTTACTGTATGGTATCAATGGGTATGGTATGTATATCTGTGATTTGTATTTGATCTTAGCCAAAAGTCAATATAGTCGTCTCCTTGACCAGTGACATTTAATTTGTAAACAAAATAATACATAGCTAATATTTCTGAACGACAATATATGAAATAATCAGATCATTATCTATGGAGGAAAACATATTTGAATGTTTTTGAGAGGATACTGGTTTTTATCCGGGCTGCATTATCGTGTTTAAACTTTTTATATCAATATTGTTTGCATGAAAATTTACTCATTCCTGCTTTACAATTAGAAGCAGAATCAGCCTTATTGTTGTGTTCAGTTAATAATTGATTTGATACTTGGTACCCGGCCAGGAACTATGTTAAGACTATGATAATGTCAAGATCAAAGATTGCATCCAGAGTGATCTTATAATCTACCTTGATGCGGAAAAGGTCAACATTTAAAAAATGCTGTTTATGCAGTTGCCGATTATTAGTTGACTTACAGTTTCTTTTGTCAAGATGTCTCCGTATAGAGCAGTTTCGAATCTCAATCCAGCACGTCATTTAGGAATCAAGTTCTGTTAAAACTGATCAGAAACCCTTATCTTTTCCCACGTGAGGCTATTGCAAGTAGAAATGGCATGTTCTTTCTATTTGGTGCAGACTGAAACGTTAGCAACATAATCATTAACGCTCTTAGTTCTTCCAGATGAAGGTCAGGGTGATGTATTGGAAGCAATATGTTTGATGAATCAAACAAAACCCAGTCTGATTGTAGTATGGAAACTTATGAACCATTTATGTGGAATGCTTATATATCACATATTGGTGATTATAGCCAGTCAGTCACTATTAGTATTCTAAGAGATACAGTAATTTCTCAGATTCTTTTATTATCAGGTATTTTGCATTTTCTGAGAAGTCTTTTAATGAAATTGTCCTTATTCAAGAAGTAGAGTGCGGCTTTGTAAAAGTTAATCTCAGTTGTGTAAATTGGTGATCAGACATAGTCTTAGAACTTGTGACGGTCGGAACTGTGACTTCTATACTCATCAAGTGCTTTCATTTATTACTAGGAAAAAACCCAGCTAGAAATAAGGTTGTAGTTAATCCATTCGTAACTAACAACATTGTTTGGATCATAAAGTCAAACTAATTGAAAATGCAAAGCCTGATTTATACCCAGCTTGTGTAGTGATTAGAGCCATGGCAACGAAAGTTCTTGAGAATAATGTTGATCAGGAAATCATTCGTTTTAGCGACATATGGATTGGACAGGATTTTTGATGAGGTTATATTTGCTTCTGGTATTGTTCAATTAAAAGGGATTGATCACAATGAACTTCTTTAACTAGTCATTCTCTTTATCCTAATCAGGAGACAAACGACAATTACTCGTCGTCGAACATGAACATGTTTCTGAGATACCGTTTGTTTCAGAAGGCTATTAGCGAAACTGAAATCACACACGGATCGTTTGTGATTTCGTTAAAATGGGGTCCTTACGAGAAAATGTAGACCACCTGAGATACTCGCTAGTGATCAGTGATTATTGATGTATCAAATTGTTGTTTCTAGTTCGCACTGACAGCAAGTTCTTAGTCTAGCCCATGAAAAATCTTTACTTGATTATTTAGGCGCCATTATTATTTATCACATGATTTTGAATCATTTTATTGGCCAAAAAGTTAAAGTAATGCTTCTGATTTACTGTAGATTGTGTCACACTTTGTCGAATGTTTAGAAAACTAAAAAAAGATAAATAAGGCACATCTGCAACCAAAATCTGGATTTACAAACCATTTAGCAACAAAATGCTAGATTGTGTCGGTTTTTTACGCAAGACTAAATAAAAATGAAAGTAAGATATGACAGAAATACAAAGGAATGGTGTGCCAAGCCTGCTAATAAAGTTCTGGTTCTCTTGTTCATACCTCAAAGTCCTCTTCGAGCTAAGTATTATGGTCCTCATGAAGTTAAAAAGAATGTAAGTTACTTTATATCATTAACAAGCCTGGGAGGCGAAAGCAAGAACATCTCTCGCATATACATTTGTTAGAGGGGTATGTTGACAAAGCTAGCACTGTTTATCATTCAGTCAATTTAATTGTACGTGTCCCAAGCTGTGAGGATTTAAAGGTTGGAACGAAATAGGACTGTTTTTTACTCTGGAGTAACTGATCTTCGGAATTCAGAAATATTGCAGGATCATGACCAGAAACAGCTACATCAGCAGCTGCAAGAAATGAATGAATTAAAACAGCTATTATTTGAACATGACGACACGTTTCCAGATGTTCTAACAGCAACAAATAAAATCTACCATAATGTTAACATTATAGATTCAACACCTGTGACGCAGCATCCGTTTAGGATTAATCGTCTCAAAAAGGAATGGGTGATTAAATAAATTCCGTATTTGCTGAAGAATTTATTTTAAAGAGGCTGATGTCGTTGGAAAGAGAAAGATTCCGTTCCGGGATAGAAATTATATTAAACTTTAAACTTGACTTTTAGCTCTGCCAATTGTCAGCTTGCATTTTATAGCATTATCTGATGAACATTAATAACAATGATGCACACCCAAAATCTAAGGCTGAGTAAAAGTTAAATTAAAAATAATATAAAGTACTAAACATATTCTTTGATATCTTTAGTTTGATACATATAAAAGTGCTGGTTTTTTTCTCTGGTTGAATTATATAAACATAATGACATTGAACAGTAACTTCGAGTATTAATTGTGAGAAACAAGCATGCTCAGTGATAGCCAAACTCATTAAACATTGTATAAAACCTTCCTTTGAGTGCCATATCATTATTCCTGAGCTAGTGCGCGCTTGTTTCATAATCTCTATTTTAATTTCTCATCATATGTGTCAATGACACCCGATGTGATCATAAACTGAATCGATCATTTGCTTTCCAAACATTTTGCCCATTTGATTTTTATGCTGGAATATTTTATACAATAACATTTATTCATGTCAATATTGATATTCTGATCAATAAAGGCGTCCTAAAGTCGAATTTGTACTCATATGACAGAATAAAAGATTAATCGCTTTAAAGAAACATAATTTTGATAGCTACGATAACTTGTAAATGACCCATTATATGATCTGATGGTTAAAACAATTTAGTCTTTGTACTCAAACCTACAAGGAGGTTAAGAAATATGTTAATCAGAAACGTGACTGAAACGAAAATTAAAAAACAAATTCCACCACGAGCATCTCCATTACAGGAAATGTGTTTTAAACAAATTGTATCTTGTAATATTCTTTTTCATGTACAGATTGACAATGAAAACATAATAATTGGCAATCAATAGCTGGGTCGCCATCCGAGAAAGTCTACTACTCTCGAACGTTTATGCATATGGCAAAGTTAACATCCTATTATTTTAGATTGTGCACTTCGTAGAGAGGGTTAGAGAATTAGTGCGTGCAGGAAACGTTTTTAGCGCAGTATCACTGATAAACCCGAGTTAGATTCCTAGTGGTGGACACTTGAAAGGTGTCTAACTTGCACAATAATAGTATATATCTGTCTGTCTGTCTATCTCTCTCTCTCTCTCTCTCTCTATCTATCTATCTATCTTCTGAAGATAAAGCATAGCTGTAGTCCATGCTAGGTTCAGTCATCGATAAAGAAAAGGATTTCGGTACCTTCACATAGTGTCAAGATTGTGACTTATTTTTAAAAACTTAATCGCGCATTGACATATGTTCTAGTTTAAAGCGCATAATTAGCTTTTAAAACATGTTCTTACTGCAATGCTATGTTTTGAATAATAATTCCTTCATATAGCTTTGCAATGACGGATAGAAAATGTTTGGTATTGTAAAAGTCCTATGTCATTAAACGTAACAAGAGTCATGATTGTGACAACTTTTATTAAACGTACTTGTCATGGCGGCCATTAGGAGATACATCGCATCTACGTGTACAAGATAAAGATACTGGTCTAATGAACACTTTATAAAACCGAGTACAACGACGATACAACAGGTTTCATTTTGAACAAAGAACGCAGGCTATAACTCGATTTTCAACGTATGGTGGACACGGTAGAGATCCACATTTGGCCTGAACTATGTACATCAGATGCCCTTCTTTATTAACAATGCTTCCAGGTGTTGACTCTGGGTTTGCATCCACGCAAACGTAGTTTGTCGCTCCAGCGTGATTATAATACTCAGACATCAGATACCCTGTGTATTCCATGTTCCACCCTGGGTAGCAATTCGTTCTAGCACCGTAGATAAGTCCACTAAAATCGGTATTTCCAACATTCGCCCCCCATGTAGGATTCTCTGGCAAGCAAAGAAAGTCAGCAGCACTTCCAGTGTGAGTCCAGAATGAACCACCAGCAAATCCTAGGGGGTAAAGTAGTAAATTATTGGCAGTGCATATTAAATAACTCAAAACTAATAATCATTAAGGAATGTGTTTCATACTTCTTCAACCGAAGCAACTTCAATTTTTGAGCATCTGAACGGTTTTTGAAACACGAAAAGCGATACAATAAAATGGTATTTGTTGGGTGCTTGGAGTAAAAGTTCAGAAACGGTAGACAGAAATAACCGTACAATAATAAAACAACAAGGAGCATTGCAACATCCTTTCAGTTGCAGTGAGATTGTTGGAAACGGTCACAGAGGGTAAAAATACAGTATAAACAAAGTTGCGTTGGAAAATGGTAAGATATTGTACGATAACGCAACGGAGCCATTGAAAGTAAAATTTAGCAAATGATATGCAAATATTACATTACGCGAAACGATCTCTCATTGGTTGTGGTAAAAACTTTACGAGTATTGTCTCGCTAGTAACAACAACTTCTTTGACGCTTGATGCCTCAAAGTTATGTTGGGCTTATGCTGATATAATCGGTTTATATTTAGTATATTGTCACAAAGAGACAGTAATGTCGTTGATCATTATGTCCTAGAATTACAACAAAAACCTCACTTAGAGTAAAGGCAGCCGATCTTCCATCTATTTAACAGTGCATATTCTAAAGGATATCTTTTTAAACATATATAAACATGTAAATAAATAATTATTTTTATATTTATGTTAGCTATGAGAATGAAAACTATGACATCCATATAAAAACCTCACATAACAGGCATTTGTCCAATTTTACTTCGTTAATAATGTTATTAAGCTCATTTGATTTATATTTTGAAGTAGAAAAATCCTCGAAATATCACATGCTAAGGCTGTGGTTTGATGAGAATGCTTTTGTAGAGTTTTGAACAAAAGCCATTATTTAATTACATGGATCTTCCTCACTTACTGAAACATTGAACAACGAATGACACCGACAATTATGCAGATTGATCAAGTTTTTTTATCGATGACTTTAACGTTTGTTGATCGATGTCTTAAAAATAGTCTTTGAAGGTATGGCTCTCTTTCTCAAAATAAACCCTAACTTGACAAAAAAACTAATTTCATT
This sequence comes from Sinohyriopsis cumingii, assembly GCA_028554795.2. Classification (NCBI taxonomy): domain Eukaryota; kingdom Metazoa; phylum Mollusca; class Bivalvia; order Unionida; family Unionidae; genus Sinohyriopsis; species Sinohyriopsis cumingii. Next base: position 17,249,319 of record CM068841.1, read on the forward strand.
GCTTGTTAATTTAAATATGTTTGTTGATCATCACTAAAATAATGCGATTAATTTGCATACATATGCGAAGCAGGTTATCCAGTCCGTATACTATCCAGCATAGCTATGTGTAGCACCTATTTACATCGTTCCATCCCTCAAACAAAAATATTTGTTACATCTACATTTACCACCTGATCAGTCAGATCTTCTGTTGGTAAATATAGATTTGATACAAAATAGGGTTCTTCTCAGATGTAAATATTTATGTAAGCAAATTCAGACTGTTCTATAAATAGGATGGTTCGCTGGAGATTTATTATAACCCTTCGCTATGAATCAATTAGAAGTGGCACGTACAGCCGCGGTGGCTCAGTGGTTAACGTGTTCGAATTCTACCGTCGGACCTGCCAGGGTCAACTATTGTGCTGTGTAGATGTGAAAGACATTTTACTGACATGAAATGGACTAAATAACTTATTTATCTTGCGAAGCCTTGACGCGAAAAATGACACTAATCTGCACTTGTTCATACAGCCTGGGACGATTAAAATTTCAACGGTGTTCACGAATTCATGCAAATGTCAATGATTGGAGCAAAGTAAAACTAGTCATGGAACAACACACCGTGTGTCTTACATGATCGTGCCTCAGACGATCTTATCTACCTCACGTGACTGTGTTTCCCTACTCATATTCGGTATAAAACAGCGCCTTGTTATGTTGCGATAAGGCAAATCATGTTCCACTCTAACTTCACCCAAGCACATATTACCCTAATAAAAGCAAAATATTTTCATAGCGATATACAACCTGAGCATGTGAAAGTTTCGATTTACATTTTGTTTGCAACATTTGTTTTCTTTACGATAAACAGAACAGTCATAACCATGCTATTTTTATGTGCCATCTTATCTGTTAGGAATCTGAGAGAGAGAGAGAGAGAGAGAGAGAGAGAGAGAGAGAGAGAGAGAGAGAGAGAGAGTTTGTTAGACAATTGTTTAACAGTTATCGACATAATAAGATACAGTTTGTCGTACCTTTGTATACTAGGTCTGTTCCGTTTTCTGGACATGTGTTCCTTCCCCATCTCACGTATGTCGACCCAAGCCCTTGAGATAAGAGTAGTAACAAATATCCTTTAAAGAAGTAAATCTAGTCGCCTATAAGCACAATTATCATTGCAAAACAAATGAGTTCACCTGCTGCAATTTATTGGCCTTTGCTGAGAGGATACGTTGATGTACCGCAAAAGACCATTTCCCAGAAATTTTCAATGTAATACGCTAAATTATTCATTTCATAAAATGAATTACAGAACGGAAGGAAATATGGTTATTTAATAAAAAATCCAGTTAACATCTTAGTTACAGATGTCGAAAGTAACAGTCGGTTAGCTTGATTGAATATTGCAATCACTTACAGCAAAGTAATAAAGAACACATTATTAAGCAATTTAAATTTGTACAGGGATCAGCACAAAGAAGAATAATAAAAGACACTTACCATTTGATTTATTTTCTGTAAGTCGCTGAATTTCGAAATGTTTCTCCTTTACATCTGTTTCAAGAGCTTTTACCTTTTCTTGAAGTTGTATGAGGATAGAATCCGTTTCTCTCTGAGAAAATTCAGCTCTTAGAAGTCTCTCTAACAATTTGTACTCGTAATCGAATCTTGGACAGTCACTTGTACCAGATGCTTGGGTCATTTGTGATTGGCTGCCAACAACAAGGAGTGTGAACAATAAACATTGAATGAAACACATCATCTAAGTTGTAGCATTAAAGCATACAAAACTATATTGCTATTAATGCAACAGATCTTCTAAAATATATAATAAGACGATGGCCAATACAGTAGCTGAATGTCTTGAGGTACTGAGTAATGTAATGAGAGTCGACCTGAAAATCAGCCTCTACGATTTTATCAAGCTTTGGAACTAGCCTTTAATTGGTTAGCATTAGTTCACGTGGCACTGGAATCTACCAGTCATTTGTTTAAGAGATTTATAATGAAATGCTCAGGTTTAAATAGTGTGTAGTTATTTATAGTAGTTACACAATAGGAAGACCTGGGCCAATAAATTAAAGCTATACATGTTAAACCTGTTAGCCGGTTGATATCTACCTTAAACCGGTGTTAGTTGTATTGAATTTGAATTGTTTACTGTATGGTATCAATGGGTATGGTATGTATATCTGTGATTTGTATTTGATCTTAGCCAAAAGTCAATATAGTCGTCTCCTTGACCAGTGACATTTAATTTGTAAACAAAATAATACATAGCTAATATTTCTGAACGACAATATATGAAATAATCAGATCATTATCTATGGAGGAAAACATATTTGAATGTTTTTGAGAGGATACTGGTTTTTATCCGGGCTGCATTATCGTGTTTAAACTTTTTATATCAATATTGTTTGCATGAAAATTTACTCATTCCTGCTTTACAATTAGAAGCAGAATCAGCCTTATTGTTGTGTTCAGTTAATAATTGATTTGATACTTGGTACCCGGCCAGGAACTATGTTAAGACTATGATAATGTCAAGATCAAAGATTGCATCCAGAGTGATCTTATAATCTACCTTGATGCGGAAAAGGTCAACATTTAAAAAATGCTGTTTATGCAGTTGCCGATTATTAGTTGACTTACAGTTTCTTTTGTCAAGATGTCTCCGTATAGAGCAGTTTCGAATCTCAATCCAGCACGTCATTTAGGAATCAAGTTCTGTTAAAACTGATCAGAAACCCTTATCTTTTCCCACGTGAGGCTATTGCAAGTAGAAATGGCATGTTCTTTCTATTTGGTGCAGACTGAAACGTTAGCAACATAATCATTAACGCTCTTAGTTCTTCCAGATGAAGGTCAGGGTGATGTATTGGAAGCAATATGTTTGATGAATCAAACAAAACCCAGTCTGATTGTAGTATGGAAACTTATGAACCATTTATGTGGAATGCTTATATATCACATATTGGTGATTATAGCCAGTCAGTCACTATTAGTATTCTAAGAGATACAGTAATTTCTCAGATTCTTTTATTATCAGGTATTTTGCATTTTCTGAGAAGTCTTTTAATGAAATTGTTCTTATTCAAGAAGTAAAGTGCGGCTTTGTAAAAGTTAATCTCAGTTGTGTAAATTGGTGATCAGACATAGTCTTAGAACTTGTGACGGTCGGAACTGTGACTTCTATACTCATCAAGTGCTTTCATTTATTACTAGGAAAAAACCCAGCTAGAAATAAGGTTGTAGTTAATCCATTCGTAACTAACAACATTGTTTGGATCATAAAGTCAAACTAATTGAAAATGCAAAGCCTGATTTATACCCAGCTTGTGTAGTGATTAGAGCCATGGCAACGAAAGTTCTTGAGAATAATGTTGATCAGGAAATCATTCGTTTTAGCGACATATGGATTGGACAGGATTTTTGATGAGGTTATATTTGCTTCTGGTATTGTTCAATTAAAAGGGATTGATCACAATGAACTTCGTTTAACTAGTCATTCTCTTTATCCTAATCAGGAGACAAACGACAATTACTCGTCGTCGAACATGAACATGTTTCTGAGATACCGTTTGTTTCAGAAGGCTATTAGCGAAACTGAAATCACACACGGATCGTTTGTGATTTCGTTAAAATGGGGTCCTTACGAGAAAATGTAGACCACCTGAGATACTCGCTAGTGATCAGTGATTATTGATGTATCAAATTGTTGTTTCTAGTTCGCACTGACAGCAAGTTCTTAGTCTAGCCCATGAAAAATCTTTACTTGATTATTTAGGCGCCATTATTATTTATCACATGATTTTGAATCATTTTATTGGCCAAAAAGTTAAAGTAATGCTTCTGATTTACTGTAGATTGTGTCACACTTTGTCGAATGTTTAGAAAACTAAAAAAAGATAAATAAGGCACATCTGCAACCAAAATCTGGATTTACAAACCATTTAGCAACAAAATGCTAGATTGTGTCGGTTTTTTACGCAAGACTAAATAAAAATGAAAGTAAGATATGACAGAAATACAAAGGAATGGTGTGCCAAGCCTGCTAATAAAGTTCTGGTTCTCTTGTTCATACCTCAAAGTCCTCTTCGAGCTAAGTATTATGGTCCTCATGAAGTTAAAAAGAATGTAAGTTACTTTATATCATTAACAAGCCTGGGAGGCGAAAGCAGAAACATCTCTCGCATATACATATGTTAGAGGGGTATGTTGACAAAGCTAGCACTGTTTATCATTCAGTCAATTTAATTGTACGTGTCCCAAGCTGTGAGGATTTAAAGGTTGGAACGAAATAGGACTGTTTTTTACTCTGGAGTAACTGATCTTCGGAATTCAGAAATATTGCAGGATCATGACCAGAAACAGCTACATCAGCAGCTGCAAGAAATGAATGAATTAAAACAGCTATTATTTGAATATGACGACACGTTTCCAGATGTTCTAACAGCAACAAATAAAATCTACCATAATGCTAACATTATAGATTCAACACCTGTGACGCAGCATCCGTTTAGGATTAATCGTCTCAAAAAGGAATGGGTGATTAAATAAATTCCGTATTTGCTGAAGAATTTATTTTAAAGAGGCTGATGTCGTTGGAAAGAGAAAGATTCCGTTCCGGGATAGAAATTATATTAAACTTTAAACTTGACTTTTAGCTCTGCCAATTGTCAGCTTGCATTTTATAGCATTATCTGATGAACATTAATAACAATGATGCACACCCAAAATCTAAGGCTGAGTAAAAGTTAAATTAAAAATAATATAAAGTACTAAACATATTCTTTGATATCTTTAGTTTGATGCATATAAAAGTGCTGGTTTTTTTCTCTGGTTGAATTATATAAACATAATGACATTGAACAGTAACTTCGAGTATTAATTGTGAGAAACAAGCATGCTCAGTGATAGCCAAATTCATTAAACATTGTATAAAACCTTCCTTTGAGTGCCGTGTCATTATTCCTGAGCTAGTGCGCGCTTGTTTCATAATCTCTATTTTAATTTCTCATCATATGTGTCAATGACACCCGATGTGATCATAAACTGAATCGATCATTTGCTTTCCAAACATTTTGCCCATTTTATTTTTATGCTGGAATATTTTATACAATAACATTTATTCATGTCAATATTGATATTCTGATCAATAAAGGCGTCCTAAAGTCGAATTTGGACTCATATGACAGAATAAAAGATTAATCGCTTTAAAGAAACATAATTTTGATAGCTACGATAACTTGTAAATGACCCATTATATGATCTGATGGTTAAAACAATTTAGTCTTTGTACTCAAACCTACAAGGAGGTTAAGAAATATGTTAATCAGAAACGTGACTGAAACGAAAATTAAAAAACAAATTCCACCACGAGCATCTCCATTACAGGAAATGTGTTCTAAACAAATTGTATCTTGTAATATTCTTTTTCATGTACAGATTGACAATGAAAACATAATAATTGGCAATCAATAGCTGGGTCGCCATCCGAGAATGTCTACTGCTCTCGAACGTTTATGCATATGGCAAAGTTAACATCCTATTATTTTAGATTGTGCACTTCGTAGAGAGGGTTAGAGAATTAGTGCGTGCAGGAAATGTTTATTGGCGCAGCATCACTGATAAACCCGAGTTAGATTCCTAGTGGTGGACACTTGAAAGGTGTCTAACTTGCACAATAATAGTATATATCTGTCTGTCTGTCTGTCTGTCTCTCTCTCTCTCTCTCTCTCTGTCTATCTTCTGAAAATAAAGCATATCTGTAGTCCATGCTAGGTTCAGTCATCGATAAAGAAAAGGATTTCGGTACCTTCACATAGTGTCAAGATTGTGACTTATTTTTAAAAACTTAATCGCGCATTGACATATGTTCTAGTTTAAAGCGCATAATTAGCTTTTAAAACATGTTCTTACTGCAATGCTATGTTTTGAATAATAATTCCTTCATATAGCTTTGCAATGACGGATAGAAAATGTTTGGTATTGTAAAAGTCCTATGTCATTAAATGTAACAAGAGTCATGATTGTGACGACTTTTATTAAACATACTTGTCATGGCGGCCATTAGGAGATACATCGCATCTACGTGTACAAGATAAAGATACTGGTCTAATGAACACTTTATAAAACCGAGTACAACGACGATACAACAGGTTTCATTTTGAACAAAGAACGCAGGCTATAACTCGATTTTCAACGTATGGTGGACACGGTAGAGATCCACATTTGGCCTGAACTATGTACATCAGATGCCCTTCTTTATTAACAATGCTTCCAGGTGTTGACTCTGGGTTTGCATCCACGCAAACGTAGTTTGTCGCTCCAGCGTGATTATAATGCCCAGACATCAGATACCCTGTGTATTCCATGCTCCACCCTGGGTAGCAATTCGTTCTAGCAGGGATCATGAGTATGTTTGCGCGTGTAGTTCTGCACACAGAACATGGCACGTCAAGCTCGCTTGAGACAGTCAAAAAAGGATTAGTTCCACTGTATACTTTATACTCTGCACCGTAGATAAATCCACTCGCATCAGTATTTCCAACATTCACTCCCCATGTAGGATTCTCTGGCAAGCAACGAAAGTCAGCAGCACTTCCAGGGTGAGTCCAGAATGAACCACCAGGAAATCCTAGGGTAAAGTAGTAAATTATTGGCAGTGCATATTAAATAACTCAAAACTAATAATCATTAAGAAATGTGTTTCATACTTCTTCAACCGAAGCAACTTCGATTTTTGAGTATCTGAACGGTTTTTGAAACACGAAAAGCGATACAATAAAATGGTATTTGTTGGGTGCTTGGAATAAAAGTTCAGAAACGGTAGACAGAAATAACCGTACAATAATAAAGCAACAAGGAGCATTGCAACATCCTTTCAGTTGCAGTGAGATTGTTGGAAACGGTCACAGAGGGGAAAAAAAAAAAAACAGTATAAACAAGGTTGCGTTGAAAAATGGTAAGATATTGTACGATAACGCAAATGAGCCATTGAAAGTAAAATTTAGCAAATGATATGCAAATATTACATTACGCGAAACGATCTCTCATTGGTTGTGGTAAAAACTTTACGAGTATTGTCTCGCCAGTAACAACAACTTCTTTGACGCTTGATGCCTCAAAGTTATGTTGCGCTTATGCTGATATAATCGGTTTATATTTAGTATATTGTCACAAAGAGACAGTAATGTCGTTGATCATTATGTCCTAGAATTACAACAAAAACCTCACTTAGAGTAAAGGCAGCCGATCTTCCATCTATTTAACAGTGCATATTCTAAAGGATATCATTTTAAACATATATAAACATGTACATAAATAATTATTTTTATATTTATGTTAGCTATGAGAATGAAAACTATGACATCCATATAAAAACCTTACATAACAGGTATTTGTCCAATTTTACTTCGTTAATAATGTTATTAAGCTCATTTGATTTATATTTTGAAGTAGAAAAATCCTCGAAATATCACATGCTAAGGCTGTGGTTTGATGAGAATGCTTTTGTAGAGTTTTGAACAAAAGCCATTATTTAATTACATGGATCTTCCTCACTTACTGAAACATTGAACAACGAATGACACCAACAATGATGCAGATTGACCAAGTTTTTTTATCGATGACTTTAACGTTTGTTGATCGATGTCTTAAAAATAGTCTTTGAAGGTATGGCTCTCTTTCTCAAAATAAACCCTAACTTGACAAAAAAACTAATTTCATTGCTTGTTAATTTAAATATGTTTGTTGATCATCACTAAAATAATGCGATTAATTTGCATACATATGCGAAGCAGGTTATCCAGTCCGTATACTATCCAGCATAGCTATGTGTAGCACCTATTTACATCGTTCCATCCCTCAAACAAAAATATTTGTTACATCTACATTTACCACCTGATCAGTCAGATCTTCTATAGGTAAACATAGATTTGATACAAAATAGGGTTCTTCTCAGATGTAAATATTTATGTAAGCAAATTCAGACTGTTCTATAAATAGGATGGTTCGCTGGAGATTTATTATAACCCTTCGCTATGAATCAATTAGAAGTGGCACGTACAGCCGCGGTGGCTCAGTGGTTAACGTGTTCGAATTCTACCGTCGGACCTGCCAGGGTCAACTATTGTGCTGTGTCCATGTGAAAGGCATTTTACTGACATGAAATGGACTAAATAACTTATTTATCTTGCGAAGCCTTGACGAGAAAAATGACACTAATCTGCACTTGTACATACAGCCTGGGACGATTAAAATTTCAACGGTGTTCACGAATTCATGCAAATGTCAATGATTGGAGCAAAGTAAAACTAGTCATGGAACAACACACCGTGTGTCTTACATGATCGTGCCTCAGACGATCTTATCTCCCTTACGTGACTGTGTTTCCCTACTCATATTCGGTATAAAACAGCGCCTTGTTATGTTGCGATAAGGCAAATCATGTTCCATTCTAACTTCACCCACGCACATATTACCCTAATAAAAGAAAAATATTTTCATAGCGATATACAACCTGAGCATGTGAAAGTTTCGATTTACATTTTGTTTGCAACATTTGTTTTCTGTACGATAAACAGAACAGTCATAACCATGCTATTTTTATGTGCCATCTTATCTGTTAGGAATCTGAGAGAGAGAGAGAGAGAGTTTGTTAGACAATTGTTTAACAGTTATCGACATAATAAGATACAGTTTGTGTTACCTTTGTACACTAGGTCTGTTCCGTTTTCTGGACATGTGTTCCTTCCCCATCTCACGTATGTCGACCCAAGCCCTTGAGATAAGAGTAGTAACAAATATCCTTTAAAGAAGTAAATCTAGTCGCCTATAAGCACAATTATCATTGCAAAACAAATGAGTTCACCTGCTGCAATTTATTGGCCTCTGCTGAGAGGATACGTTGATGTACCGCAAAAGACCATTTCCCAGAAATTTTCAATGTAATACGCTAAATTATTCATTTCATAAAATGAATTACAGAACGGAAGGAAATATGGTTATTTAATAAAAATCCAGTTAACATCTTAGTTACAGATGTCGAAAGTAACAGTTGGTTAGCTTGATTGAATACTGCAATCACTTACAGCAAAGTAATAAAGAATACATTATTAAGCAATTTAAATTTGTACAGGGATCAGCACAAAGAAGAATAATAAAAGACACTTACCATTTGATTTATTTTCTGTAAGTCGCTGAATTTCGAAATGTTTCTCCTTTACATCTGTTTCAAGAGCTTTTACCTTTTCTTGAAGTTGTATGAGGATAGAATCCGTTTCTCTCTGAGAAAATTCAGCTCTTAGAAGTCTCTCTAACAATTTGTACTCGTAATCGAATCTTGGACAGTCACTTGTACCAGACGCTTGGGTCATTTGTGACTGGCTGCCAACAACAAGGAGTGTGAACAATAAACATTGAATGAAACACATCATCTAAGTTGTAGCATTAAAGCATACAAAACTATATTGCTATTAATGCAACAGATCTTCTAAAATATATGATAAGACGATGGCCAATACAGTAGCTGAATGTCTTGAGGCACTGAGTAATGTAATGAGAGTCGACCTGAAAATCAGCCTCTACGATTTTATCAAGCTTTGGAACTAGCCTTTAATTGGTTAACATTAGTTCACGTGGCACTGGAATCTACCAGTCATTTGTTTAAGAGATTTGTAATGAAATGCTCATGTTTAAATAGTGTGTAGTTATTTATAGTAGTTACACAATAGGAAGACCTGGGCCAATAAATTAAATCTATCCACGTTAAACCTGTTAGTCGGTTCATATCTACCTTAAACCGGTGTTAGTTGTGTTGAATTTGAATTGTTTACTGTATGGTATGAATGGTTATGGTATGTATACCTGTGATTTGTATTTGATCTTAGCCAAAAGTCAATATAGTCGTCTCCTTGACCAGTGACATTTAATTTGTAAACAAAATAATACATAGCTAATATTTCTCAACGACGATATATTAAATATTCAGATTATTATCTTTGGAGGAAAACATATTTGCGTCTATCTGAATGTATGACAATAGTTATTCACTTGGTAATTTCTATGCATATTGACAACTTTGAATGTTTTGGAGAGGAAACTGGCTTTTATCAGGGCTGGATTATTGTGTTCAAGTTTTCTATATCAATATTGTTTGCATGAAAATTTACTCATTCCTGCCTTACAATTAGAGGCAGAATCAGCCTTATTATTGTGTTCAGTTAATAATTGATTTGATACTTGGTGCCCGGCCAGGAACTTTGTTAAGACTATGATAACATTAGGTTCAAAGATTGCATCCAGAGTGATCTTATAATCTAACTTGATGCGGAAAAGGTCAACATTTAAAAAATGCTGTTTATGCAGTTGCCGATTATTAGTTGACTTACAGTTTCTTTTGTCAAGATGTCTCCTTCTATAACAGTTTCGAATCTCAATCCAGCACGTCATTTAGGAATCAAGTTCTGTTAAGACTGATCAGAAACCCTTATCTTTTCCCACGTGAAGCTATTGCAAGTAGAAATGGCATGTTCTTTCTATTTGGTGCAGACTGAAACGTTAGCAACATAATCATTAACGCTCTTAGTTCTCCCACATCAAGGTCAGGGTGATGTATTGGAAGCAATATGTTTGATGAATCAAACAAAACCCAGTCTGATTGTAGTATGGAAACTTATGAACCATTTATGTGGAATGCTTCTATATCACATATTGGTGATTATAGCCAGTCAGTCACTATTAGTATTCTAAGAGATACAGTAATTTCTCAGATTCTTTTATTATCAGGTATTTTGCATTTTCTGAGAAGTCTTTTAATGAAATTGTTCTTATTCAAGAAGTAGAGTGCGGCTTTGTTAAAGTTAATCTCAATTGTGTAAATTGGTGATCAGACATAGTCTTAGAACTTGTGACGGTCGGAACTGTGACTTCTATACTCATCAAGTGCTTTCATTTATTACTAGGAAAAAACCCAGCTAGAAATAAGGTTGTGGTTAATCCATTCGTAACTAACAACATTGTTTGGATCATAAAGTCAAACTAATTGAAAATGCAAAGCCTGATTTATACCCAGCTTGTGTAGTGATTAGAGCCATGGCAACGAAAGTTCTTGAGAATAATGTTGATCAGGAAATCATTCGTTTTAGCGACATATGGATTGGACAGGATTTTTGATGAGGTTATATTTGCTTCTGGTATTGTTCATTTAAAAGGGATTGATCACAATGAACTTCGTTTAACTAGTCATTCTCTTTATCCTAATCAGGAGACAAACGACAATTACTCGTCGTCGAACATGAACATGTTTCTGAGATACCGTTTGTTTCAGAAGGCTATTAGCGAAACTGAAATCACACACGGATCGTTTGTGATTTCGTTAAAATGGGGTCCTTACGAGAAAATGTAGACCACCTGAGATACTCGCTAGTGATCAGTGATTATTGATGTATCAAATTGTTGTTTCTAGTTCGCACTGACAGCAAGTTCTTAGTCTAGCCCATGAAAAATCTTTACTTGATTATTTAGGCGCCATTATTATTTATCACATGATTTTGAATCATTTTATTGGCCAAAAAGTTAAAGTAATGCTTCTGATTTACTGTAGATTGTGTCACACTTTGTCGAATGTTTAGAAAACTAAAAAAAGATAAATAAGGCACATCTGCAACCAAAATCTGGATTTACAAACCATTTAGCAACAAAATGCTAGATTGTGTCGTTTTTTTACGCAAGACTAAATAAAAATGATAGTAAGATATGACAGAAATACAAAGGAATGGTGTGCCAAGCCTGCTAATAAAGTTCTGGTTCTCTTGTTCATACCTCAAAGTCCTCTTCGAGCTAAGTATTATGGTCCTCATGAAGTTAAAAAGAATGTAAGTTACTTTATATCATTAACAAGCCTGGGAGGCGAAAGCAAAAACATCTCTCGCATATACATATGTTAGAGGGGTATGTTGACAAAGCTAGCACTGTTTATCATTCAGTCAATTTAATTGTACGTGTCCCAAGCTGTGAGGATTTAAAGGTTGGAACGAAATAGGACTGTTTTTTACTCTGGAGAAACTGATCTTCGGAATTCAGAAATATTGCAGGATCATGACCAGAAACAGGTACATCAGCAGCTGCAAGAAATGAATGAATTAAAACAGCTATTATTTGAACATGACGACACGTTTCCAGATGTTCTAACAGCAACAAATAAAATCTACCATAATGCTAACATTATAGATTCAACACCTGTGACGCAGCATCCGTTTAGGATTAATCGTCTCAAAAAGGAATGGGTGATTAAATAAATTCCGTATTTGCTGAAGAATTTATTTTAAAGAGGCTGATGTCGTTGGAAAGAGAAAGATTCCGTTCCGGGATAGAAATTATATTAAACTTTAAACTTGACTTTTAGCTCTGCCAGTTGTCAGCTTGCATTTTATAGCATTATCTGATGAACATTAATAACAATGATGCACACCCAAAATCTAAGGCTGAGTAAAAGTTAAATTAAAAATAATATAAAGTACTAAACATATTCTTTGATATCTTTAGTTTGATACATATAAAAGTGCTGGTTTTTTTCTCTGGTTGAATTATATAAACATAATGACATTGAACAGTAACTTCGAGTATTAATTGTGAGAAACAAGCATGCTCAGTGATAGCCAAATTCATTAAACATTGTATAAAACCTTCCTTTGAGTGCCGTGTCATTATTCCTGAGCTAGTGCGCGCTTGTTTCATAATCTCTATTTTAATTTCTCATCATATGTGTCAATGACACCCGATGTGATCATAAACTGAATCGATCATTTGCTTTCCAAACATTTTGCCCATTTTATTTTTATGCTGGAATATTTTATACAATAACATTTATTCATGTCAATATTGATATTCTGATCAATAAAGGCGTCCTAAAGTCGAATTTGGACTCATATGACAGAATAAAAGATTAATCGCTTTAAAGAAACATAATTTTGATAGCTACGATAACTTGTAAATGACCCATTATATGATCTGATGGTTAAAACAATTTAGTCTTTGTACTCAAACCTACAAGGAGGTTAAGAAATATGTTAATCAGAAACGTGACTGAAACGAAAATTAAAAAACAAATTCCACCACGAGCATCTCCATTACAGGAAATGTGTTTTAAACAAATTGTATCTTGTAATATTCTTTTTCATGTACAGATTGACAATGAAAACATAATAATTGGCAATCAATAGCTGGGTCGCCATCCGAAAATGTCTACTACTCTCGAACGTTTATGCATATGGCAAAGTTAACATCCTATTATTTTAGATTGTGCACTTCGTAGAGAGGGTTAGAGAATTAGTGCGTGCAGGAAATGTTTTTAGCGCAGTTTCACTGATAAACCCGAATTAGATTCCTAGTGGTGGACACTTGAAAGGTGTCTAACTTGCACAATAATATTATATATCTGTCTGTCTGTCTATCTCTCTCTCTCTCTATCTATCTATCTATGTTCTGAAGATAAAGCATAGCTGTAGTCCATGCTAGGTTCAGTCATCAATAAAGAAAAGGATTTCGGTACCTTCACATAGTGTCAAGATTGTGACTTATTTTTAAAAACTTAATCGCGCATTGACATATGTTCTAGTTTAAAGCGCATAATTAGCTTTTAAAACATGTTTTTACTGCAATGCTATGTTTTGAATAATAATTCCTTCATATAGCTTTGCAATGACGGATAGAAAATGTTTGGTATTGTAAAAGTCCTATGTCATTAAACGTAACAAGAGTCATGATTGTGACGACTTTTATTAAACATACTTGTCATGGCGGCCATTAGGAGATACATCGCATCTACGTGTACAAGATAAAGATACTGGTCTAATGAACACTTTATAACACCGAGTACAACGACGATACAACAGGTTTCATTTTGAACAAAGAACGCAGGCTATAACTCGATTTTCAACGTATGGTGGACACGGTAGTGATCCACATTTGGCCTGAATTATGTACATCAGATGCCCTTCTTTATTAACAATGCTTCCAGGTGTTGACTCTGGGTTTGCATCCACGCAAACGTAGTTTGTCGCTCAAGCGTGATTATAATGCCCAGTCACCAGATACCCTGTGTATTCCATGCTCCACCCTGGGTAGCAATTCGTTCTAGCAGGGATCATGAGTATGTTTGCGCGTGTAGTTCTACACACAGAACATGGCACGTCGAGATCATTTGAGACACTAAAAAAAGGATTAGTTCCACTGTATACTTTATACTCTGCACCGTAGATAAGTCCACTAAAATCGGTATTTCCAACATTCGCCCCCCATGTAGGATTCTCTGGCAAGCAAAGTAAGTCAGCAGCACTTCCAGGGTGAATCCAGAATGAACCACCAGCAAATCCTAGGGTAAAGTAGTAAATTATTGGCAGTGCATATTAAATAACTCAAAACTAATAATCATTAAGGAATGTGTTTCATACTTCTTCAACCGAAGCAACTTCAATTTTTGAGCATCTGAACGGTTTTTGAAACACGAAAAGCGATACAATAAAATGGTATTAGTTGGGTGCTTGGAGTAAAAGTTCAGAAACGGTAGACAGAAATAACCGTACAATAATAAAACAACAAGGAGTATTGCAACATCCTTTCAGTTGCAGTGAGATTGTTGGAAACGGTCACAGAGGGTAAAAATACAGTATAAACAAAGTTGCGTTGGAAAATGGTAAGATATTGTACGATAACGCAAATGAGCCATTGAAAGTAAAATTTAGCAAATGATATGCAAATATTACATTATGCAAAACGATCTCTCATTGGTTGTGGTAAAAACTTTACGAGTATTGTCTCGCTAGTAACAACAACTTCTTTGACTCTTGATGCCTCAAAGTTATGTTGCGCTTATGCTGATATAATCGGTTTATATTTAGTATATTGTCACAGAGACAGTAATGTCGTTGATCATTATGTCCTAGAATTACAACAAAAACCTCACTTAGAGTAAAGGCAGCCGATCTTCCATCTATTTAACAGTGCATATTCTAAAGGATATCTTTTTAAACATATATAAACATGTAAATAAATAATTATTTTTATATTTATGTTAGCTATGAGAATGAAAACTATGACATCCATATAAAAACCTTACATAACAGGCATTTGTCCAATTTTACTTCGTTAATAATGTTATTAAGCTCATTTGATTTATATTTTGAAGTAGAAAAATCCTCGAAATATCACATGCTAAGGCTGTGGTTTGATGAGAATGCTTTTGTAGAGTTTTGAACAAAAGCCATTATTTAATTACATGGATCTTCCTCACTTACTGAAACATTGAACAACGAATGACACCGACAATTATGCAGATTGATCAAGTTTTTTTATCGATGACTTTAACGTTTGTTGATCGATGTCTTAAAAATAGTCTTTGAAGGTATGGCTCTCTTTCTCAAAATAAACTTGACAAAAAAACTAATTTCATTGCTTGTTAATTTAAATATGTTTGTTGATCATCACTAAAATAATGCGATTAATTTGCATACATATGCGAAGCAGGTTATCCAGTCCGTATACTATCCAGCATAGCTATGTGTAGCACCTATTTACATCGTTCCATCCCTCAAACAAAAATATTTGTTACATCTACATTTACCACCTGATCAATCAGATCTTCTATAGGTAAACATAGATTTGATACAAAATAGGGTTCTTCTCAGATGTAAATATTTATGTAAGCAAATTCAGACTGTTCTATAAATAGGATGGTTCGCTGGAGATTTATTATAACCCTTCGCTATGAATCAATTAGAAGTGGCACGTACAGCCGCGGTGGCTCAGTGGTTAACGTGTTCGAATTCTACCGTCGGACCTGCCAGGGTCAACTATTGTGCTGTGTAGATGTGAAAGACATTTTACTGACATGAAATGGACTAAATAACTTATTTATCTTGCGAAGCCTTGACGCGAAAAATGACACTAATCTGCACTTGTACATACAGCCTGGGACGATTAAAACTTCAACGGTGTTCACGAATTCATGCAAATGTCAATGATTGGAGCAAAGTAAAACTAGTCATGGAACAACACACCGTGTGTCTTACATGATCGTGCCTCAGACGATCTTATCTACCTCACGTGACTGTGTTTCCCTACTCATATTCGGTATAAAACAGCGCCTTGTTATGTTGCGATAAGGCAAATCATGTTCCACTCTAACTTCACCCACGCACATATTACCCTAATAAAAGCAAAATATTTTCATAGCGATATACAACCTGAGCATGTGAAAGTTTCGATTTACATTTTGTTTGCAACATTTGTTTTCTGTACGATAAACAGAACAGTCATAACCATGCTATTTTTATGTGCCATCTTATCTGTTAGGAATCTGAGAGCGAGAGAGAGAGAGAGTTTGTTAGACAATTGTTTAACAGTTATCGACATAATAAGATACAGTTTGTCGTACCTTTGTATACTAGGTCTGTACCGTTTTCTGGACATGTGTTCCTTCCCCATCTCACGTATGTCGACCCAAGCCCTTGAGATAAGAGTAGTAACAAATATCCTTTAAAGAAGTAAATCTAGTCGCCTATAAGCACAATTATCATTGCAAAACAAATGAGTTCACCTGCTGCAATTTATTGGCCTTTGCTGAGAGGATACGTTGATGTACCGCAAAAGACCATTTCCCAGAAATTTTCAATGTAATACGCTAAATTATTCATTTCATAAAATGAATTACAGAACGGAAGGAAATATGGTTATTTAAGAAAAAATCCAGTTAACATCTTAGTTACAGATGTCGAAAGTAACAGTTGGTTATCTTGATTGAATATTGCAATAACTTACAGCAAAGTAATAAAGAACACATTATTAAGCAATTTAGATTTGTACAGGGATCAGCACAAAGAAGAATAATAAAAGACACTTACCATTTGATTTCTTTTCTATAAGTCGCTGAATTTCGAAATGTTTCTCCTTTATATCTGTTTCAAGAGCTTTTACCTTTTCTTGAAGTTGTATGAGGATAGAATCCGTTTCTCTCTGAGAAAATTCAGCTCTTAGAAGTCTCTCTAACAATTTGTACTCGTAATCGAATCTTGGACAGTCACTTGTACCAGATGCTTGGGTCATTTGTGACTGGCTGCCAACAACAAGGAGTGTGAACAATAAACATTGAATGAAACACATCATCTAAGTTGTAGCATTAAAGCATACAAAACTATATTGCTATTAATGCAACAGATCTTCTAAAATATATAATAAGACGATGGCCAATACAGTAGCTGAATGTCTTGAGGTACTGATTAATGTAATGAGAGTCGACCTGAAAATCAGCCTCTACGATTTTATCAAGCTTTGGAACTAGCCTTTAATTGGTTGACATTAGTTCACGTGGCACTGGAATGTACCAGTTATTTGTTTAAGAGATTTATAATGAAATGCTCATGTTTAAATAGTGTGTAGTTATTTATAGTAGTTACACAATAGGAAGACCTGGGCCAATAAATTAAATCTATCCACGTTAAACCTGTTAGTCGGTTCATATCTACCTTAAACCGGTGTTAGTTGTATTGAATTTGAATTGTTTACTGTATGGTATGAATGGTTACGCTATGTATACCTGTGATTTGTATTTGATCTTAGCCAAAAGTCAATATAGTCGTCTCCTTGACCAGTGACATTTAATTTGTAAACAAAATAATACATAGCTAATATTTCTCAACGACGATATATTAAATATTCAGATTATTATCTTTGGAGGAAAACATATTTGCGTCTATCTGAATGTATGACAATAGTTATTCACTTGGTAATTTCTAAGCATATTGACAACTTTGAATGTTTTGGATAGGAAACTGGCTTTTATCAGGGCTGGATTATTGTGTTTAAGTTTTCTATATCAATATTGTTTGCATGAAAATTTATTCATTCCTGCCTTACAATTAGAGGCAGAATCAGCCTTATTATTGTGTTCAGTTAATAATTGATTTGATACTTGGTGCCCGGCCAGGAACTTTGTTAAGACTATGATAACATTAGGTTCAAAGATTGCATCCAGAGTGATCTTATAATCTAACTTGATGCGGAAAAGGTCAACATTTAAAAAATGCTGTTTATGCAGTTGCCGATTATTAGTTGACTTACAGTTTCTTTTGTCAAGATGTCTCCTTCTAGAGCAGTTTCGAATCTCAATCCAGCACGTCATTTAGGAATCAAGTTCTGTTAAGACTGATCAGAAACCCTTATCTTTTCCCACGTGAAGCTATTGCAAGTAGAAATGGCATGTTCTTTCTATTTGGTGCAGACTGAAACGTTAGCAACATAATCATTAACGCTCTTAGTTCTTCCAGATCAAGGTCAGGGTGATGTATTGGAAGCAATATGTTTGATGAATCAAACAAAACCCAGTCTGATTGTAGTATGGAAACTTATGAACCATTTATGTGGAATGCTTCTATATCACATATTGGTGATTATAGCCAGTCAGTCACTATTAGTATTCTAAGAGATACAGTAATTTCTCAGATTCTTTTATTATCAGGTATTTTGCATTTTCTGAGAAGTCTTTTAATGAAATTGTTCTTATTCAAGAAGTAGAGTGCGGCTTTGTAAAAGTTAATCTCAGTTGTGTAAATTGGTGATCAGACATAGTCTTAGAACTTGTGACGGTCGGAACTGTGACTTCTATACTCATCAAGTGCTTTCATTTATTACTAGGAAAAAACCCAGCTAGAAATAAGGTTGTGGTTAATCCATTCGTAACTAACAACATTGTTTGGATCATAAAGTCAAACTAATTGAAAATGCAAAGCCTGATTTATACCCAGCTTGTGTAGTGATTAGAGCCATGGCAACGAAAGTTCTTGAGAATAATGTTGATCAGGAAATCATTCGTTTTAGCGACATATGGATTGGACAGGATTTTTGATGAGGTTATATTTGCTTCTGGTATTGTTCAATTAAAAGGGATTGATCACAATGAACTTCGTTTAACTAGTCATTCTCTTTATCCTAATCAGGAGACAAACGACAATTACTCGTCGTCGAACATGAACATGTTTCTGAGATACCGTTTGTTTCAGAAGGCTATTAGCGAAACTGAAATCACACACGGATCGTTTGTGATTTCGTTAAAATGGGGTCCTTACGAGAAAATGTAGACCACCTGAGATACTCGCTAGTGATCAGTGATTATTGATGTATCAAATTGTTGTTTCTAGTTCGCACTGACAGCAAGTTCTTAGTCTAGCCCATGAAAAATCTTTACTTGATTATTTAGGCCCCATTATTATTTATCACATGATTTTGAATCATTTTATTGGCCAAAAGGTTAAAGTAATGCTTCTGATTTACTGTAGATTGTGTCACACTTTGTCGAATGTTTAGAAAACTAAAAAAAGATAAATAAGGCACATCTGCAACCAAAATCTGGATTTACAAACCATTTAGCAACAAAATGCTAGATTGTGTCGGTTTTTTACGCAAGACTGAATAAAAATGAAAGTAAGATATGACAGAAATACAAAGGAATGGTGTGCCAAGCCGGCTAATAAAGTTCTGGTTCTCTTGTTCATACCTGAAAGTCCTCTTCGAGCTAAGTATTATGGTCCTCATGAAGTTAAAAAGAATGTAAGTTACTTTATATCATTAGCAAGCCTGGGAGGCGAAATCAAAAACATCTCTCGCATATACATATGTTAGAGGGGTATGTTGACAAAGCTAGCACTGTTTATCATTCAGTCAATTTAATTGTACGTGTCCCAAGCTGTGAGGATTTAAAGGTTGGAACGAAATAGGCTGTTTTTTACTCTGGAGTAACTGATCTTCGGAATTTAGAAATATTGCAGGATCATGACCAGAAACAGCTACATCAGCAGCTGCAAGAAATGAATGAATTAAAACAGCTATTATTTGAACATGACGACACGTTTCCAGATGTTCTAACAGCAACAAATAAAATCTACCATAATGTTAACATTATAGATTCAACACCTGTGACGCAGCATCCGTTTAGGATTAATCGTCTCAAAAAGGAATGGGTGATTAAATAAATTCCGTATTTGCTGAAGAATTTATTTTAAAGAGGCTGATGTCGTTGGAAAGAGAGAGATTCCGTTCCGGGATAGAAATTATATTAAACTTTAAACTTGACTTTTAGCTCTGCCAATTGTCAGCTTGCATTTTATAGCATTATCTGATGAACATTAATAACAATGATGCACACCCAAAATCTAAGGCTGAGTAAAAGTTAAATTAAAAATAATATAAAGTACTAAACATATTCTTTGATATCTTTAGTTTGATACATATAAAAGTGCTGGTTTTTTTCTCTGGTTGAATTATATAAACATAATGACATTGAACAGTAACTTCGAGTATTAATTGTGAGAAACAAGCATGCTCAGTGATAGCCAAATTCATTAAACATTGTATAAAACCTTCCTTTGAGTGCCGTGTCATTATTCCTGAGCTAGTGCGCGCTTGTTTCATAATCTCTATTTTAATTTCTCATCATATGTGTCAATGACACCCGATGTGATCATAAACTGAATCGATCATTTGCTTTCCAAACATTTTGCCCATTTTATTTTTATGCTGGAATATTTTATACAATAACATTTATTCATGTCAATATTGATATTCTGATCAATAAAGGCGTCCTAAAGTCGAATTTGGACTCATATGACAGAATAAAAGATTAATCGCTTTAAAGAAACATAATTTTGATAGCTACGATAACTTGTAAATGACCCATTATATGATCTGATGGTTAAAACAATTTAGTCTTTGTACTCAAACCTACAAGGAGGTTAAGAAATATGTTAATCAGAAACGTGACTGAAACGAAAATTAAAAAACAAATTCCACCACGAGCATCTCCATTACAGGAAATGTGTTTTAAACAAATTGTATCTTGTAATATTCTTTTTCATGTACAGATTGACAATGAAAACATAATAATTGGCAATCAATAGCTGGGTCGCCATCCGAAAATGTCTACTACTCTCGAACGTTTATGCATATGGCAAAGTTAACATCCTATTATTTTAGATTGTGCACTTCGTAGAGAGGGTTAGAGAATTAGTGCGTGCAGGAAATGTTTTTAGCGCAGTTTCACTGATAAACCCGAATTAGATTCCTAGTGGTGGACACTTGAAAGGTGTCTAACTTGCACAATAATATTATATATCTGTCTGTCTGTCTATCTCTCTCTCTCTCTATCTATCTATCTATGTTCTGAAGATAAAGCATAGCTGTAGTCCATGCTAGGTTCAGTCATCAATAAAGAAAAGGATTTCGGTACCTTCACATAGTGTCAAGATTGTGACTTATTTTTAAAAACTTAATCGCGCATTGACATATGTTCTAGTTTAAAGCGCATAATTAGCTTTTAAAACATGTTTTTACTGCAAT
Organism: Sinohyriopsis cumingii; assembly: GCA_028554795.2. Classification (NCBI taxonomy): domain Eukaryota; kingdom Metazoa; phylum Mollusca; class Bivalvia; order Unionida; family Unionidae; genus Sinohyriopsis; species Sinohyriopsis cumingii. Next base: position 17,270,694 of record CM068841.1, read on the forward strand.
GCTATGTTTTGAATAATAATTCCTTCATATAGCTTTGCAATGACGGATAGAAAATGTTTGGTATTGTAAAAGTCCTATGTCATTAAACGTAACAAGAGTCATGATTGTGACGACTTTTATTAAACATACTTGTCATGGCGGCCATTAGGAGATACATCGCATCTACGTGTACAAGATAAAGATACTGGTCTAATGAACACTTTATAACACCGAGTACAACGACGATACAACAGGTTTCATTTTGAACAAAGAACGCAGGCTATAACTCGATTTTCAACGTATGGTGGACACGGTAGTGATCCACATTTGGCCTGAATTATGTACATCAGATGCCCTTCTTTATTAACAATGCTTCCAGGTGTTGACTCTGGGTTTGCATCCACGCAAACGTAGTTTGTCGCTCAAGCGTGATTATAATGCCCAGTCACCAGATACCCTGTGTATTCCATGCTCCACCCTGGGTAGCAATTCGTTCTAGCAGGGATCATGAGTATGTTTGCGCGTGTAGTTCTACACACAGAACATGGCACGTCGAGATCATTTGAGACACTAAAAAAAGGATTAGTTCCACTGTATACTTTATACTCTGCACCGTAGATAAGTCCACTAAAATCGGTATTTCCAACATTCGCCCCCCATGTAGGATTCTCTGGCAAGCAAAGTAAGTCAGCAGCACTTCCAGGGTGAATCCAGAATGAACCACCAGCAAATCCTAGGGTAAAGTAGTAAATTATTGGCAGTGCATATTAAATAACTCAAAACTAATAATCATTAAGGAATGTGTTTCATACTTCTTCAACCGAAGCAACTTCAATTTTTGAGCATCTGAACGGTTTTTGAAACACGAAAAGCGATACAATAAAATGGTATTAGTTGGGTGCTTGGAGTAAAAGTTCAGAAACGGTAGACAGAAATAACCGTACAATAATAAAACAACAAGGAGCATTGCAACATCCTTTCAGTTGCAGTGAGATTGTTGGAAACGGTCACAGAGGGTAAAAATACAGTATAAACAAAGTTGCGTTGGAAAATGGTAAGATATTGTACGATAACGCAAATGAGCCATTGAAAGTAAAATTTAGCAAATGATATGCAAATATTACATTATGCAAAACGATCTCTCATTGGTTGTGGTAAAAACTTTACGAGTATTGTCTCGCTAGTAACAACAACTTCTTTGACTCTTGATGCCTCAAAGTTATGTTGCGCTTATGCTGATATAATCGGTTTATATTTAGTATATTGTCACAGAGACAGTAATGTCGTTGATCATTATGTCCTAGAATTACAACAAAAACCTCACTTAGAGTAAAGGCAGCCGATCTTCCATCTATTTAACAGTGCATATTCTAAAGGATATCTTTTTAAACATATATAAACATGTAAATAAATAATTATTTTTATATTTATGTTAGCTATGAGAATGAAAACTATGACATCCATATAAAAACCTTACATAACAGGCATTTGTCCAATTTTACTTCGTTAATAATGTTATTAAGCTCATTTGATTTATATTTTGAAGTAGAAAAATCCTCGAAATATCACATGCTAAGGCTGTGGTTTGATGAGAATGCTTTTGTAGAGTTTTGAACAAAAGCCATTATTTAATTACATGGATCTTCCTCACTTACTGAAACATTGAACAACGAATGACACCGACAATTATGCAGATTGATCAAGTTTTTTTATCGATGACTTTAACGTTTGTTGATCGATGTCTTAAAAATAGTCTTTGAAGGTATGGCTCTCTTTCTCAAAATAAACCCTAACTTGACAAAAAAACTAATTTCATTGCTTGTTAATTTAAATATGTTTGTTGATCATCACTAAAATAATGCGATTAATTTGCATACATATGCGAAGCAGGTTATCCAGTCCGTATACTATCCAGCATAGCTATGTGTAGCACCTATTTACATCGTTCCATCCCTCAAACAAAAATATTTGTTACATCTACATTTACCACCTGATCAATCAGATCTTCTATAGGTAAACATAGATTTGATACAAAATAGGGTTCTTCTCAGATGTAAATATTTATGTAAGCAAATTCAGACTGTTCTATAAATAGGATGGTTCGCTGGAGATTTATTATAACCCTTCGCTATGAATCAATTAGAAGTGGCACGTACAGCCGCGGTGGCTCAGTGGTTAACGTGTTCGAATTCTACCGTCGGACCTGCCAGGGTCAACTATTGTGCTGTGTAGATGTGAAAGACATTTTACTGACATGAAATGGACTAAATAACTTATTTATCTTGCGAAGCCTTGACGCGAAAAATGACACTAATCTGCACTTGTACATACAGCCTGGGACGATTAAAACTTCAACGGTGTTCACGAATTCATGCAAATGTCAATGATTGGAGCAAAGTAAAACTAGTCATGGAACAACACACCGTGTGTCTTACATGATCGTGCCTCAGACGATCTTATCTACCTCACGTGACTGTGTTTCCCTACTCATATTCGGTATAAAACAGCGCCTTGTTATGTTGCGATAAGGCAAATCATGTTCCACTCTAACTTCACCCACGCACATATTACCCTAATAAAAGCAAAATATTTTCATAGCGATATACAACCTGAGCATGTGAAAGTTTCGATTTACATTTTGTTTGCAACATTTGTTTTCTGTACGATAAACAGAACAGTCATAACCATGCTATTTTTATGTGCCATCTTATCTGTTAGGAATCTGAGAGCGAGAGAGAGAGAGAGTTTGTTAGACAATTGTTTAACAGTTATCGACATAATAAGATACAGTTTGTCGTACCTTTGTATACTAGGTCTGTACCGTTTTCTGGACATGTGTTCCTTCCCCATCTCACGTATGTCGACCCAAGCCCTTGAGATAAGAGTAGTAACAAATATCCTTTAAAGAAGTAAATCTAGTCGCCTATAAGCACAATTATCATTGCAAAACAAATGAGTTCACCTGCTGCAATTTATTGGCCTTTGCTGAGAGGATACGTTGATGTACCGCAAAAGACCATTTCCCAGAAATTTTCAATGTAATACGCTAAATTATTCATTTCATAAAATGAATTACAGAACGGAAGGAAATATGGTTATTTAAGAAAAAATCCAGTTAACATCTTAGTTACAGATGTCGAAAGTAACAGTTGGTTATCTTGATTGAATATTGCAATAACTTACAGCAAAGTAATAAAGAACACATTATTAAGCAATTTAGATTTGTACAGGGATCAGCACAAAGAAGAATAATAAAAGACACTTACCATTTGATTTCTTTTCTATAAGTCGCTGAATTTCGAAATGTTTCTCCTTTATATCTGTTTCAAGAGCTTTTACCTTTTCTTGAAGTTGTATGAGGATAGAATCCGTTTCTCTCTGAGAAAATTCAGCTCTTAGAAGTCTCTCTAACAATTTGTACTCGTAATCGAATCTTGGACAGTCACTTGTACCAGATGCTTGGGTCATTTGTGACTGGCTGCCAACAACAAGGAGTGTGAACAATAAACATTGAATGAAACACATCATCTAAGTTGTAGCATTAAAGCATACAAAACTATATTGCTATTAATGCAACAGATCTTCTAAAATATATAATAAGACGATGGCCAATACAGTAGCTGAATGTCTTGAGGTACTGATTAATGTAATGAGAGTCGACCTGAAAATCAGCCTCTACGATTTTATCAAGCTTTGGAACTAGCCTTTAATTGGTTGACATTAGTTCACGTGGCACTGGAATGTACCAGTTATTTGTTTAAGAGATTTATAATGAAATGCTCATGTTTAAATAGTGTGTAGTTATTTATAGTAGTTACACAATAGGAAGACCTGGGCCAATAAATTAAATCTATCCACGTTAAACCTGTTAGTCGGTTCATATCTACCTTAAACCGGTGTTAGTTGTATTGAATTTGAATTGTTTACTGTATGGTATGAATGGTTACGCTATGTATACCTGTGATTTGTATTTGATCTTAGCCAAAAGTCAATATAGTCGTCTCCTTGACCAGTGACATTTAATTTGTAAACAAAATAATACATAGCTAATATTTCTCAACGACGATATATTAAATATTCAGATTATTATCTTTGGAGGAAAACATATTTGCGTCTATCTGAATGTATGACAATAGTTATTCACTTGGTAATTTCTAAGCATATTGACAACTTTGAATGTTTTGGATAGGAAACTGGCTTTTATCAGGGCTGGATTATTGTGTTTAAGTTTTCTATATCAATATTGTTTGCATGAAAATTTATTCATTCCTGCCTTACAATTAGAGGCAGAATCAGCCTTATTATTGTGTTCAGTTAATAATTGATTTGATACTTGGTGCCCGGCCAGGAACTTTGTTAAGACTATGATAACATTAGGTTCAAAGATTGCATCCAGAGTGATCTTATAATCTAACTTGATGCGGAAAAGGTCAACATTTAAAAAATGCTGTTTATGCAGTTGCCGATTATTAGTTGACTTACAGTTTCTTTTGTCAAGATGTCTCCTTCTAGAGCAGTTTCGAATCTCAATCCAGCACGTCATTTAGGAATCAAGTTCTGTTAAGACTGATCAGAAACCCTTATCTTTTCCCACGTGAAGCTATTGCAAGTAGAAATGGCATGTTCTTTCTATTTGGTGCAGACTGAAACGTTAGCAACATAATCATTAACGCTCTTAGTTCTTCCAGATCAAGGTCAGGGTGATGTATTGGAAGCAATATGTTTGATGAATCAAACAAAACCCAGTCTGATTGTAGTATGGAAACTTATGAACCATTTATGTGGAATGCTTCTATATCACATATTGGTGATTATAGCCAGTCAGTCACTATTAGTATTCTAAGAGATACAGTAATTTCTCAGATTCTTTTATTATCAGGTATTTTGCATTTTCTGAGAAGTCTTTTAATGAAATTGTTCTTATTCAAGAAGTAGAGTGCGGCTTTGTAAAAGTTAATCTCAGTTGTGTAAATTGGTGATCAGACATAGTCTTAGAACTTGTGACGGTCGGAACTGTGACTTCTATACTCATCAAGTGCTTTCATTTATTACTAGGAAAAAACCCAGCTAGAAATAAGGTTGTGGTTAATCCATTCGTAACTAACAACATTGTTTGGATCATAAAGTCAAACTAATTGAAAATGCAAAGCCTGATTTATACCCAGCTTGTGTAGTGATTAGAGCCATGGCAACGAAAGTTCTTGAGAATAATGTTGATCAGGAAATCATTCGTTTTAGCGACATATGGATTGGACAGGATTTTTGATGAGGTTATATTTGCTTCTGGTATTGTTCAATTAAAAGGGATTGATCACAATGAACTTCGTTTAACTAGTCATTCTCTTTATCCTAATCAGGAGACAAACGACAATTACTCGTCGTCGAACATGAACATGTTTCTGAGATACCGTTTGTTTCAGAAGGCTATTAGCGAAACTGAAATCACACACGGATCGTTTGTGATTTCGTTAAAATGGGGTCCTTACGAGAAAATGTAGACCACCTGAGATACTCGCTAGTGATCAGTGATTATTGATGTATCAAATTGTTGTTTCTAGTTCGCACTGACAGCAAGTTCTTAGTCTAGCCCATGAAAAATCTTTACTTGATTATTTAGGCCCCATTATTATTTATCACATGATTTTGAATCATTTTATTGGCCAAAAGGTTAAAGTAATGCTTCTGATTTACTGTAGATTGTGTCACACTTTGTCGAATGTTTAGAAAACTAAAAAAAGATAAATAAGGCACATCTGCAACCAAAATCTGGATTTACAAACCATTTAGCAACAAAATGCTAGATTGTGTCGGTTTTTTACGCAAGACTGAATAAAAATGAAAGTAAGATATGACAGAAATACAAAGGAATGGTGTGCCAAGCCGGCTAATAAAGTTCTGGTTCTCTTGTTCATACCTGAAAGTCCTCTTCGAGCTAAGTATTATGGTCCTCATGAAGTTAAAAAGAATGTAAGTTACTTTATATCATTAGCAAGCCTGGGAGGCGAAATCAAAAACATCTCTCGCATATACATATGTTAGAGGGGTATGTTGACAAAGCTAGCACTGTTTATCATTCAGTCAATTTAATTGTACGTGTCCCAAGCTGTGAGGATTTAAAGGTTGGAACGAAATAGGCTGTTTTTTACTCTGGAGTAACTGATCTTCGGAATTTAGAAATATTGCAGGATCATGACCAGAAACAGCTACATCAGCAGCTGCAAGAAATGAATGAATTAAAACAGCTATTATTTGAACATGACGACACGTTTCCAGATGTTCTAACAGCAACAAATAAAATCTACCATAATGTTAACATTATAGATTCAACACCTGTGACGCAGCATCCGTTTAGGATTAATCGTCTCAAAAAGGAATGGGTGATTAAATAAATTCCGTATTTGCTGAAGAATTTATTTTAAAGAGGCTGATGTCGTTGGAAAGAGAGAGATTCCGTTCCGGGATAGAAATTATATTAAACTTTAAACTTGACTTTTAGCTCTGCCAATTGTCAGCTTGCATTTTATAGCATTATCTGATGAACATTAATAACAATGATGCACACCCAAAATCTAAGGCTGAGTAAAAGTTAAATTAAAAATAATATAAAGTACTAAACATATTCTTTGATATCTTTAGTTTGATACATATAAAAGTGCTGGTTTTTTTCTCTGGTTGAATTATATAAACATAATGACATTGAACAGTAACTTCGAGTATTAATTGTGAGAAACAAGCATGCTCAGTGATAGCCAAATTCATTAAACATTGTATAAAACCTTCCTTTGAGTGCCGTGTCATTATTCCTGAGCTAGTGCGCGCTTGTTTCATAATCTCTATTTTAATTTCTCATCATATGTGTCAATGACACCCGATGTGATCATAAACTGAATCGATCATTTGCTTTCCAAACATTTTGCCCATTTTATTTTTATGCTGGAATATTTTATACAATAACATTTATTCATGTCAATATTGATATTCTGATCAATAAAGGCGTCCTAAAGTCGAATTTGGACTCATATGACAGAATAAAAGATTAATCGCTTTAAAGAAACATAATTTTGATAGCTACGATAACTTGTAAATGACCCATTATATGATCTGATGGTTAAAACAATTTAGTCTTTGTACTCAAACCTACAAGGAGGTTAAGAAATATGTTAATCAGAAACGTGACTGAAACGAAAATTAAAAAACAAATTCCACCACGAGCATCTCCATTACAGGAAATGTGTCTTAAACAAATTGTATCTTGTAATATTCTTTTTCATGTACAGATTGACAATGAAAACATAATAATTGGCAATCAATAGCTGGGTCGCCATCCGAAAATGTCTACTACTCTCGAACGTTTATGCATATGGCAAAGTTAACATCCTATTATTTTAGATTGTGCACTTCGTAGAGAGGGTTAGAGAATTAGTGCGTGCAGGAAATGTTTTTAGCGCAGTTTCACTGATAAACCCGAATTAGATTCCTAGTGGTGGACACTTGAAAGGTGTCTAACTTGCACAATAATATTATATATCTGTCTGTCTGTCTATCTCTCTCTCTCTCTATCTATCTATCTATGTTCTGAAGATAAAGCATAGCTGTAGTCCATGCTAGGTTCAGTCATCAATAAAGAAAAGGATTTCGGTACCTTCACATAGTGTCAAGATTGTGACTTATTTTTAAAAACTTAATCGCGCATTGACATATGTTCTAGTTTAAAGCGCATAATTAGCTTTTAAAACATGTTTTTACTGCAATGCTATGTTTTGAATAATAATTCCTTCATATAGCTTTGCAATGACGGATAGAAAATGTTTGGTATTGTAAAAGTCCTATGTCATTAAACGTAACAAGAGTCATGATTGTGACGACTTTTATTAAACATACTTGTCATGGCGGCCATTAGGAGATACATCGCATCTACGTGTACAAGATAAAGATACTGGTCTAATGAACACTTTATAAAACCGAGTACAACGACGATACAACAGGTTTCATTTTGAACAAAGAACGCAGGCTATAACTCGATTTTCAACGTATGGTGGACACGGTAGTGATCCACATTTGGCCTGAATTATGTACATCAGATGCCCTTCTTTATTAACAATGCTTCCAGGTGTTGACTCTGGGTTTGCATCCACGCAAACGTAGTTTGTCGCTCAAGCGTGATTATAATGCCCAGTCACCAGATACCCTGTGTATTCCATGCTCCACCCTGGGTAGCAATTCGTTCTAGCAGGGATCATGAGTATGTTTGCGCGTGTAGTTCTACACACAGAACATGGCACGTCGAGATCATTTGAGACACTAAAAAAAGGATTAGTTCCACTGTATACTTTATACTCTGCACCGTAGATAAGTCCACTAAAATCGGTATTTCCAACATTCGCCCCCCATGTAGGATTCTCTGGCAAGCAAAGTAAGTCAGCAGCACTTCCAGGGTGAATCCAGAATGAACCACCAGCAAATCCTAGGGTAAAGTAGTAAATTATTGGCAGTGCATATTAAATAACTCAAAACTAATAATCATTAAGGAATGTGTTTCATACTTCTTCAACCGAAGCAACTTCAATTTTTGAGCATCTGAACGGTTTTTGAAACACGAAAAGCGATACAATAAAATGGTATTAGTTGGGTGCTTGGAGTAAAAGTTCAGAAACGGTAGACAGAAATAACCGTACAATAATAAAACAACAAGGAGCATTGCAACATCCTTTCAGTTGCAGTGAGATTGTTGGAAACGGTCACAGAGGGTAAAAATACAGTATAAACAAAGTTGCGTTGGAAAATGGTAAGATATTGTACGATAACGCAAATGAGCCATTGAAAGTAAAATTTAGCAAATGATATGCAAATATTACATTATGCAAAACGATCTCTCATTGGTTGTGGTAAAAACTTTACGAGTATTGTCTCGCTAGTAACAACAACTTCTTTGACTCTTGATGCCTCAAAGTTATGTTGCGCTTATGCTGATATAATCGGTTTATATTTAGTATATTGTCACAGAGACAGTAATGTCGTTGATCATTATGTCCTAGAATTACAACAAAAACCTCACTTAGAGTAAAGGCAGCCGATCTTCCATCTATTTAACAGTGCATATTCTAAAGGATATCTTTTTAAACATATATAAACATGTAAATAAATAATTATTTTTATATTTATGTTAGCTATGAGAATGAAAACTATGACATCCATATAAAAACCTTACATAACAGGCATTTGTCCAATTTTACTTCGTTAATAATGTTATTAAGCTCATTTGATTTATATTTTGAAGTAGAAAAATCCTCGAAATATCACATGCTAAGGCTGTGGTTTGATGAGAATGCTTTTGTAGAGTTTTGAACAAAAGCCATTATTTAATTACATGGATCTTCCTCACTTACTGAAACATTGAACAACGAATGACACCGACAATTATGCAGATTGATCAAGTTTTTTTTATCGATGACTTTAACGTTTGTTGATCGATGTCTTAAAAATAGTCTTTGAAGGTATGGCTCTCTTTCTCAAAATAAACCCTAACTTGACAAAAAAACTAATTTCATTGCTTGTTAATTTAAATATGTTTGTTGATCATCACTAAAATAATGCGATTAATTTGCATACATATGCGAAGCAGGTTATCCAGTCCGTATACTATCCAGCATAGCTATGTGTAGCACCTATTTACATCGTTCCATCCCTCAAACAAAAATATTTGTTACATCTACATTTACCACCTGATCAATCAGATCTTCTATAGGTAAACATAGATTTGATACAAAATAGGGTTCTTCTCAGATGTAAATATTTATGTAAGCAAATTCAGACTGTTCTATAAATAGGATGGTTCGCTGGAGATTTATTATAACCCTTCGCTATGAATCAATTAGAAGTGGCACGTACAGCCGCGGTGGCTCAGTGGTTAACGTGTTCGAATTCTACCGTCGGACCTGCCAGGGTCAACTATTGTGCTGTGTAGATGTGAAAGACATTTTACTGACATGAAATGGACTAAATAACTTATTTATCTTGCGAAGCCTTGACGCGAAAAATGACACTAATCTGCACTTGTACATACAGCCTGGGACGATTAAAACTTCAACGGTGTTCACGAATTCATGCAAATGTCAATGATTGGAGCAAAGTAAAACTAGTCATGGAACAACACACCGTGTGTCTTACATGATCGTGCCTCAGACGATCTTATCTACCTCACGTGACTGTGTTTCCCTACTCATATTCGGTATAAAACAGCGCCTTGTTATGTTGCGATAAGGCAAATCATGTTCCACTCTAACTTCACCCACGCACATATTACCCTAATAAAAGCAAAATATTTTCATAGCGATATACAACCTGAGCATGTGAAAGTTTCGATTTACATTTTGTTTGCAACATTTGTTTTCTGTACGATAAACAGAACAGTCATAACCATGCTATTTTTATGTGCCATCTTATCTGTTAGGAATCTGAGAGCGAGAGAGAGAGAGAGTTTGTTAGACAATTGTTTAACAGTTATCGACATAATAAGATACAGTTTGTCGTACCTTTGTATACTAGGTCTGTACCGTTTTCTGGACATGTGTTCCTTCCCCATCTCACGTATGTCGACCCAAGCCCTTGAGATAAGAGTAGTAACAAATATCCTTTAAAGAAGTAAATCTAGTCGCCTATAAGCACAATTATCATTGCAAAACAAATGAGTTCACCTGCTGCAATTTATTGGCCTTTGCTGAGAGGATACGTTGATGTACCGCAAAAGACCATTTCCCAGAAATTTTCAATGTAATACGCTAAATTATTCATTTCATAAAATGAATTACAGAACGGAAGGAAATATGGTTATTTAAGAAAAAATCCAGTTAACATCTTAGTTACAGATGTCGAAAGTAACAGTTGGTTATCTTGATTGAATATTGCAATAACTTACAGCAAAGTAATAAAGAACACATTATTAAGCAATTTAGATTTGTACAGGGATCAGCACAAAGAAGAATAATAAAAGACACTTACCATTTGATTTCTTTTCTATAAGTCGCTGAATTTCGAAATGTTTCTCCTTTATATCTGTTTCAAGAGCTTTTACCTTTTCTTGAAGTTGTATGAGGATAGAATCCGTTTCTCTCTGAGAAAATTCAGCTCTTAGAAGTCTCTCTAACAATTTGTACTCGTAATCGAATCTTGGACAGTCACTTGTACCAGATGCTTGGGTCATTTGTGACTGGCTGCCAACAACAAGGAGTGTGAACAATAAACATTGAATGAAACACATCATCTAAGTTGTAGCATTAAAGCATACAAAACTATATTGCTATTAATGCAACAGATCTTCTAAAATATATAATAAGACGATGGCCAATACAGTAGCTGAATGTCTTGAGGTACTGATTAATGTAATGAGAGTCGACCTGAAAATCAGCCTCTACGATTTTATCAAGCTTTGGAACTAGCCTTTAATTGGTTGACATTAGTGCACGTGGCACTGGAATGTACCAGTTATTTGTTTAAGAGATTTATAATGAAATGCTCATGTTTAAATAGTGTGTAGTTATTTATAGTAGTTACACAATAGGAAGACCTGGGCCAATAAATTAAATCTATCCATGTTAAACCTGTTAGTCGGTTCATATCTACCTTAAACCGGTGTTAGTTGTATTGAATTTGAATTGTTTACTGTATGGTATGAATGGTTACGCTATGTATACCTGTGATTTGTATTTGATCTTAGCCAAAAGTCAATATAGTCGTCTCCTTGACCAGTGACATTTAATTTGTAAACAAAATAATACATAGCTAATATTTGTCAACGACGATATATTAAATATTCAGATTATTATCTTTGGAGGAAAACATATTTGCGTCTATCTGAATGTATGACAATAGTTATTCACTTGGTAATTTCTAAGCATATTGACAACTTTGAATGTTTTGGATAGGAAACTGGCTTTTATCAGGGCTGGATTATTGTGTTTAAGTTTTCTATATCAATATTGTTTGCATGAAAATTTATTCATTCCTGCCTTACAATTAGAGGCAGAATCAGCCTTATTATTGTGTTCAGTTAATAATTGATTTGATACTTGGTGCCCGGCCAGGAACTTTGTTAAGACTATGATAACATTAGGTTCAAAGATTGCATCCAGAGTGATCTTATAATCTAACTTGATGCGGAAAAGGTCAACATTTAAAAAATGCTGTTTATGCAGTTGCCGATTATTAGTTGACTTACAGTTTCTTTTGTCAAGATGTCTCCTTCTAGAGCAGTTTCGAATCTCAATCCAGCACGTCATTTAGGAATCAAGTTCTGTTAAGACTGATCAGAAACCCTTATCTTTTCCCACGTGAAGCTATTGCAAGTAGAAATGGCATGTTCTTTCTATTTGGTGCAGACTGAAACGTTAGCAACATAATCATTAACGCTCTTAGTTCTTCCAGATCAAGGTCAGGGTGATGTATTGGAAGCAATATGTTTGATGAATCAAACAAAACCCAGTCTGATTGTAGTATGGAAACTTATGAACCATTTATGTGGAATGCTTCTATATCACATATTGGTGATTATAGCCAGTCAGTCACTATTAGTATTCTAAGAGATACAGTAATTTCTCAGATTCTTTTATTATCAGGTATTTTGCATTTTCTGAGAAGTCTTTTAATGAAATTGTTCTTATTCAAGAAGTAGAGTGCGGCTTTGTAAAAGTTAATCTCAGTTGTGTAAATTGGTGATCAGACATAGTCTTAGAACTTGTGACGGTCGGAACTGTGACTTCTATACTCATCAAGTGCTTTCATTTATTACTAGGAAAAAACCCAGCTAGAAATAAGGTTGTGGTTAATCCATTCGTAACTAACAACATTGTTTGGATCATAAAGTCAAACTAATTGAAAATGCAAAGCCTGATTTATACCCAGCTTGTGTAGTGATTAGAGCCATGGCAACGAAAGTTCTTGAGAATAATGTTGATCAGGAAATCATTCGTTTTAGCGACATATGGATTGGACAGGATTTTTGATGAGGTTATATTTGCTTCTGGTATTGTTCAATTAAAAGGGATTGATCACAATGAACTTCGTTTAACTAGTCATTCTCTTTATCCTAATCAGGAGACAAACGACAATTACTCGTCGTCGAACATGAACATGTTTCTGAGATACCGTTTGTTTCAGAAGGCTATTAGCGAAACTGAAATCACACACGGATCGTTTGTGATTTCGTTAAAATGGGGTCCTTACGAGAAAATGTAGACCACCTGAGATACTCGCTAGTGATCAGTGATTATTGATGTATCAAATTGTTGTTTCTAGTTCGCACTGACAGCAAGTTCTTAGTCTAGCCCATGAAAAATCTTTACTTGATTATTTAGGCCCCATTATTATTTATCACATGATTTTGAATCATTTTATTGGCCAAAAGGTTAAAGTAATGCTTCTGATTTACTGTAGATTGTGTCACACTTTGTCGAATGTTTAGAAAACTAAAAAAAGATAAATAAGGCACATCTGCAACCAAAATCTGGATTTACAAACCATTTAGCAACAAAATGCTAGATTGTGTCGGTTTTTTACGCAAGACTGAATAAAAATGAAAGTAAGATATGACAGAAATACAAAGGAATGGTGTGCCAAGCCGGCTAATAAAGTTCTGGTTCTCTTGTTCATACCTGAAAGTCCTCTTCGAGCTAAGTATTATGGTCCTCATGAAGTTAAAAAGAATGTAAGTTACTTTATATCATTAGCAAGCCTGGGAGGCGAAATCAAAAACATCTCTCGCATATACATATGTTAGAGGGGTATGTTGACAAAGCTAGCACTGTTTATCATTCAGTCAATTTAATTGTACGTGTCCCAAGCTGTGAGGATTTAAAGGTTGGAACGAAATAGGCTGTTTTTTACTCTGGAGTAACTGATCTTCGGAATTTAGAAATATTGCAGGATCATGACCAGAAACAGCTACATCAGCAGCTGCAAGAAATGAATGAATTAAAACAGCTATTATTTGAACATGACGACACGTTTCCAGATGTTCTAACAGCAACAAATAAAATCTACCATAATGTTAACATTATAGATTCAACACCTGTGACGCAGCATCCGTTTAGGATTAATCGTCTCAAAAAGGAATGGGTGATTAAATAAATTCCGTATTTGCTGAAGAATTTATTTTAAAGAGGCTGATGTCGTTGGAAAGAGAGAGATTCCGTTCCGGGATAGAAATTATATTAAACTTTAAACTTGACTTTTAGCTCTGCCAATTGTCAGCTTGCATTTTATAGCATTATCTGATGAACATTAATAACAATGATGCACACCCAAAATCTAAGGCTGAGTAAAAGTTAAATTAAAAATAATATAAAGTACTAAACATATTCTTTGATATCTTTAGTTTGATACATATAAAAGTGCTGGTTTTTTTCTCTGGTTGAATTATATAAACATAATGACATTGAACAGTAACTTCGAGTATTAATTGTGAGAAACAAGCATGCTCAGTGATAGCCAAATTCATTAAACATTGTATAAAACCTTCCTTTGAGTGCCGTGTCATTATTCCTGAGCTAGTGCGCGCTGGTTTCATAATCTCTATTTTAATTTCTCATCATATGTGTCAATGACACCCGATGTGACCATAAACTGATTCGATCATTTGCTTTCCAAACATTTTGCCCATTTTATTTTTATGCTGGAATATTTTATACAATAACATTTATTCATGTCAATATTGATATTCTGATCAATAAATACGTCCTAAGGTCGAATTTGGACTCATATGACAGAATAAAAGATTAATCGCTTTAAAGAAACATAATTTTGATAGCTACGATAACTTGTAAATGACCCATTATATGATCTGATGGTTAAAACAATTTAGTCTTTGTACTCAAACCTACAAGGAGGTTAAGAAATATGTTAATCAGAAACGTGACTGAAACGAAAATTAAAAAACAAATTCCACCACGAGCATCTCCATTACAGGAAATGTGTCCTAAACAAATTGTATCTTGTAATATTCTTTTTCATGTACAGATTGACAATGAAAACATAATAATTGGCAATCAATAGCTGGGTCGCCATCCGAGAATGTCTACTGCTCTCGAACGTTTATGCATATGGCAAAGTTAACATCCTATTATTTTAGATTGTGCACTTCGTAGAGAGGGTTAGAGAATTAGTGCGTGCAGGAAATGTTTTTGGCGCAGCATCACTGATAAACCCGAGTTAGATTCCTAGTGGTGGACACTTGAAAGGTGTCTAACTTGCACAATAATAGTATATATCTGTCTGTCTGTCTGTCTGTCTGTCTGTCTGTCTCTCTCTATCTATCTTCTGAAGATAAAGCATATCTGTAGTCCATGCTAGGTTCAGTCATCGATAAAGAAAAGGATTTCGGTACCTTCACATAGTGTCAAGATTGTGACTTATTTTTAAAAACTTAATCGCGCATTGACATATGTTCTAGTTTAAAGCGCATAATTAGCTTTTGAAACATGTTTTTACTGCAATGCTATGTTTTGAATAATAATTCCTTCATATAGCTTTGCAATGACGGATAGAAAATGTTTGGTATTGTAAAAGTCCTATGTCATTAAATGTAACAAGAGTCATGATTGTGACGACCTTTATTAAACATACTTGTCATGGCGGCCATTAGGAGATACATCGCATCTACGTGTACAAGATAAAGATACTGGTCTAATGAACACTTTATAAAACCGAGTACAACGACGATACAACAGGTTTCATTTTGAACAAAGAACGCAGGCAATAACTCGATTTTCAACGTATGGTGGACACGGTAGAGATCCACATTTGGCCTGAACTATGTACATCAGATGCCCTTCTTTATTAACAATGCTTCCAGGTGTTGACTCTGGGTTTGCATCCACGCAAACGTAGTTTGTCGCTCCAGCGTGATTATAATGCCCAGACATCAGATACCCTGTGTATTCCATGCTCCACCCTGGGTAGCAATTCGTTCTAGCAGGGATCATGAGTATGTTTGCGCGTGTAGTTCTACACACAGAACATGGCACGTCAAGCTCGCTTGAGACAGTCAAAAAAGGATTAGTTCCACTGTATACTTTATACTCTGCACCGTAGATAAATCCACTCGCATCAGTATTTCCAACATTCACTCCCCATGTAGGATTCGCTGGCAAGCAAAGAAAGTCAGCAGCACTTCCAGGGTGAGTCCAGAATGAACCACCAGCAAATCCTAGGGGGTAAAGTAGTAAATTATTGGCAGTGCATATTAAATAACTCAAAACTAATAATCATTAAGGAATGTGTTTCATACTTCTTCAACCGAAGCAACTTCAATTTTTGAGTATCTGAACGGTTTTTGAAACACGAAAAGCGATACAATAAAATGGTATTTGTTGGGTGCTTGGAATAAAAGTTCAGAAACGGTAGACAGAAATAACCGTACAATAATAAAGCAACAAGGAGCATTGCAACATCCTTTCAGTTGCAGTGAGATTGTTGGAAACGGTCACAGAGGGGAAAAAAAAAAACAGTATAAACAAAGTTGCGTTGAAAAATGGTAAGATATTGTACGATAACGCAAATGAGCCATTGAAAGTAAAATTTAGCAAATGATATGCAAATATTACATTACGCAAAACGATCTGTCATTGGTTGTGGTAAAAACTTTACGAGTATTGTCTCGCTAGTAACAACAACTTCTTTGACGCTTGATGCCTCAAAGTTATGTTGCGCTTATGCTGATATAATCGGTTTATATTTAGTATATTGTCACAAAGAGACAGTAATGTCGTTGATCATTATGTCCTAGAATTACAACAAAAACCTCACTTAGAGTAAAGGCAGCCGATCTTCCATCTATTTAACAGTGCATATTCTAAAGGATATCATTTTAAACATATATAAACATGTACATAAATAATTATTTTTATATTTATGTTAGCTATGAGAATGAAAACTATGACATCCATATAAAAACCTTACATAACAGGTATTTGTCCAATTTTACTTCGTTAATAATGTTATTAAGCTCATTTGATTTATATTTTGAAGTAGAAAAATCCTCGAAATATCACATGCTAAGGCTGTGGTTTGATGAGAATGCTTTTGTAGAGTTTTGAACAAAAGCCATTATTTAATTACATGGATCTTCCTCACTTACTGAAACATTGAACAACGAATGACACCGACAATTATGCAGATTGATCAAGTTTTTTTTATCGATGACTTTAACGTTTGTTGATCGATGTCTTAAAAATAGTTTTTGAAGGTTTGGCTCTCTTTCTCAAAATAAACCCTAACTTGACAAAAAAGCTAATTTCATTGCTTGATAATTTAAATATGTTTGTTGATCATCACTAAAATAATGCGATTAATTTGCATACATATGCGAAGCAGGTTATTCAGTCCGTATACTATCCAGCATAGCTATGTGTAGCACCTATTTACATCGTTCCATTCCTCAAACAAAAATATTTGTTACATCTACATTTACCACCTGATCAATCAGATCTTCTACAAGTAAACATAGATTTGATACAAAATAGGGTTTTGCTCAGATGTAAGTATTTATGTAAGCAAATTCAGACAGTTCTATAAATAGGATGGTTCGCTAGAGATATATTATAACCCTTCGCTATGAATCAATTAGAAGTGGCACGTACAGCCGCGGTGGCTCAGTGGTTAACGTGTTCGAATTCTACCGTCGGACCTGCCAGGGTCAACTATTGTGCTGTGTCCATGTGAAAGGAATTTTACTGACATGAAATGGACTAAATAACTTATTTATGTTGCGAAGCCTTGACATGAAATGACACTAATCTGCACTCGTACATACAGCCTGGGACGTTTAAAATTTCGACGGTGTTCACGAATGCATGCAAATGTCAATGATTGGAGCAAAGTAAAACTAGTCATGGAACAACACATCGTGTGTCTTACATGATCGTGCCTCAGGCGATCTTATCTGTCTCACGTGACTGTGTATTCCTTCTTATATTCGGTGTAAATAGCGATTTGTTATGTTGCGATAAGGCAAATCATGTTCCACTCTAACTTCACCCACGCACATATTACCCTAATAAAAGCAAAATATTTTCATAGCGATATACAACCTGAGCATGTGAAAGTTTCGATTTACATTTTGTTTGCAACATTTATTTTCTGTACGATAAACAGAACAGTCATAACCATGCTGTTTTTATATGCCATCTTATCTGTTAGGAATCTGAGAGAGAGAGAGAGAGAGAGAGAGAGAGAGAGAGAGAGAGAGAGAGAGAGAGAGAGAGAAAGAGTTTGTTAGACAATTGTTTAACAGTTATCGACATAATAAGATACAGTTTGTCTTACCTTTGTATACTAGGTCTGTACCGTTTTCTGGACATGTGTTCCTTCCCCATCTCACGTATGTCGACCCAAGCCCTTGAGATAAGAGTAGTAACAAATATCCTTTAAAGAAGTAAATCTAGTCGCCTATAAGCACAATTTATCATTGCAAAACAAATGAGTCTACCTGCTGCAATTTATTGGCCTTTGCTGAGAGGATACGTTGATGTACCGCAAAAGACCATTTCCCAGAAATTTTCAATGTAATACGCTAAATTATTCATTTCATAAAATGAATTACAGAACGGAAGGAAATATGGTTAGTTATGAAAAAATCCAGTTAACATCTTAGTTACAGATGTCGAAAGTAACAGTTGGTTAGCTTGATTGAATATTGCAATCACTTAGAACAAATTAATAAAGAACATATTATTAAGCAATTTAGATTTGTACAGGGATCAGCACAAAGAAGAATAATAAAAGACACTTACCATTTGATTTATTTTCTATAAGTCGCTGAATTTCGAAATGTTTCTCCTTTACATCTGTTTCAAGAGCTTTTACCTTTTCTTGAAGTTGTATGAGGATAGAATCCGTTTCTCTCTGAGAAAATTCAGCTCTTAGAAGTCTCTCTAACAATTTGTACTCGTAATCGAATCTTGGACAGTCACTTGTACCAGACGCTTGGGTCATTTGTGACTGGCTGCCAACAATAAGGAGTGTGAACAATAAACATTGAATGAAACACATCATCTAAGTTGTAGCATTAAAGCATACAAAACTATATTGCTATTAATGCAACAGATCTTCTAAAATATATGATAAGACGATGGCCAATACAGTAGCTGAATGTCCTGCGGTACTGAGGAATGTAATGATAGTCGACCTGAAAATCAGCCTCTACGATTTTATCAAGCCTTGGAACAAACCTTTGAATGGTCAAAATTACTTCATGTGACATAGGAATCTACCAGTTATTTGTTTACAACATCTAAAATGAAATGCTCACGTTTAAATAGTGTGTAGTTATTTATAGTAGTTACACAATAGGAAGACCTGGGCCAATAAATTAAATCTATCCATGTTAAACCTGTTCACCGGTTCATATCTACCTTAAACCAGTTTCAGGTGTATTTTATTTGTATTGCTTGCAGGATCGTCTCAGTGGTTCTGCTATTTATACATGTGATTCGTAATTGATCTTAGTCAAAAGTCAATATAGTCGTCTCCTTGACCAGTGACATTTAATTTGTAAACAACATAATACATAACTAATATTTCTCTACGAAGATATATTAAATATTCAGATCATTTTCTTTTGGAGTAAAACATATTTGCGTCTATCTGAATGTATGATATTAGTTATTCACTTGGAAAATTCTAAGCATATTGACAGCTTTGAATGTTTTTGAAAGGATACTGGCGTTTGTCCGGGCTTCATTATCTTGTTTAAACTTTTTATATCAATATTGTTTGCATGAAAATTTACTCATTCCTGCCTTACAATTAGAAGCAGAATCAACCTTATTGTTGTGTTTCGTTAATAATTGATTTGATACTTGGTGCCCGGCCAGGAACTTTGTCAAGACTATGATAACCTCAAGTTCAAGAACTGCATCCAGAGTGACCTTAGAACCTACGTTGATGAGCAAAACCATTTATGTCGAATAATTCTATATCACATATTGGTGATTATGGCCAGTCAGTCACTATTAATATTGTAAGGGATACAGGAACTTCTCAAAAGTCTTTTATTATTCGGTATTTTGTATTTTCTGAGAGGTCATAACTTGTGACTGTCGGAACTGTGACGTCTATACTCATCAAGTGCTTTCATTTATTACTAGGAAATGACCTAGCTGGAAATAAGGTTTGGGTTACGCCTCTCGTAACTAACAACATTGTTTGGATCAGAAAGTCAAACTAATTGAAAATGCAAACCAAGATTTATATGCTTCTGGTATTTTTCAATACAAAACTATTAGCGAAACTGAAACCACACAATGTTATGTTTGCTATTTCGTAAACATGGGGTGCTTACGAGAAAATGGAGACCTCCTGAAAAACTCGCTTGTGATCAGTGGTTATTGATCTATTAAATTGTTGTTTCTAGGTCGTACTGACAACAATTTCTTAGTCTAGCCCATTAAACATCTTTACATGGTTATTTAGGCGTCAGTATTATTTGTCACATGATCTTGAGTCATTGCATTGGCCAAAAATTTAAAGTGATGATTCTGATTTACTGTAGATTGTTTCACACTTTGTCGAATGTTTGGAAAACTAAAAAGAAGATAAATAAGGCTCATCTGCAACCAATTTCTGGACTTGAGAAACCATTTGGTAACAAAATCCTAGATTGTGTCGGTTCTTTACATAAGACTAAATAAAAATGAATGTAAGATATGACAGAAATACAAAGAAAAGGTGTGCCAAGCCTGTTAATAACGTTCTGGTTCTCTTGTCCATACCTCAAAGTCCTATTCGAGCTAAATATTATGGTCCTGATGAAGTTAAAAAGAAATTAAGTGACGTTATATCGTTAACAAGCCTGGGAGGCTTAAGTTAAAACAAATCTCATATAAATGTGTTATAGGATTATGTTGACAGAGATAGCTTTGTTTATCATTCAGTCAGTTTATTTGTACCTGTCCCAAGCTTTGAGGATTTAAACGTTGGAAACCAATCGGACTGTAGTAACATTGGAATAACTAATTTTCGGAATTCAGAAATATTGTATAATCAGGACCAGAAACATTCACATCAGCAGCTGTAAGAAATGAGTGAACTAAAACAGCTAATATTTGAATATGACGACACGTTTCCAGATGTTGGAACAGCACAAATACAATCTACCATACTACTGAAATTGTAGATTCCACACTTGTGAAAAGGCATCCGTTTAAGATTATTCCTCTCAAAGAGGAATGTGTGATAAAATAAATTCTGTATTTGCTGGAGAATTGATTTTAAAGAGCCAAGTAACAATGATTGTATTACGCAATGTATTCTTGTGCCGAAACCAGATTATTCTTTCGCATATACACCAATTATATAAATGTGAACAGTGTTACCAAAACAGATTTATTTCAATTGCCAAGAATCGATGACGGTATTGACAAAATGGGAAATGGAAACTATGTCAACAAGTTTAACGTTTAGAACGGATGCTGGCAATTTCCATTGACAGAAAGAGTACAAAAGTGTTCGGCATTTGTAAATCCAGATGGGCTTTATCAATATAAAGTGATACCATTTTGGAATAAAAGGTTGACTTTGTAGTTTCGAAAGTTCTTTGATCATGATTACAAATTGCTCTAGATAATTGTTACGCTTTAATCGATGACGTTATCATCTACAACGACACCTGAAAAGCTCACTTGGAAACCATTCTGACATTTTTGGTTGATTTTGTGTTACATTTTAAAAACACATCATGTTAAGTCACAATACAGACGTTAAGATTAATTCCTTGTGCCTATCAGTAAAAAGCAGCTGATTCAATTTTGGGTATTGCTCAATATTGTGTATTTGCTCCAATTTTTCTATAATTATCGAATCACTGACCAATTTCTTGATTAAGAACATAAGTTCCACTAGTCTAAAAATGTTCGGTGCCTCTTGAGAAATGAATGGGCATACATAAGACTGCACCAGTTCTTTCAGCTCCAGATTTTATTCTATCGTTTATAATGTCTGTTAATGTAAGCGACTTTTTTATTGTTGGAATATTGAGTTAAGAAGACAAAACCTGTGTAGTCCAGTGAGCAAATTTTGAAAAACAGCTATTAAAGACATTATTCCACAATATAGAATGAATGTTTGACTTTGATATTTTCTTTGAAACACTTCTTCTGCAATTATTATATTCAATGATCACAGTCGTTCTACTTTCATTAGCAAGATAACAAAACTTAGATATTACTAAGGGGTCTCATGTTGCAGAAATACAAGAGTCACATCATGCGAATAAAGGAAAAATATAATCTAATTTCAGATGCAGTTTTATGTAAAATCATTATATTGCTTAATGTATATTTCGTGACATCTTTTTATGTAATTATAATCTTATGTGTATTTGGCTAATATGTAAAATAAAGCTTAGTTGTAAAAATATTTATTTTTCTTTATGAGGGGAGATGTTATGTATATTTAGTTCGTTATTGTTCAATGGTTTTTGTCTGATGCCTTATCATTATAAGAATCAGGAGACTGTTAACGCATCTCCAAATATGAGGATATTAGCACGTTCGAGACTACAGTCACATCAACAGATTTAATATTAGAGGTTATTTGGAGCAACACTGGAATTCAATTGAA
The DNA here is from genome assembly GCA_028554795.2 of Sinohyriopsis cumingii. Taxonomy (NCBI): domain Eukaryota; kingdom Metazoa; phylum Mollusca; class Bivalvia; order Unionida; family Unionidae; genus Sinohyriopsis; species Sinohyriopsis cumingii. Next base: position 17,293,284 of record CM068841.1, read on the forward strand.
ACTCATAAATTTGGACTTTTAAAGGAACGTTTAGGATAGTTTGAGATTTAAATCACAATACTGTAAGTTCTGTTAAATTTTACATTATAATCTAAGGAAATAAATTATTAGTAAAATGTTCAAAACCTTTTGGTTCTCGCTCTTTTCAGTTACTTAGTTTCAGACTATGGAGTAACACCGGTTAAACAGGTTTTCCAAGAAACCCTAGGCAAATGATGTTTATGAGGTTTTTATGGAAAACGCAAACAAAAGTGCAGTTATGTTTCATAACTTTCAAGGTTACTCACCAAGAGTTCTTTTTTATAATTATTTTGATGTGGAAGTTAATTAAAGTTGATTTGAAGTTGAAGTAATTTGAAGCTGAAGTTAAGAAAATATTCTGGTCTTAAGTATCTGCAGCCCTGTTTAACTGTTATGTCCTAGGTCAAACGGATTCATTTGGTTTGACCCTAATGTCGAGTTTCCCTGGGACGTGCCCGCTAATTATTTGACTCATGTTTCCGTTTGATCAAGTTTTTAAACTGTTTCCTAAAACGCTCTTTAATACTCTTTAGAACAAGTTCTTCATTTGTGCGCAAACGTCTGACTTTGACCCTAAAAATCCAATCACTGTCACTGTCCTACCAAAATATTCACTAAATAGGTATTCACAAGTACATAATTATATAATACTAGAGACATGAACATCAGCCTCTATGGTAAATACATATTTAGACACAAAGGTGTTGGTAGATACGGAAGTATACATGACTAGTGTGCTAGAGTGGTAAATGTCACAGTAATGTGGATGAAATATACAGAACAGGATATACATTTTTTTCTGAAATAAGTTATGTTTCTGTGTTTAGTCAAATGATCTATAATATCAACGACGTTATGATAGTCCTCACCTCAAGTTTCAAGGTACTTATTCTGTCATTACGATACGATTTGGCAGAATTCAGGAGGATTCTTAAGGAGCAAAAGAAGACACAAAGAAAACGTAACGTATATGAAGCAAAAGCTTTTACGTGTGTAATTAATGCAATGTTAATTATATATATATATATATATATATATATATATATATATATATATATATATATATATATATAATTACTACAATGTTAAAATGACATATATATATATATATATATATATATATATATATATATATATATATATATATATATATATATATATATATATATATAACTGCATCTGCAGAGCTGCGAGATTAGCAGTCTATCATAAACTGATAAACTGTTTTGATAATATAAATTCAATTACACTGGTCACCAACACGGCAGTTAGTGGGTGATCAGACAAGAAAACCAAATAAACAAAAGCAAACATAGTACACCCAGCAAAGAGAAGCGTATCGCCTATGCACATGTATGGAATTTTCAGCAGCCTAGGTTTTATGTAACACTGTTTGATGGGAATAAAACCTAAACTATAGGATAAAAAGAACTAAAAACGAATTCAGCCACTATTGGTAATTAATAACACGAAATTAATACGTCCCTTCCAAAATTAAAGTCAACAGTGCCACATATATCGTACAATTGAACCACCTGATGGTTCGAATTATCCAAAGAGTATAATGTTGATGTGATTTCTTATAGCATTCAAACTTTCACCAAATATATTCATATTACATTTACTTATATAGTTTGATTTCTACCAAAATGAGACACCAAGTAAATTCAACTGGAAATATTAAAGCATTCATTAATAAAATTAAACATCAGATGACAAGACTAATGCTACATTAGGACTGACAACAAAAGCTAACACCACGCTTGAACAGATGAATCATTAAGTAGTGACAAAACACATTATATATCTAAAATTATAATACAAATGTCATAGACAGTAGGGCATATGCTGCATTTCAAATTATAAACGTATAATTTAGATAATGAGATAACATATATTATGTCTCAAATGCCTGACATTACTGCATACATGAACATGCAAACATTTATAATTTGCTTGAGGCAAAGCTTTCTGTGGCGTACGTTTTTAATATCTAAAGTAAATGCATCTTATAATTAATTAATCCATTCATTTCACAGTATTTCATAATGGTCCAACATATACATGGCCTAATTATACACTTGCTATAGACAAAGAAGAGAGAGCGGCGTATATTTGAATTTCAATGTGAATAAGTCCTCAATGAACCGAATCATATATTAACGAAATACTTCAAGGAAAATTACTCATTAATTTCCATCGACCATGACAGTATTTTAGACTTGAAATATATACGACTCAATTCACTATTGCTTTTTTAGAATGCTATTTAAAAATGTGAATCACCATGATGTATAATTTCAGTACGGATTAATTCAAGAATAATCTAATAATGCGGTAACCACCATGGGGCATCTTCAAATACTCATATATGATCGTCGGGGCGCCTTCACCAGATGCAATGGAACGACTTCTCCAACCACCGTTGGGCGACTTATCATAACACCTGGGATGAGTTCTAAGAGTGGCGAGTTCTCCATGGGGAGAGTGGGAGATATATAGATCTGAATGTATTTATATGGTTGCCTTGATCTAGAAAGTAAGGTTGACTATATACATTTTGCGTGTTAGGGCCTATGGTATATACATATGTTTAGATTAGGCAACCTTATCAGCTAAGAGTCATTTTATCTTTTAAAGACTTTGTTCATTTAGGAAAACAACTGGAATATAATGGAGACTGTCCTTTAGCAAATTAATGGGCTCCAATATGTCATCAAAGTGATCGATATGCCGAGAATCAGAAGTGGAAAAGAGACTATTGGGTTCTACAACTCAGTACTTTAAACATGGTTAAGGGATAGATTTATACTCGCCACTACTTAGAGACGATGTATGAAATTATGATGTTCTGAGGCAAGCACTTCTGACTCTGACTGAACATGTATCTGTTCCGTTGTAGCAAACTAGAGAGAGAGGAGAAACCTTTGGACAGTTAGTCGTCAAAACAGCAAATTATTTTCAACGAAGGATTCGATGCGGGGATGTGTAGAACACGTTTGAAGAGCTGGAATATTTCGAGCTCAGAGATCAAATGCTAAGTACAGTTTGGTCTGGAATAGGAGCAATTTCTAGAAGGGAATGTCTTTTCAAACGTTCACGACATTCCCAAGCAGGCAGATTGCTTTGCCGAAGCTTATGGTGGAGTATAGAACGTGTTTATGAAAAATTATAAGCCTGGAAACTGTCTAGTTGACAGGGACATAGAGAGTCCATGAAATCGACTGAGTTAAGTCGGTAGGTAAGGATAGATTTTGTAAAGGTATGTAATGTAACACATGTAACGCATTGGATGATAAACAGGAAAAGTGTCCCAAAATGAAGGGACCTATTCACAATGTAGTAGCGTCTATTGAGAGCAAAGATAACGAGTCCGCTAATCCTTTAAAGGTCGGACATGGTCCAATCATTTGGTACGTGCTTTTTCCCCGAAGTGTTGTTACCAACAGAGAGGTACCGTTAATGGTCAAGTGGTCGCAGTATTGCGTCACACTGGATGTATATGTGTGGTTATTAAATGCAGTCCCGTGAAGGATAACCAAATTTTAGGGTGGGAGTCTCCATTTATGCAACTCGATCTGACGATCGACCGCAACCCCGTTGAAAGGATCAAGATATAAACACTTTTCCTGACGAGAACCGTTGATGTCCCCTGTATGGATAACCCTCTTTTCTATCTGACTATCGGTAATGTCGAAGGTTCCCGTCTTCCGACTTCGGCAGATTTTAGAATACCTTTAGCTCAGGCAGTCGAAACGTTTGCACAAAACCAACGAGAAACGCGTAAGACATATTGGTGTTTGGTTGTCCCCAGTAATACAGATATCATGTACCTAAGAGTGGCGTATGAGTTTAGCAAGGGAGGCTGCATACTTGGGCAATGGGAATACTACCAGTAGAGTACTAGCTGAATTATACAAGCCTGGTGTTAATAGCGATGTCACAAGGTTTTGTCGGTCTTGTGACCTGTGCCAGAAAATTGTATCTAAGGGAATGGTCAAACTAGTTCCCCGGTGAGAGATACCCTTAATATACGCGCAGTTTAAAGGAGTAACGGTACATATTGTATGGGCTGTACGACCGAACGATATGGAAATTAAATACACTCTTACCCTTTTGGACTATCCAAGCATGTACCCAGAGGCTGCAGCATTGTCAAACTTTAAAACGGAACATTGGCCAAAGCTTTGGTTGATGTGTTGAGCAGGGTAAGGATGCCAGAGGAAATCTTTAAGGATTGGGAGCCAAATTCGCCTCTGAACTCATGGGCGAGATCAGTAGTAAGCTGTTTTCCGTCAACCAGCTGAATATTACGCCCTTTCATCCAATGTAGAAAGGACTGGAAGATAAATTGAATGGCACCCTGAAACATGTTACGACGAATATGCTTGGAACATCTGCAAGACTGGGACCGTTCTGTTCTCGTATCGAGATGAATGCAAGAAAGTGTGTGATTTTCGTATTTTTTATTGTTGAACGAGTGGAGAATTCGAATAAATATACGGATCCTACGCAAACTTTGGACAAGCAATGTAACAAACGATGAAGGAAATGCTACTTACCTGTACTTGCTGGACTTGTGCAAGAAAATGCCAGACCTAACATCAATATATAGACCAAACCCACTACCGTATTATACTGAATAAGCGTTATTAACGATAATATATATATATACGGTAGTGGGTTTGGTCTATATATTGATGTTAGGTCTGGCATTGTGGCAGTCCGATTGGAATAGCAGCGTAGCAGTCTGATTAGGCTGGCAACGTATCAGCAAAGGGTTGGGAATAGCATAGGGCTTACAGCGTGGCAACATATAGCTAGCAGGGTGGCAGCATAGGTTTTAGTATCGCAGCATAGCTGGTAGCGTGGCAGCATAGCTGTTAATGTAGCATAACAGCTGGCAGCGTGGCAGTGTATCTGATACAAGGATAACATGGCTGGCAGGATGACAGTGTAGTTGTTAGTAGAACAATATAGTGCCTTCCTCGAAAAAGGGACGGAGGATCGAGAATTCATTCAACGATATGAGTTTTGAATTGTGCAATGTTTGATTGAATAAAAAAACATTTCAGTGTATGGTAATATCATATTATTCAGTGAATGGTTTGTATATACTCACGATAGAGTTTAGTTTAGTCTTTTGAATATTGTCAGAGTGTACAAAGCACATCATTATTGATTATACTTGTCTGTTTATTGTTGTATAGTTTTATCAATTTCATTGCTAAATTAATATTCGTGGTGATCAGTTTGAGACTCACATACTTCGGATCATGAAATTTCAATACCCATTCGCATACATTGTGTTAGGTGTTTTCACATGATCCGAATCCATCAGTGTTCTGTCCTATTACAGTCATTATTAATTTTTGTTTATTTTGTTGTCTTGAAATATTGAAATCTTTATTTTTTGATCCAACTTAGATGCTATGGTATTCTGTATTCTTCAAGAGTGTTTTCCCAAAATATCGCTACGCTAAATATAGATTTCAGTGTCGTCCCTCTTCTTACTTATCCGTATTTAAATTTTCTTAAATCAGCTAAATCATCTTCCATTGCATTTACAGCTTACAAGACATGGCCGAATGGTTTATAGCGCTCTCCGTTACAGAACATTGCCATCTCACGTATGTCCGCGGGGGTTCGAGTCTCGGATTCAGCCAATGTGGGTATGTGAGAAAGCTTGCCAGTAGCTTCTCGTGGGTCGCTGGTTCTTTCTGGGGGATTTCCCGGGTTCTTCCTCCACCATTAATACCGGCCGCCACGTATAGTCTATCGCGTGATGAAAATGGCGTTAAACACTACAACAACAACAACATCAACAGCTTACAAGATAAGATGATATGATATTGTTTAAACACATCTTGTGAAGGTTAAATTTCATATGTGTTCGTGGTTCTCATATTATTTTGCAACTGCAGGGTCACTATGTGCAGAACATGTTAGTGTATTGCTAGGTTTATCTCTCTTTGATTTTTTTGTCATCCTAACTGTTATTCTCCCCAGTCGGACGTAGTTGGGTATCAAACACATCTCGGGAAACAAAAATGTGTTCTCTGTCTGTGGCATTTGACACCATAGACATTGATGTTTTACTTCACTGATTCCAACATTTATTTTGGCAACATGTATTCCGTTATGTGGTTAACGTCCTACTTAGTCAACATTTCCTTGAAAGGGGCAAACATTCCAGCCCAGTTGATATTTGTTTTGGCGTTCCACAAGGTTTTGATCTCTGTCCCGTTCTCTTCATTATATTCATTTAGCCTTTCTCAAGAGCCATATATCGATATCTGGTGTCTCCGATTTACGCTGATGACGATCAAATATACAAATCCAGCTGTTTAACTGATGCTAAGGCTAGGATGCAAGGGGTAGAAAGGTGCATTTCCGATTCGAAGCCATGGATGACAAGTACCAAGATGCAGGTGAATGTTGATAAGACTGAATCCACCCTGATCACCACGCAAAGACTTTCTTATTCACATCCTTTACCTCAAGCAATAGGTATCAGAAATATCAACCCTAAATTTACACAGTCAGTACAAAACCATGGTGTCAGTCTTGACTGTACACTCTGATTACATAAACATATGCAAGGCTATACATCTGTAGCTAAGACGCATGAACTCCATTTGCTATGTTCTTTGAGTTCATTCCACTAAAACACTTGTGCTTTTCTTAGTACCTTTGATTATTGTAAATCACTTATATATGTTGGTCTAAGCATCTAGTAAAGAAAGTTCAAAATGTTTAAAACACAGTTACTATCATTAAATTACGAAGAATTGAACACACCTTCCACCTCTCTGTGTCCTTTACTAGCTATCAGTTCGATCTAAAATGAAACAGAAAATCTGTTCACTATGCTATAATTCGTTGACTGGATCTAGTCCAATATACCTACCTGACCTCACTCACGTGTACACTTCATCCAGAAACTTAGGCTCCTCTTCCGATGCTCGCATTCTCATAGCACCACTGTTAAAAAGAAAGCCATATGGGCAACAATCATACCTGTACTAAAGCCAGATACGTGGAACTAATTGACATGGATCTTAGATATAAAGACACTGTGATTGCCGTTTGATGGTTTTGTTGTATATGTTTGTATCTGTTATCTAATACTGTAAAGCTCTTAGAGTTTCTGAAGATCAGGCGCTGTACTATACGTACATTATTGTTACTATTATTAGTATTATTATTTTATCATTATTATTATTATTATTATTATTATTAAGGCAACACTATCGACTATATGATTGAAAATTCTCATCTGCCTTTACTATACGCTATATTTAATACCAGTAATGTATTCTGATTTAAAATAGGGTTTGCTGGTGGCTCCCTCGGCACACAAACCGCAGGAGGGGCTCCTGACTTTGTTTACAGAGATCGCCGAAATGAGGAAAGAACATTGGGTACAAATGCCACCGTGTATATGAACTGATTGCTATTCTGGATGGAACAAGGAGTATACCGGTTATCTGCTGCCAGGAACTTATAACCAAAGCAGCATACACAAATTATGTGTGTGTTGATGCAGTGCAGGATGCCGTTTTCCGAGGAATTCCAAACAACAACGGTCATCTTCTGTAATTGGTTGATGCTGAATGTTGGACTTTACCTTGTGCTCCATATGTTGAAGGACGCGTTTTAGCATGTGTCGTCTGCTCAAAATAAAGTCATTATTTTTCCCTGCTCATTTAATTTTTAAAAACAGGATTCATTATCCTTGAGTCAAGCGTTTTTTCTATTGGCTAGCCTCAGCCCCTCTCTCAGCCCATACTTACATTACTGTACATTTATACCTATATAATGGCAGAACGGGAACTAAGTTTCCAGGGTATCTTTGTAGATAAATAGGATTATCGTGAAAACATGTAAAAATCTATCTCTTTTATGAATCATTTTTTGTGTGTCGCATACGCTTTAATATACCTACACGCTAATATCCACGTGCTCCCTCGTATATAGGAGGCATCATACAGATCCGAGGACGTATACATACAGTTGATGTATTCTGTGAGGTCTATGGTATCTAATGTTTGTATCTAGAGTTATCGATCTTGGCGCCTACTTGGTAGACTGTATCTAGAGTTATTAGATCTTAATGCATATTTGGTTGATGTTGTTGTTGTTGCTGTTGTTGTTGTAGGGTTTAACGCCATTTTTCAGCACACGATACATGGCGGCCAGTATTAATGGTGGAGGAAGAACCCGGGAAACCCCGGAAAGAACCACCGACCCTCGAGAAGCTACTGGCAAGCTTTCTCACATATCCACATTAGCCGAATCCAAGACTCGAACCTACGCAGACAGAGGTGAAATGGCAGTGATCCGTAACGGAGAGCACTATAGACCACTTGGCCACTCGGGACCCCCATATTTGGCTGACTATTGGGAATCAGTATTGAGAAGATATGTCTCATACCGATCAATTAGCCATTTACTAGGTATTCGTACCTGCGAATCTTTATGCCAACATGAAATAGTTTGTTTTCTGCTCGGTGTTGAGGTAAACTAGCGGCGTTTAGACCCTCGCATGTAACAGTATAATAGGTTTTTCAACATACTTGTATCTTACTTTTTTTTCAATGACACCTAAATCTCACAATTTCATATTTTTTAGTGAACCGCACTTGAATTAGAGTGTAAATTATCCTTATAACACTCATCTATCCATTTATACACGAGTTAGTGTTCGATGGTATTGTTTACATCTCTGTATTTCTCATACAATTTATGATATATGTTTACTTAAATTTTAGAACCCGATTGTTTAATACGTGAAACTGTTCGACTGAATAAATAAATAATTTATTCTCTTCTCAGAAAATGACATTTTTTCACTTAAAAGTAATTGTTTCTTTAGTTTTGCTTTCAATAGAACTTTTATTGATATAACTAATTAAGTAGGTCTAAGAATATTTATGAAAAAGATAATTAGGCAGGTTTTCGCCAAAACGACGCTTGCATATGGTGGAAAGTAGATACCTTCCCCTATTTTGCGGTCACGTCATATAGGGATCCAATACTTATGTCATGGTATATGTCTGAGGCATGAACTGCCACAGTGCAGACATCGTATCGATATGACTGAAAAGTTGTTAAAGCTACGTTAAAAATACAAATCACACACATACATGCACACATTTACTCAGAAATTAATAAAATATCTGTCGAGTGCCACGAAAACGACCACACGTGTATTAATACTGTATGGTTTAAGTTTTGTTGTATTACTGAAACATTTAAGTTGCAATCCACAAAACAGTCCTTTTAAATAGTTATCCTATTTCCACCACAGTTCAGCATTCATTTGTAGCAGTGTCCCCCACAAGGTCAAGCCCCTCTCCCCACATGATAAAAAGTAAGGCATTTTAAAAAATGCACATTCCATTTTCTCAACGTACCAACCAATGCTATACTGAAAGACAGAACATGAAACCTGTCACTGTTATTCAAAAGGGATGGTACAGATGAGGTTCAAGGGGGTCAAAAAATAACATATTTGCATATTATTCGAACACTAGAATATGGAAGAAAGCGAATTAGCTTTGTTGTCATTTATTTTATTATTTTATAATAAATAAATGAAAAGAAACTTTTCACTATATATTTTTTCACTTAATGCAACAGCTTAAACATTTAGTTGACTTCACTCCAGTGCTCTAACGCTTGTTATTGCCACATAATTGAGGTCATTGTGTAACCAAGAACAAAATGAACATAATCAGACATCTTCGTCGTTCACAATTTCATATTTATATTTGTAGGTATTTATCGTATTTCTCCATAGCTTCTACAAATCTAGGATGACATCTATCAAGCTCTTGATTTCAAGAGTATTTTAAAATTATACATACACGATGACGTTCACTATGTAGGGCAGAGCTTCTGCAAACTAAAGTTCACACGAAGTTGACCGGATTTTAAAGGATGGAAATGTTCCTCGCCGCTGCCTCCGTCTGGAGTGAAATCAAAGACTCACGAAGCATAACATACTTCAGTGACTGTTGTTGATACATATTTCTCCAATAGTTTACTAAAGGGAAAAGTAAGATCTCGAGTAATTTTTCTACTCAAAGTTATTTTTGGAATGGTCTGGTACACAAAGTCTGGCCATCTCGACTGACTTCTATCTTGGACACTCTGTAGTGTTTAAACTAGAAACGATTTTGATCTATTGCTCCGTTGAAGCATCATTGCTGACGATGCCAATGAGTAAATGTTTCCGGAATTTCACTGGAAAAGATGCTGGTCAATATTTGATGGGACTACAGCGGCAATCTTGAAGGTTATCACTTCCACTCTTCGTATCGGATTCATGGCTGTCGTTCTGCTCACAGTGTTGTTGATGGTGTTTCCCACTTTTGGTAACACTTTTACAAGATGTACGTAGAATTGGCTTCGTTGCTGATGGTTTTGTACAGCTTATCATTAACCATCAAATGGAAAGCTGTACTGCCTCTATTCAATCTCAGACGAACACCCACTCCGCTCAATAGATCCTTGTCCTGCAACCACAAGTCAAACTGCAAACAATCGAAGGTCGTTAAATCACACATTATGAGGATTGACAGCTTCTGCTATGTCTCTATAAGTGAACTTGTCCACGCCCGACGTGTCAAGTTTCCATACCACCGAACCATCCAGATGTGTGTTGTTGGTTTTTATTACACACGTAAAGTGGTTTTCTAGGTACGTTCAGTAAGATTATGTATCCATGCTACTGCTGACCAATTTGTTATTGGAGGACAAATCCACTACACTGAACAAGGAATGTATGAAATTGTTGACTTGAGCAATTCTGGCATCCGCACCTGGAGTGGCATTGTCCTGTTTCTCTAGCTGTTCTTCGTTTCTTAGTCTTTCGCGCAAAGTGTTTATGAGCTCTAAAGCGGTTTCTCATTCCGCCGTGCCTTTGTGTGGCGTGGAAGAGAAGACAATATCTTGGCCAACAGTATGCAATATATTTATATAGGTCTTTTGGCGAGCCAGAAAGTATTCTGTTCAGTTTGAAGCAACACATTTGTCTTGTGGTTAACAACTATAATTTTTACAACTAAAACTCTTTTTTGTAGGTAATGATATAATAGTGTGTCTATAAACACTACCTTACCATCGCGTTTTCATTGGATGGTAATGATTTGTGTGTTTGGATTGTAAGCGCATGTGTTTGGAGAGTAATCAAAATGTAGATGTTGGATTGCATATGTGATGTGTTTGGATAGTAGTCGAAAAGCGGGGTTGGATAGTATACGCAGTGTGTTTTATGGTAAACGTGTGAGTTTGGAATTAGATTGTTGGCAAAACATTTTAACATGACTATGACACTTGACCCAGTTAAAAATCGTTTGACTCTATACTACTATCCCATGGACCATTTCATCATCGGGTTTCCTGTATGACCCCCAAGTGCCATACCCCACCCACACCCCTCATAGTAATTCTAGAATGGACACATATCCATATATAAAATGGGATAAGGATTATGGAAATCGAGAAAGCAGAACAAAAGTATATGAAACCAGTTCTCTTCATGCATGGGTTCCCAGTAAAATAATGGTATAAGGGATGTATATACCATCGGAAATGCAGTATTTGCGGAAAGACAGGACACATACTAAAATGCACAACGACTTTAGTGAAAGAAGAACAAACATTTGTTACATAAATTACAATCTTCCCCTTCCAAAAAGAAACAAAAGAAGAAGAACAACAACTAAAACAGTCAACGAACCCAATAAGGAAAAAGTACAACAACAGCAAAAACAAAAGCAAAAACAACAACAGACTCCAAAAGCTAAAGGGGAATCACTAGAACCAAATGGGAAATGACAACACCATATACAACAACAGCAACAAGAAAGTCAAGGTATAGAGGAAGAATAACAACAAAAATTTAAACAAATCAACGAAGGTCAAGAAACACAACAACAACAAGATAGAGAGAGAGAGAGAGAGAAGTAACATGAAGACGAATAAAAACAATACAAAATTAAGAGATCGGAGAATGAAGGAAGTGGAGAGAAGAAAAAGAATCGGAAGAAGGAAGAACGAGAGAATATGAAAAGTTACTGCAAACTAAATTGTTAAGAATACATAGAAGAGACAGTCTATGATATCCGAATGATGAAATATATTTCTGAATTTAGTTAAAAAGGGAGAAAAATAAAACACCCCCACCACCCATTATTAAAAACGAAAACCATTACCAATGTTACAGTAATATATTATAAGATCTCTTGGTAACAATTAAAATGTTAAAAAAAGATTTTGCATGGTTTTATAATCATACACAAAAGGAAGGGAAGCCTCTTAACTGGTCTGAAATGATCAAATAGGAATAGCGTCTCCCCTCTCCAAAAAATTATGCATGTAAGTTTGTCTGGCCGAGTTTCGCAGTTTGGTTAAAGAGCTTCAAGGCTTGCATTTAATTCAAAACCGTAAATAAAACAAAATACAGTAATTAGGTCAATAAACAGTTGGAATTTCAAAACTGTTAGCGTCGCGCAGTAATTATGCATCAATAACAGCTTTATATCTCTCCTTTTTCGAAACTTGATCCTTGACTTATCAACACACATCCGTTGTCGCCGTTGCTTTCTGGCTTCTTGCCCCATATACTTTTATTTTTTGCCGCCTGTGATGTTTTATTAATTTGTTTCAGTAAATTTCGATGGAAAAGGGTTTACCTAATGTTGTGAGAAGTTGCAGCCAGGCCCAAGTTTGCATAATTTAGATAATAAAGTATGTTTAAACCAATAGCAATTGCTATATTAAACGCGGGATCAAATCAATTTATTTCTCAGTATAGCAGGCTCTTTATATATCTGTTCATTGATGTTTTTCATACATAGCTCTTTACGAAAAGTGATTAATATTAACCTTGTAAAGCTAACAGAAAATACTTTGATTATGTATATTATTATGTGCTCATTGTTTGTTTATCTTGTCGTTGGCGAGCGGCTACAAACAACCTCATCATCTGACTCGAACTACTGTCCTAGGTTCGACTATGAGTATAAATTATTAGAAAGGCTCCTGAGAGCAGAGTTTGCTCAGAGGGAAATGGAGGCTTCCATTTTGCAGATTCAAGATAAATTTAAAATTATCGAACGAGCTGCACAAGAAATTCAAGGGCCGAGGAGTGATGGATCAAATGGTTAGTATTGAACTTACTACGATACACGGTTGTATGTATTGCATGTCAGGCAATATTGTTTTCAGGCAACGTCGAGCCAGAGAATTATAACTCTCAAAATGGTTGTCGCAAAGTTCTGCATTTCTTCGGATATTTTTAAGAAAATTGTTTTATATAATTTAGACTGCAACGTATCACGAAAGTGAGTGTGTCAAAATAGTTCTCTCCCAGCTGCCTTAATAGGGTAAACATGCCAAATACATCGCTTAATCGCCTTAAACGAAACTTAATGAATGTAATATATTCGATCCATCTGTCTATGTATTTATGTATCTGTCTATGCGTAAGCAGGTACTTATCCGTGTATCAAAGTATGCATATATGTGTGTAATCTATATTTGCATTTATATTTCTAGCTATCTATGAATGTATGCTTATATGTGTATCTATATGCATCTTCATAAGTATATATATATATATATATAGTAATATAGTGGTATCCCAGTAGTATGGTGGTATCCCACTATGCTGATATCTATCTATCTATATATTTATCATAGTTATCTATCTGTCTATCTATCTGTATCTATGTATGTCTGTCCGTCTATCTATCTATATGTCTATCTATCTGGTTGTCTGTCTATCTATCTATCTATCCATTTAAAGGAAACAAGGCTTGCCGAGTGGTATATCATTGATACAGCGTACATACTATACATATATTTCATTTAAATCACATAAAATACATATATTTGCCCTTTGAACGGAGTTAGCTGCAGGCAGCTGTGTATTGACTGAGTGAATGAACTCCTCACATCCCGAGTTTGTCCACTCCTTTTTTTGCTGTTCACAATCACCTTTGCATATTGATAATTTGTTTTCTTTTTTATTGTCTTTTTTCCTTCATATTTCTTAAATCAATATAATACATACCTATGATTTAAACATGAAACATTGTTTTAATGACGAAAGTAGAATACTACAAACACTTGGTTAGCTACGTCATTGACATATACGCTTAGGCATTCACGCTCCGGTGCATGAAGCTAATGTGGAATAGAAACTAAGCGAAATGACGAACCAACACGAGGTAATTGCAATATTTTAATATATTTACAGTTGATCTAAGTTATAGTTCTGCTTTACTAACAGTACCATCGACCGTAAAGTCTCTCTCTTTCTCTCTCTCTCTCTCTTTGGTATGATTGACTTAACTTTTACCATCATTCCAGAGACATCGAGGGATGATACAAACGGAAATCCTCTACGTTTGTCATTTCATAGATTTTAGCCCATATCGTGCTACGATGGATAGAGAGAGAAAGAGAGAGAGAGAGAGAGAGAGAGAAGGGGGTGGGGGAGAGGAGAGAGAGAGAGCGGCCTTTGGACATTTTCATGTTTAATTAATGATAATCGACTTTTAGAACATTATAATATGTTTAACAAAGAATACGAACAACAGAATATTAAATACATCACATTACATGTACCACGTAACCGAGAAATTTACCGTATAATGTCGACAGAATTTGAAACTTTGTATCACTGAAAAACAACGAAGATAAATCCCAATGAATGTACACCAATAACGTTACGACGAACCATATTCTTGTAGGTTACTTGGAGTAATTCGTATTTCAAGAATTTAATCCAGCCCAAATTCAGTTTATCTCTCACTCCACATTTCTGCGTAGTTTGTCCGTTATGCATGAGAGAATAGGGGATAACATAAAGCAGAAAGAAAGGGGATGAAAATGTGTATCTTATTAAATACATTTAGAAGAAGGGGATTAATAATAATTGTTGTCGATATTTTCATACGTCACTAATGATTAATGTGTGGAAATTCATCACTGATCTCGAATCCACCGCGCACGGTGGCGAGAATGTTTTATATATGCGTGTTATAGAGCCATGAGCGGATCACAATTTGATATACCAATAGCATTGGTATATCAAATAGCTTTATACCTACACTTTAAAAGCCATGCTATTTTTAATGTATGTGGTATAAATATACATACATACATATATGTATGTATCTATCCATATATGTACATATGTCTGGATATCTGTATATATCTATTTATATATCTGTAAATATGCATTTATTTGTCTATCGTGCGTTACTTGTGTATTAATGAATATAGCGTATAGGGTCCACAAATAGCTCCAAGAAGCGTGAAATGCCCGTACGAAAAGCAATAACATTGCCATATTCAAACTCACTGGTATTATGGTTTTAATCACTACATGAAATCAAAATTTTTGAACATAACATATCATGGCATGTCTTCAACCGACGAATCACAATCTATTTAACAAGCAAAGTAAGCATGCCATAAACTGGCAGAATCTATGCATGAGCTTATATTTATTGCATGACACGTTAGTACAATATGATGGCCACACAGTTGTCTTCGGGACTAACATGTTAAACAGGCCAAATATTTACTGTTGTCAAAGGGAATCTAACATTAGACCGCTATTATGAAATATAACAGAGAACCATTATTGTATTACAATTAGATCATAGGTATTTCTTGCACAAGACGAAAGGTCTCCTTGTAACAGTGTAAGCTACCATCACACTCTCCCCTAACACCGTATGATCCTGTTATCAACAAAGTAAAACCTCTATCCCACTGTAACTTCTTTATCTACGTTTGTAGGGACCAGCAAACACTTATATACTGGTTCAACCCTGCAGTATGTTAACGAGGAGGAACATAATATAATTTAAATACCTTATAAACAAAACTAACCTCTTTACACTCCATAGAATTTGACTATTACAAAGCAAATTCTCTGCTCCTTATATAATGTCCATTCTCTCCCATTTTAAGCAAAAGGATCATCCCGATCGCATCGCTCAGGATGAAAAAGAGAATGTATCCAAATAGAATTAAAAACCCTGTAAATAAAATATGTCTTCCCCAGCACCTTATCATCCCCATTAAAAATACGTAAAATATTTATTCATAAATCATGTCACAGCCTTTGTCTTTTAAAGCAAAACTACTATCCCCTTTACCATTCTTACAATACCTACAATTTTACAAGTGGAGTGGGAGAAGAAATAACAGTTGGCCTTCATTGTTATTTTAATTATTTTGCTGTATTATATGACAAGAATAAATTATAGTCAGGATACTGGTCTTGAGTTTCTGAGGGCAATGATAAATTCTACGTTATAAATTTTCTTAATTTTCAATCTTTTATGAATTTTATACGAAGGTCATGAGAGAAGGGTAAGGGTCTGGATGGGGGAGGCGGTGGTACAAATTGTCGCTATCCTAAATATTTCAATTCGGGCAACCAATCATAGTTTATTTTGCATAAGGATGTTATACCTTTAATGTATCAATTTCTAAAAGCCAGTGTTAGAATTGCAACAGTACATAATTAAGACAGGTTTAATATCAGTCTGCATTGCCTATAACCTTGGATTCCTTAAGGGAGAGGGGTTCTTACTTAACTGGGTACATGCCATAAGCAATCGTTATTATTATCACTCTTATTATTATTATTATTATTATTATTATTATTATTATTAGTATTATTATTATTATTAGTAGTAGTAGTAGTAGTAGTATTAGTTGTTGTTGTTGTTGTAGTAATAGTAGTAGTAGTAGTATTGATACTATTAATAGTAGCATTCTTAATATTTCATGATATGAGATGGAAAGCGAGAGAGATTCTAAAATGTGTATACGTCGGTCAGTATTTATGACGATTCATTCTTAGACCTGCGATGACTCATTGCAACAACGAAAAAGCTTAAAGTTTAAATCCGGGATGCCATCTTTGCTGATGAATGTGCCCCTATGGCATACAAAACAAGTTACTCGCAGACAATACTCAACAAGTTTTCCAAAGCCTCAAAGATATTCGACCACACAATTAACCGTGGCAAGACTGATATTCTTTTCCAGCAAGCCCCAAAGAAAAGTGCTCCACAGCCAGTCATCACCATATTACGTCACCCAACTCAAAACTGTGGACACTTCAAATTCCAATTCATTGTCATCTCCAACGATTGTTCGATGTATAATGAGATCTCTGCAGTGACCAGTAAAGCAAGTCAGTAACTCGGGGAAATCTTCATGACAGATTACTTGACCATCACAATGTTATCTTATATATCAAGATGAATGCGTAAAACGAAGTGGTCCTCAACTTCCTGCTTTACGGCTTTGAGACCTGGATTTGATACCACAAACACACCAAGCAGATTTAGAAATTCCATTTGCCGGCCCCTCGTTCTCTCCTTGGAGTCGGATTGCAGGATATCGTTAGTAACCTCGAAATCGTGGATAAAGCCACATCAGCAAATCAATAACTGTAGAAGAAATACTTCTCAATGCCTAACGTCGCTGGTCAGGCCATGTCATCAGAATGGATGGCACCAGCTTACAAAAACAGATCTTCTTTGGGGAAGAGGAAACCAAGGTCGACCACACAAGCGCTACAAAGACACCTTGAAAAACATTGTAAACTGTATACAATATCGTTTTTTTGTTTAATAAAGTGTGTACGTGATCTAGCTCTGTTAAGAATGCAAATTGCACTGAATCTATAAATAGATGTTTATTTATGTGTTGACAACTACTAATAATGTTCTAAATAACACTGGTCAACAGTGAAATCATTACTGACTTGAAAAGGCCCTAATCTGTAGTATTTTGGTGTGCCGAACACGAATATAACCGTGAAAAATTTGTATTGGCTCTCGTTTTGAAGATATTCATATACCTCATTTTCTATGTTTCACTGTGTAAATTTCTCCAGTAGGACTGCAGCAACATCCGGAATAATGATGTAACATTGCATAATACCATCATGCTCACATCATCCACAGTTGATTGCATCATTTTCTGATGCAATGCAATACTAATGCCATGCGGCTGCTGAAGTAAGTTGACGTCAGCAGTGTACTATACATGTGTAGGCCTATTATACTAATGCCAGGCGGCTGCTGAAGCTGACGTAAGCAGTGTACTATATAAAGCCCAATCAGATAGGTTCAGCATTTAAAATATTTTAGACGTTGTGCGAGACAGTTCAAGCTACTGTTACATAAAACTTATTATTTTATCCATTTACGTACAATAAAGAACAGTAATGCCTCGAAAGTGTGTTAATACCGCGGACAATTTTTGCTATATTTGTGGGGAAGTGACATTTGCCAACCAGAAGAAAAGTATCAATTCTCAAGTGAAGAAGGCATATCATCTTTACTTCGGATGCAAGGTTGGTGACCAAGACAAGCCTTGGGCTCCGCATATATGCTGTGCTACATGTACAACACAGCTTTCACAGTGGTTGAATTGCAAAAGGTCATCAATGCCGTTTGCAGTCCCAATGGTGTGGAGAGAGCCAAGCAACCACCTAAATGACTGTTACTTCTGCTTGGTTCCTCCTCTTTCCGGCGGAATAACGAAGCGAAAGAAGTCGAGAATAGTCTACCCAAACATTCCGTCTGCATTGAGACCAGTTCCACATGGTGAGGGACTTCCTATTCTAGAACCTCCAGCAGAATATTCTCTTGATTCATCTGACGAAGACAAAGGTGAGTCGACCTGTTCTTCTCCTGGTCCATCAGCATGCAGTGATCCATATTTTCAATGTGGTGCATCATCAACCCCACACAGAATAACACAGGAAGAACTAAATGACCTGATTCGTGATTTGGACTTATCAAAAAACAAGGCAGAATTGCTAGGATCAAGACTCCAACAATGGAATCTTCTAGAAGAAGATGTCACAATTACTGCATATCGAAAGCGCCACCAGCAATTGGAGCCTTTCTTCAGAAAGGAAAGTAATCTGATATTCTGTTCCGATATTGAGGGCCTCATGAATGCTTTAAAAATCACTCATGACCCACAAGAATGGAGACTATTTGTGGACTCTTCGAAACTGAGTCTCAAGGCTGTGCTTTTGCACAATGGAAACATTCTTCCATCTATTCCAGTAGCGTATGCTGTCCACATGAAAGAGACATACGATAACTTAAGGCAGCTACTGAATTCCATTGAGTATAACAAGTACAGCTGGCACCTCTGTGGTGATTTGAAGGTAGTTGCCCTTTTAATGGGACTGCAGCAAGGATATACAAAATACATGTGTTTCTTATGCGAGTGGGATAGCCGAACAAGGGAAATGCACTACATGAGGAAGGAATGGACTCACAGGCAGAATGTAGCCATTGGAGAGAAGAATATCCAACACCCAGCTCTGGTTGAGGCTCAGAAAATCTTGCTACCACCCCTTCACATCAAACTAGGTTTGATGAAGAACTTCGTGAAAGCCATTGACCGGACTTTGCCAGCATTCCGATACCTGCATGAAAAATTCCCTCGACTCAGCGAAGCAAAGATTAAAGAGGGAGTTTTTGTGGGTCCTCAGATTCGAGAGCTTTTCAAAGATGACCGGTTCAACAACTTGCTGGAAGGTGACGCGAAACAAGCATGGAATGCTTTTCGCCTAGTTTCTACAAACTTCCTCGGAAATGTTAGGGCAGAAAACTATAAGGAACTAGTAGAAGACATGTTGATGAAGTATAAGAAACTTGGCTGCAATATGTCTCTAAAGATTCACTTCCTTCATTCCCATTTGGATTTCTTTCCTAGCAACTGTGGTATTGTTAGTGATGAACACGGCGAACGTTTTCATCAAGATATCGCAACAATGGAACAAAGATACCAGGGAAAATGGTCCACTACAATGCTGGCTGACTACTGCTGGACACTCCTCAGAGATGCTCCCGAACAGCTGTACAAGAGACAGGCGAAGAAATCTAAGATGTAGTCAATGACTTGATTTTTTATAGGTAGGCTATTACAGTTGACCTTTTACTATTGGAATGCATTTCGTTATGTAAACATTAATTTCTTGCAGATTACAAAAAAACTAGAGCCAATTTTGCAATTTGACTGCCATATTCGTGTTCAGCACATAAAAATTGATAAGAATTGACTAATTTTATTTCAGTAACATGACTTTTGTAAAAATTTGTTGTCCAGTGTAATAAGACTTAACATGGTGCCTATGGCGTAGTTTTTCAGTAACTAATGCGATTTTTATGTTTTCAGAATAATTCTGTAACTTCCCATTGGTTGCGCGAGGTTAGGCGAATATGCTAAATTCGACGCAAAATCAATAATGTATGATGTCAGGTGGAGTCTACTGCGAAGTACAGTCGCAATATACGGTGTATATAAGGAAACAAATAAGCAATCAGATTCATTCCTATTTTTGAAGTCATTTACACTTATTGTGTTCCTGTTGTAAGTCTGCTGACGTTTTTATGTTGTACTTAGATATTATTCGAGACGAAAAACATTTGTTTGCACTGTTCAGTGGAAATATAAATTGGTTATGATTTGGACTATAATTTTATTCTGGAACTGTTATAAATTATTCGAAGGATTTCTGGACAACGCAATCTTCACAACGTCACGGTTCTTGGACAACCAGTACATTTCCGGTATTGATCTTTGTAAGGGACTTTTCTTTTATTGTGGAGTTTCATAGACCTTTAAAAAGAATAGCATGAATTCACTTCATAAAACTGTAAGTTCTTTTCACATTATTCATTTATAACTTTGATAATTAAACTGTTTGTTAAATGTAAAATACTTATTGGTTTTCTTCTTTTTCTGTTACTTAAGTTTTCGACCATAGAGTCGTAACATAATAATGTATGAGAGAGAGAGAGTTCATTGTTTGTGGATCTTATGCATGTTAAAAAAATTAAAGCAATTGATTGAGGCTATTATTATTATTATTATTGTCTGTAGCATCTGGAGTAAGCCTCCTTCCCTCTCTCTCAATCCATCATTTTCCTTAATTAGAAACAGAACGGTAATTTACTTAAATTTTGCCTTACAAAAACAACAGCATAAAACGTACACACTGCCAAAATGTAGAATCGTTGTTTGTTTCTTCGTAAGGTACATTAACATGATAATACGAAATCTCGAGTTTTGTTTTAGAGGAACAGCACCTGATAAATGTTGAATTAAAATAAATGTTAGCTGCGGTATTGACCGCAATATACATTTTTTCATAAAAAGACTGATCTTCATTTTCACTAATTTCAAAAATGGCTTCAAAAGTATAAATAAATCTGTATATCCTGTACTTTTATGCAGTACTTAAGTATGTCTAAATTCGAAGACAGGAACACAGAAACCGATCGTTACAACTACTGATGGAATCAATGAAAATCTATTTTCATGCTCTTATAATAGCGAATACCTTTGATGATTAAGAATTATTGAATATACTAAGAAATGTACGTAATGTATGTACATTGATAATTTTGTGACAAAATTAGGTAAAAAATAGCTTGCTAACCCATCATGTTTACTTGAGAAAACAACATTAAAAGGGGTATAAAACATATATTTCTTTGCAAATGCAACAATATTTGCGGGATTTTGCAAGAGGCATCCTTTGTAAGCTAAGAAATGAGTAGTCTGCAGAAGTATGAGGTGCTGCTAACGCATGCGCAAAAGACGCACTGAAGAGTTTCTACCTGGGTGAGAAATCGACACTTATTGTAATGTTTTCAAGGGTGGTAAGGAAGAAGGGGAAGCTAGCTTTGTTTATAAGGGTTTTAAATTTGTAATGTCCCTTTCATATTCTATCCTGCATGGTCAGTGGACGAGGGAATGCTGGTCCATTCAAACTAAGATGGGGAAGTTACAGGGGTATGGGAGTTTTCACTTTGTTTAAACAGCTGTCTTAGAGTGCTCGGGAAAATATGGAGTTTTTAAAACAAAGTTTGAATATCCGTTCTTTAACATATTACTCTATGTGAATGGGATGGTGGTTCTGTTTTCAATAGGAGGGTAGAGAGATTGTATATGAAC
Source organism: Sinohyriopsis cumingii (assembly GCA_028554795.2). Classification (NCBI taxonomy): domain Eukaryota; kingdom Metazoa; phylum Mollusca; class Bivalvia; order Unionida; family Unionidae; genus Sinohyriopsis; species Sinohyriopsis cumingii. The sequence goes on from CM068841.1 coordinate 17,315,340, forward strand.
TAGAGGTTTTCTACTTATTTTTAATGGTTAGAAAAGGAATAAAAACGGTAATTTTATTTATATGGGAATCAAATTCTATGATCATGTAAGCCTTATTTTACATGGTATCATGCGCAGTGAGTCAGTGATTGAATGCTCGTAATTCTGAAACGCATTTTAATATTAAAAGGAGTTTTATCGTTACAGTTCTTGCTATAGGCCAGAAAACCCCACCCACTATAAATTCATATTCGTTTTCAATTAGCAGACCGACAAACAATCTTCTTGTACATTTATGTCCTAAATAGAAGCAACACGCTACAAACAAATAGATATAAAATATCCACGCCACATTGAATGGCCTATCTAGGTAAGACTGTCCTAAAGGATTTCCAAGAACCTACGGTGTCATCTTTAAGTGGGATATATGATGCCATTATTTGATTATATATAAACTTGTATAATTTGTCTCATGATGAGTTTTAAATGAAAAAGAAAACTTATAAGTAAAGTTATATAATTTTTATAAAACATGTCGAATAATCTTTACTCATGTTTGATCTTGTTACGAAACACTTAGATTATGAAAGGACAATCACCTAAATAAACCGTATCATTTGCATGGGATGATACGTTTAACACACCGATCTAAATAAACCGTATCATTTGCATGGGGTAATACAGATAACACAGCGATAAAGCTTTATTTTCGTGCTGCATTATTTTCATTGCCTATAATAATAGATGATTGCTTATAATAATATATGTATGTACATGAACACAATCTTCTACTAAATATAAAATTAATTATACTGGATGCATTTGTTATGGCTTTGTCATTATTTCATACCAATAGGATTTGGATCAACCTACATTAGATGGGGAAGGACAACATGTCCAGGGAATGGCACAGAACTGGTGTACAAAGGTGAGAAAGATTCATTTCATGATTACCAGAAATCTTTGAAAAATGTCTTGCAAATAAACCAATCCAAGGACGAGAGAGGTTTCTTATCATGCATCACAATAATTTTGCAAAATAAATGGTTGCAACAATGTCTGGTTAATGTTAAGTTTACACTTGGACTGCTTGTCCATGCTTATACTTTTTAAGGCTCACAAATATGTCTTCGCTTATTTAAATGCGTCTGAGAATTAAAGGGAAAGTGGTATGGCACAAATAAAACATAAAAACACAATTATATGAGTACCCTTTATACTTCACCTTCGGGATTGACAAATATTTGCATAAAATCTATTCCCGATTGGAAACACGTTGATTAAAAGATCATAGACCTAGTTATAATAGAATACATCATTATTGTCTTTTTTGTACTAGGATACGCTGGTGGCTCTGAACACTCACATCCAGGAGGATCTGCTGACTTTCTTTGCTTGCCAGAGGATCCTACCTGGGGTAAAACTTTCGAAGGTACAGAGGCATCAGGGTTTATATACGGTGCTGAATACGAACTGTACGCTGGATCTAATCCTTTTTCTGTGTCAATGGAAGATGATGCACCATGTTGCGTGTGCAAACCTCCCCGCATGGCCAGCCTTATGATTCCGGGTAGAACGAACTGTTACCCGGGATGGACGATGGAATATACTGGGTATCTGATGTCAGGGTATCACGGTCACCCTGGGGCGACAAACTACGTGTGTGTCGATGTGAATGCGGAGGCTATAGTTCGTGGGTCTACAAACAATAACGGCCATCTTATGTACATGGTTAAAGCAAAATGTGGGTCTTTGCCTTGTCCTCCGTATGCTGAAGGAAGAATAGTGGCATGTGTTGTGTGCTCCAAATAGAAGTAGAGTAGTGTCTCAAATTACAAACATGGAAGTACATGCCGGGCAGTGAACAGAGTATGGCAACTAGGACGAAATTACGAGGGCCCACATTGGTCAATGGGCCGACCGTTGTTAAAATTTATATGAGCCTACTTGGGAACTTTTTTCCGGTCCATAAATCCTGTCCGCTGCCCCGGTCACATATATGTGAAAGAAATACATATCAAATACAATGAATCTGCATGAGATGCAGTGTTTCCTTTCTTGATATTATATGACGATTTAAAAAAAAAAAAAACTCATGCCTTATCTCCTTCTTAACTCCTTCAGTGAACATTTTGAAACACAATGTTCAATTTATACGCGAGGAATATACCTTTAAATACACTTACACAAAATTTAAATGATTATTTCTGATACAACACAGTTTCGTACGAAGTGTAAGCCATTTGTTCAATAAGTAAATAAATAGAATTCATCTTGTTAGGTATCCGTCTCTTTTCACTCAGTCAGAATGTGCTGGAGTCAACTATTTGCAGTTTGCTTTCTGCATAGTCTTCTCATAGGATTCACGTTCTTTTAGAAATGTCAAAATATCGATGCATCTTTGTCTATACAGCTGAACGGAACACCAATCTGGTTTCTATACTATATTAGCAGTCTAACAGTGTTTAAAACATTATTTATAAATCTTAACAATTTACAATGTGTGTTATCTTACTGACACTTTTGTTTTTCTTCCCCATCATTCATTATGATGCAGATTCTTCAACACGTGTTTTAAATATTATCCAAATGTCTTAAACATGTCCCATAACTTTATATAATGTTTATGGTATGGCACGGTACAGACATGCATTCATAAATACAAACCCACATACGTACATGAAGCTAATAACAAACGTTAGTCTTCGACCTTTTGCATAAGTATGTATTAAAAGTATCGGGCATGCTAATTTCTTCCAGTTAATTAGTGAATGATTGACTTACCACTAGAGAATAGAAAACCAAGCCTATTTTGCGGCTCTCGTGTCATTTTGCTATCGGTTCACCTCTACATAGCAGAGGCGGCTGGGTCAGCACATATAAAGGTACATACGCATGTGCATCCCCACTGAATATCATCTATTTTTTCTTTATAGTTCGTAGGCAGTCGTTTGGAGTGGGATTCATAGATGTATCCCAGTGGGATGGGACTTAATTTGTCACGTAAACTATTTGTGCGTTTTTGTTGAATTGGTGTTTAAAGCAGGAATTTCTCACACTGTATAAGTAAAGTTTTATCTGGAATCATTAATGTTGATGCGAACTTCACCTTCATCTAAAAGTATTGGCTTCTGTGAGGTATATCTTACGCTTTAATGACTATGGTAAAATTGTTTTAAGTTTATTTCTCAAGATTTATTTATGCAAGGATAATCAAAGAAGATGATTGAATGCATGTTTCTGGGTACTACATGCTTGCCATAAGTAACGTCACGGTGACCTAAATTGTATATTTCAATTTATATACTGTTATACCTAGATTCATAAAACATGAATGCATTTTGATGAGTATTATACTCTTATTACAAGTAGGTCACACTGACGTAACCGCTAGAATCATCAAGCTATATAGGTATGCATTTACATTAACATCGAAATCTTTCTACAAAAGAATATCACATCACCTACAATTCACATTTTACTCTCTTTTGTTAAGTGTTGCTTTAGTTCATCGTTAGTATATCTAATATTACACCAAGATTCATGGACTTTGTGAGCGTGAAATTCATGCAACGTGTGAGCATGTGTATCTTGATAAATACTACGCCCTCATTACAACAGTGGATCACTGTGACTCATATTTCATTCTTACCCTGAGTAGTAGTTGTATGTGACAACTGAGGCTAATAAAGCGGCCATAAACTTACACAAGAGTGCCCATATGGCCTTAGATAATAACATACAGGCGAAGGCACCGATGGATTTAACACACAAACACCACTATGGTTTTATATCATGTTATATAGGTGACCATACGTTTAACATGGGAGCGGGTTTCTACCTTAACTGATCTTGATTGAGGTGACATAGTAACATTGTCAGGGTAGGTATGGAAAATCCTGTGTCAAACTGGTCCTTAATTCTGAGATGGTAATGGTATTATTGCCTAAAAACCTATAGCCTTGATCGGGAAAGGAATACTAAGGCCATATGCCCCTCCCCCCAGGTAATCTTAAGATTCTGAGAATTTGTAGCCTCAAAAGGTAAAAATTATGTTAAAATTAAAATGTAAAGATTCCGACACACCACACTTACAATCAGCGCTCATTTTTGATCACGTGCATACTAAATTAATATACAATCCAGTACCTGTGTTTTGATCATTATCCAAAACACATACCTAACATACAACAAAAAGTATAGGAGCGTTTATGTACATACAATCAATGTGTGTGATTTGGGTTTTTAATGTAGCTTTAACAACTTTTTAGTCATATCGCTCTGGTATCTGCAGTGTGTCAGTTTATAGTGACGCCAGCACTGGGACATGCTGTAGCATTATGTCCCACCAAGTCATATTATCCATACACTAGGCCGACCAGTCCTAATACTAACTTTTTAGACCGCTCCGGTGGCCTAGTGGTTAGAGAGTCCGCCTCAGATGCGGGAGGTCGTGGGTTCGATCTTCGGTCGAGTCATACCAAAGAAATACAAAATGGTACTAACAGCTGAATCGCTTAGCGCTCAGCATTAAGAGGTTAGTGTTAGTACTGCTGGTCCTGGTGTCGTGAAAATGCGACTGGGGGAGACATCATGATACATGTCTGCGGCATGATGCCCCAGTGCTAGACATCATTCTAAACTGTCACACTGCAGACATCGTAGCGATATGACTAGAAAGTGTTAAAGCTACGTTAAAAACCCAAATCACACACATACACACACACAGGTACACGCACAGACACTAACCTTTTAATGCTGAGCGCCTAGTGCGGCAGAATACCATTAATACATACATATTATCACACACCAATGGTAGGATATAAAAGAAGGAGATTAAATAAACACACATACAATTAAACACAAAATTAATATCACGCACAAAAATAAAGAATTGTTTATTTAAACTCTGCTGTATCCTTGCATACGAACACACACCGTCACAATGGAAAGAAAATGGGGGGGGGGTTGACGTCTTTCTTATCATCAAGTTAATAAAACAACAAGAACATACATAAAACAGAATAGTCTGGCAATTACGATTAGTATATCGTTTTCTAGAAATATGTGAGTCTATGACTATACCTTCGGACAGGAATGCTCATGTGAAAATGTTAAATACAATCCAATACACCACCTATCATATCCATCATCCACTTCTAAATTATTGTCATAGGACCCACTTTAAAATCCATCACACATTTTTTGATTGCTATTCAGCACATCGCTTACAATCCAGCACCCTAATTTTGATTAAATCTAAAAACACACCATGCACTCCAGCAAACAGGGCAGGAGTGTTTATGTACACTCAAACACTTACATTCATAACAACATACTATTACATAAAGGCAGTTGTTTTTATAGATACACTTCTATTCCATCAAAGAAATATACTATACACTCACCCAAATATACTATACACTCACCCAAATATACTATACCATCACACGGAACAGAGGAGTGAGGCGTATTAAGGTCGATTTCTAAACACATACATAGATTTACACAAATATTCACACACTTGTAAAATGATTAAATGTTAACAAAGTTGTAGCTAAAGACTTGAGCTCTAATCATTTAGTTCAGTGTTATTTAGTGATCAATTCACACTTAGTTTTTTTTTTCTGAGATAATGAAAACAAATAAGGATAGTGATCTGTAAACCATGTTTTCTTTTTCTCCTGAAACGAGGACTACTTTGAAATTCTAATCTGAGCACAGTGTACAGAAAGCAGAATCTCTGAATATTATTTCAAATTAATACAGAAAGAACTTAAATTCAACATATATATTTTCTAAGAGCGAGTAATGGATAATGTCTAATGTCACATGCACAGGAAGTTTCTTTCTGATTGAACTAGCAACCTGAATACCATCTCTAGATACTGAAATCAGAGTATACACAATCAAATATTATCTGTGTAGGCCATTACATACTTATCGACAAGTTAAAAATGTATTATACCCAACACTTTTCACCCCAAGCTAAATTTTCGAAATCAGCTAGAGTTTTGAAACGGATAAAGTTTTTGCACATTAACATTGACTAGAACAGTGTGAAAATGCGACTATTTCGGACGATGGTCTGAATGGCAATGAATGGCGCACACCCCACCCCCACCCCCACACACGCACACCCCCACACGCACACCCCCCACCCACTCACACACGCAGGTACAATATGAAATCGACATTAGGTGGGACGGTGCTCTAATCTGGAGACGATTATTTTGAAAAAACGAGAAAGAGAGAGAGTTAATATAACGCCGTAGGTAGAGACAGAGCGTTGGCATCAAACTGTAGAAAGAGAGAGAGAGAGAGACAGAGAGAGAGACAGATACAGAGAGATAGAGAGCATAATAATTTTCAACGAAATTATGTATCATATCTAATTCAAGTACCGAGCGATGACAATTCGTGTTTTCCTAGATATTTGTATGTAGTTAATGATCTATAAGTTGAAATTCATCACTGATCTATAGAGTATAGAAGCGATAGACTACTGTTGAAACAATATATATATATATATATATATATATATATATATATATATATATATATATATATATATATATATATATATATATATATATATATATATATATATATATATACAATTTGATAAACCAACAGTATAGGTATATCAGAATGCTTCATACTAATACTTTAAAAGCCATGCCATTTTTATTGTATGTGGTGCGCTAATATCTAGCCAAGTAATTCTATTTTTACATTTTTTTAAGGTTTTATTGTCTTTATTATTATTATTATTATTATTATTATTATTATTATTAATTTTAACCGCCCACCTGGCGAAAGGAAAGGCTGTGTTTTATCACCTATTCTATTTTCATTATTCCTTATCGATTTAACGACATACCTTTCTGACCAGAATTATGGTGTAAACAACTAGAATTTGCTAATTCATTTGCACTGTTGTATTGAGATGACTGGGTTGCCTTTCCCGAAACAGCTACTCTGCTGCGAACAATTCTAAATAAACTAAACTGCAACATGTGGAAATTAAATATAAACCTGGAAAAACTAAAGGATGGGAGAAGTTTGGGTTAATAAGGTGGTGGGCGATGAGCAACTATTTTTCGTTATATTTTAAACCACGTTATAAAGATACTTTTCAAAAAGAACTAAATGGAGATTTAAATTCAGGGGATAGATTACGATTCTATAATAAGATAAAAAAAACTGTCGGAGTCGTCAATACTTGATAGATTATTTGAACCTTTAGAAATGGAAGCTTTCTCATAACGGCAAATATAGGTAGGTATAAAAATATCCCTATTATTGAAAGATTGTGACCTTTTTGTACAGATATAGAACTGAGTTTCACTTTGCTGTCAAATGTCCCACACATGAATATTTGAGAAAGGTCTATATGCTTTCATATATTCACTGTAATGCAAATCACATCAAGTTTGATAACTTAATCCAAAGAATCAATAACTATATTAATATCCTATATCATTTTTCTGCTTATCTAAAAAAATATTTAAAAGTGAGTGAATCGGTTTGTTAAGCAAATAATCGTTATGTTTCGTGGTTGTACCATAACTTTAATACATGAATTTAATTTTGGCCTATGATGCAAGTTATTATTATTATTATTATTATTATTATTATTATTTGTCCATTATCCCGATATTAAAATAAGTGTCAGACACTCGATGTTCACAGAGTCGATGGAAAGCTAGATGATCTTTATGAAAAATGTCGCACGTGTGAACAGTGACAGTAACACTGTAATAAAAGTAAAAATCAAGCTGCTGTTGGTGGCAAATTTGTGAGAATTCCATTGTATCCTACTAAATTCATCACGACATGTTATTTACAGTTAACAAATACGGTAGCACGATTATGGGTGAGGTAGACACCTAAAAATCTCCCAAAAGCACTGCAGGTAAAGACACACTTGCCAATACAGATTATGGATCACAATACGCTAATCCAAATTTTCAGTCTTACAGAAGGGTCAGCTGTAAAACTAAATCACTAATGGCTAAACTCTTGTACATAATCCAATTAAGACGATCATGGTTATCAACCGTTATCGTATCGTGATGACGTCATTCCTTGAAGAGAAAAACAAAGAGCTGGGCGGAAATAGCTATACCTGTGGTCTTGCTTATGATTATGTATTGACGGAGGACTACACCAGAGTTTTCAGAAGTAATTTACGTTGTTAAGGTAATTATTCAGTACATGTTAAGAACACGGATATATTTTTACAGAAGCACACAAAGACACACAAACATACAACACACACACACTTATCACGACGTTTGGGTTCTTACAAAAGATGGAATGACAGTTAACGGAAGAAATAGAGGAAGTAATTTTCATACTGCTGTCTCTTATACAAAAATATCCACTTCTGACCATGCAAAGCAGACATTATAAAAGAAAACCACAATACATGTAAAATATCAGAAGAAACATGATATGACCCAGAGACTAACACTTCGAGCGTTCATATTATATATATATATATATATATATATATATATATATATATATATATATATATATATATATATATATATATATATATATATATTGCTAAAAAAACATCAGGTTATGAGTCCAAGTGTGCGGATCTAACATCCACCGGTTACTCCATCAAAATGTTCCCCCGCCACTCTCGCGGACGTGGAATTGCTGTCATCACAAAGAACTCCATGACCAAATGTCTTAATCACACCAGAATTTTCAGTTTATACCACACATCGTTTGAACTAGTCCAAACCACGCTTACACTGGAACAAAGGTCAGTCCATTTTTTCTGCCTATATTGCCCTCCTAGCAGAAAAAAACAAGCTGACTGAATCTCTCTTTTTGGAGCAGGTTCCGAATCTCCCGGAGTATGAACATTCAATAGGTGTCAACCTGATTATTCTTAGAGATTTCAACTTTCACTTTGACTGTCCGGGAAACCCAAGCACATCAAAACCCCTAGATTCCATTGATGTTTTCAACCTCAAACAGTCAGTTAACCAAGCCACCCATAAACATCGTCACATTTTAGACTGGATTTTTCATAGACATGATGGTATTGTTCAACTGTCCTCCCTGGTATCCCACGAACTGGCATCAGATCTTCTCTGCATTTTAAGCATTTTGACGTATTAGTCCCTAACCCTCCACCTGTATTTGCTACCAAGAGAAACCTCCGTATGATAAATATAACCAAATTAATGCATGAGATCCAAGCAAACCTAACAACTTCCTTAAGTCTTACAGCAGAACAAGTCGATAACTGCCTGTGTTCATTGCTCTACAAACATGCCCCAGCCACCAAGTGCAGAGTATAAATTCAAAAGTGTTCTCCATGGTATGGCAGTGTTAGTGACCAGATTCGCACTGCTAAAAGAGACCGTCGTAAAGCTAAGAGGCTTTGGCTTTCCACCAGACTCACTGTTCATAAGTAAATATGTGAAGCCGCTAAGAAGAACGTCACATTGTCCGTGCAGCGAAATCAGCCCACTACAGTACGAAGATTATGAGACGTTCCAGCTGCAAAGAGCTCTTCGAGATTACTAACAAGCTGATGTCAAGGAACAAATGTACACCACCTCCAACTACCATATCTTCAGTCGACCTTCCGGATCTGTTAGCTAATTTCCTCCGTGAAAACGTACCGACCATTAGAGATGAGCTTGACAAAATAATTTCAATTGACTCGTTATTACCTAACATTTGGGATACAGAATTTCAGCGGCGACCATTAGCAGAATTTGAACCTGTCTCTATGGATTTAATAAGTACAATCGTGATGAAGAGTGCACCAAAGGCATGTGAACTTGATTCAATTCCAAAATTACTGCTGCCTGAGTGCTTAGATCCATTATTGCTTTCAGAAACTGATGTTATTAATACCTCTCTTTCATTCGGGGAATTCCCATCTTTTTTCAAAACCGCCATTGTAAAGTCTCTGTTGAAGAAACCAACACTCGACCATAACGATTTAAAGAACTACCGCCCATTTTCTAATCTCAGATTCATATAAAAAATCTTAGTAAAAGTTGTTCTATCCAACTTGTATCTCATCTAAATTCAAACAGTCATTTTAGCAATGTACAATCTGCATATCACCCTTGCCACATTACTGAAACTACTCTTCTAAAAGTAGTTAATGAAATTCTCTCTGCACTGGATGGCGGAAAGATTACAGTCCTCACCCTACTTGATTTGTCTGCAGCATTTGACACAATATACCATGAAATATTACTTCACCGTCTCCAGCATGTATTTGGCATTCCTGATACAGCCTTACTGTTGTTCAAGTCCTACTTGGTCAACAGGACACAAATTGTATCCACAAATTGAATACACTCCAGCCCAGTTGATCTATGTTGTGATGTTCCATTGGGGTCTGTTATTGGATCTGTTCTCTTCATTATATACACTCAGCCGCTCTCAAGTGTCATAGATCATCATTCAGTGTCTCACCAATTGTACGCTGACGACACCCAAATATACAAATCTAGCCACCCAACTGAAGTTGATGCTACCATCCAAGGTGTAGAGAGGTGCATTTCTGATGTGAAATCATGGATGACATGTAACTAACTGCAGATGAATGATGATAGAACTGAGACCATTCTGATCACAGCACAAACACTTTCGCATTCACATCATTTACCTCAACCAATAAATATCAGCAACACCAACATTAAATTCACACAATCAGTACGAAACCTAGGTATTATTCTGGACAGTACTCTCACATTGCACCAAAATGTCACGAACATATGCAAGGCTGCATATCTTGAGCTGAGACGCATCAGCTCCATTCGCAAATATCTTTCAGTTGATGCCAGTGTTTTCATTATTACTTTCAAGATGGACGATTGTAACTCAGTTCTATCTGGTTCATCTCAATATTTACTCCAGAAACTTCAAAAAGTTCAAAACACAATTGCTTCGATCCTCCTTAGGGTACCATAATCAGAGCACACGTCCCAGCTGCTCTGTACCCTACACTGTCTATCCATTTGATCTAGAATCAAACACAAAATTTGTTCTCTGTGCTACGTTTCACTGACGGACTCCAGTCCAACATACCTATCCGACTTCAACCTTGTATACACACCAGAAAGATACTTACGCTCATCTTCTGACAATCGTATACTCATTATTTCCACTATGAAAACGTAGTCATATTGACAAGGAGTTTTTGCATGCCAGGGTCCAGCAACATGGACTGAATTGCCCACTGAACCTAGACGCAAAGACACAGTGATCCCATTCAAGAGTGCTCTTAAAACTCACCTATTTCGACTGCAAGAACAAACTTAAAGACCTAATATTGTATCCTACCTTAAATATTTTCAGTATGTTTTTTGTGTTTTCTAACGTCATGTGTTTGTTTTTTGTTACCATATGACGATATATGATTTTGTATGTTATAGGAGTTGTCTAATGTTGTACAGCGCTTAGAACTTCTAAAGATTAGGCGCTAAACAATGCCCTCATTATATATATATATATATATATATATATATATATATATATATATATATATATATATATATAATATAGTTTGTGCAAATGACCAATTGCTCGTATAATATGATGTTAAATGATTGTTTATGTATACATTGTATGCGCGCCATAAGACAGGGGTTACATTTTATGATGTTGCGGTATCGTTCGTCCATCAATTCATTCTTCCATCTACTAATGTTGTTTCCGTACAATAACTCTAGTACTCCACAAGTGGATTAAACGCTGATTTACCTTGCACGCAAGACAAGGGATAAGGCCTTTATTTGATGTGAAAAGGTCAAAGGTCAAAGTCATTGTGACAGAGCGTGAACAATACATTCCCTAAGCCAAGGTAATATGTCTTTCTCACATACCAGGACGATATGTTGGGAATAGCTTCCACAAGGAGTAGTAGCTTCGACTATTGACTTCGAGGTCAAAGGTGAAAGGTCAAGGTTACGACCGACGGAGTAAAATAATTGATTTAGGTATAATAATATTAGCTTAGTACGCCATACCATGGTGAAACTTTGAGGAGAGCCTGTGTATGACGTAAGATGAAAACCTATTGTTGTTGGTATCAAGGGAACAGGTCAATGTCACTACAAGTGAGATGCTGAGAAATTGGTTTAGCATAATGCACATGTGAAGAATAGACACAAACTTAGGTGTCAGAATGTCAAGGATCAATGTCATTGTGACTGCTATAATAAATTTTGTTTTGCATAATATCGTTAATATTTACATCATCCACATAAATGAAACATTGTGAACGGCCTGTATTTCAAGGTCACGATAGGCTTTGCACATTAACACTAAATTGTCATCGCACACATTTAGAAGTTGTTATGAATGACTTGTCATTACTCAATTGTAAAGAAACACCATGTCGATTTATGGGTGAAAATATCAAAAATCAAGGTCACGGTGACTGGACGATATAAAGGTTTTCACACAATAATACAAACTTTGCACTACATAACTGCTCCAGCTTGGTTGACAGTTGCATTTAGAGCATTAATGAACCTTCAGAATTGGAGATCAAAAGATAAAAGAACAATGCCATTTTAACTGAAAGAAGAAATTAGCTTTCTCATAATATGTCATATACATCGACAAAAACGTTGTGAATTACTTGCAATAAGGGAACGAAAACGGTATCGTATTTTGGGATATACAGTCCAAAAGTGAATTAGACTGTGCCATAAATAACTAAACTGTTACTGTAAAATGACGTTAGACGTTAGATTTACACCACCTTTCAAAACTTTTTAGTTTGTTTGTAGATAACCCTTGAAACAACCCTTTGAATTTGGGGGAAAATATCATTGACCATGAACACAATATTCATGCAATATTACCAAGCTGACCAAACGTTGTGGATATCGTGCATTTAGGATAATGATGAGCTTATTTTGAGTTGGGTTTATTTTGCCATCCTGAATGAAAGACGACACGTGATTTCCTCACAGTAACATTCGTTCAGTAGCAAATGCATGGATGAAATGTATCGACAGCTTGCACATTTGGTAAGATGAATCATTGATTTGGGGTTCAAACGTTCATACATCAAATAAACGGCGATCACATACAAGATATAGGTCACACAAAATTAAAGGAAGTTATTCAAAGTATGAAAATGGTATAATTTTAAATTTGATACAAGTACATATTTTAATTCTTCTACCTCTTTAAATTTGTATCATGTGTAACATATGACTTGTGTAAGTCTATTATTACTGAATATGTATTATAATAAAGAACGTTGAGGAAATTCATGTATATCATATTACTTTGAACGGTTGTATGCGCTATAATACAAGAACTGAAGAATGTGTAATCTCTTCCCAATGTTTTTATTTGCATCAATCATTTTCTAGTATACGTTGATGAATTACAATGATATAAAATACTTAACCTTAAAGAATCATATGAAAACTTAAAACATTTAGCATTGTTATTTTGTTTCATGCGTTTGTACCATTTACCGTGAGATTGTTATTTTCGGAGTTAAACCCAAATGGCCTAGGATGGTGAGTCAGAATTTCTGAAAACAGATAAGAACCAAATGATCTAGAGCCAGGTGGGTGAGCTGTTACATAAAAGACGAGTGATTGTTGAAGAAAAGAAAAACACGTTTCCGAGGTAGAGCTGTGGCGTTTCATCATACATATAGTTCTAAAGAGTAGCTTGTACTAAACCATTCGCAAGCCGAAAAACTCGCATTATGTTCATTCTATACAACAAATACTGATAATATCCTACTGGAACTGTTTATTATTGGATTCTTTTACTTTTTTATATCTAGTATATTACCAGCAGCAGCCACATTACTTCGTTTATTCTTGCGGTCTCTCAAGGCTGTTTACATTTACCTCCATTTCGGTTCGTAGCCAATCGAGCTTTCATTCAGGTATATTCTGTTCTTTCCGTGAGTACTATGTTATCAAAAGCGAGATTCAAATGAATTTTGGATCGCTTGTTTTCCGGACGTTTAGCTTCTATCAGTATAAAAGGACGCGTAATATCGTCTGCATACCAGGGATGTAAACCCGATTACAATCGTATTTACACCGAAGTTGTAATTGCAATTTCTCCCCTGTTCTATTGATATAAAGAGTATAGAATGTATGCGTTTCCATTAATTTGATTAATTTAAATTTGATGTCAATCATAATTGGAGCTTAATTTACAATTTTTCCATATTACCATCTACTTGCTCTTATTTGTGAATCCCCAAAGCGACGAGCCTAGAGATTGTTGTGCATCTAGCTGATGTCGAGGACAGGATCCGATTTTATACATTTAATGCCGATGTGTCGCTTCGATTAATTCAACTACACGTTGGACTATAACCCCATTGGAAATCTTCTGCAAGATGAAATACTATGATCTTCAGAAGTTATCCAAGCTATATTGATTTAGAACAACCCTTACGGATTATGATCCACCAAATGTTCCCATGAATACATATATTAAATAACCATATATTTTTATAATCTATATTTTTCATACTAATATCCAAAAAAGAGTAAGACCTAGATACCATCTGAGTTTGTGCACCACATTACGCATGCAAAAGGAAAACACATATAGACGGGTACAACAACATTATTCCCACATTTTCTATGAAAAGGGCGGAGATAGTAAAGTTTAAACCATTCTGAATGATAGTCAAATGAAACTTAACATATTCTGAAGCAAACGCTTGCGCTTGTAGGGAGAATGATGCAACCATTAGCTTTATTAGTCCTACTCATAATTGTTGGGTGAAAGACACCGATGTTGACCGTTTCACTACTACTGAAGGTTATTTTCATTTTCACTGAAAAAATAGTTACGCTTAGCTAATTTATGGAAAAACATTTATACCGCAAGTTCGATTTGTTTAATAAAGTTAAATTCGTCTTCTTTTACATAACTGTTTCTCTCGATCTGACCCAGGAAGCCACTTTAACACAATCAGTTTTAATGGCATATGAACATGTAGTTAATAGTGCATGTCGTCCTTTCATTAATATATGTCAGATGAACGATTACACTGACTGAATACTATGTCTTTATCAGAGTGTTTTTCTTTATTTGCCAATAGGGGACTCGGGTCGCTGGGTCTAAGGTTCTAGACTTTACTCATAACCGCCATTTGACCTTTGTCCTCGTGGGTTTGAGTCTCGGACTTGGCCAATGTCGCCATGTAACAAATACTTGCAGTAGCTTCCTTTAGGTTGATGGTTCTTCCTGGTGTGTTCCTAGGTCTCCCTGGTGTTTGATGGGATCCTCCTGCACCAGCTACACTGGCCGCCACGTGTACCCTATTATGTGCTGAAAAATGGCGTTATACCTACAAAACAAACAAATATTTGTCAAGTATATTTGATACAAAATTAAATATGCGTACATTCTCTAACTAATTATAATATTACTTTGATGTATGCGGCTTTTCTTGAGTTTGAGGAATGTCCATAGTATGTATCTTGCAGATTAATGTTTGAATACGGCATACAAAAATATATACAATTCCTGAAAAGGAAAACAACGATATATATATATATATATATATATATATATATATATATATATATATATATATATATATATATATATATATATATATATATATATATATATATACATATATATATATATATATATATATATATATATATATATATATATATATATATATATTATTTTAAACAAATTTCAAAAGGTTCTTATGCCAGTGTATAATTGAACGAGATTTAGCGAATTAAATAGGGTCTTCTAATTATTTAAATTCTACGTACTTCAAAAGTTTTCTAAATTTAAGTCTTTTTAGAGCATTTGTGTCCAGAATTAGTGTACAATGCTTCATTAGTTTATCATGCTTATATGTTTACTTTAGGTTTTGCAGAACAATTTGTAACCTGTCAAGGATATGGACGTTAAATGAAACTCATCAACAGTCATCAATATGCCATCCTGGTACCTGATATTTGAACAAGACGACTGTACTGGATATATCGATGCTGAAAATAAATGAAACATTTGAAGAAGGATGGAGTCGATTATTAATTTTAAATGATTTTAAAATATTTTCCTTGTGATTACTCCATATTTTGATGCTGGAATATTATTTTATTCCATCTATTAGAAACAATAATAAAATGAATCGCGACGGACAAGTATTACAAATGCCGTTTTCCTAACAAGAAATTATTTGGTGAAAGTAAGCATCTTCTAACCAATGCATTATGAAATATAAACAATCTTTATTAATTTCTACTTGCTAATAGTTATCCAATATGTTCTTATTGTTTCGATTTAACGCCATTTCTTAGCTATGCATGGCGGCCACCATAATTCGTGGACAAGAACCCGGTAACTTCAGGCAAGAACCATCAATCCAAAGGAAACTGCTGGCAGCCTTTTCACATGTCCACTACACTAAACGAAAATATCTTTATCGAACAACACGAAAGAGGAGGTAACCATTATTGATGAAGAAACACAGATTATGTGGTCACGTTTGTTTCGAGGTGGGGCGTAACCTGCGAATGCGTGTTCAGTGTTTGAGACATATTCGATTATTTCATTAGGCACATTATCACTAGAACAATTTAATATTTATTCCATATAGCACCTAGACTCCGAAATACACAATCAAGCCAGCTTGAATCGGTGGCTACATTAGCTGACCTTTAAACTATATAAACTTGTTTATTAACACAAGCTGATAAGAACTAAGAGTGAGCAACAGACACAAATGTTTATTATAACATCCGTCACAGCAATCCATATATTAGTCGACTGTTTTGAAAGCCGGGATCTAACGTTAGGTTCGTGCCAGTTTGGCACTAAAATAAACAGATATAAAGATCGGATTAAAATTCATTACACCGAGGTATTATATCTGAAACGAATATTCTATCCCAATAAAAAAATGCGTTGCTTTTGGACAAGGTATATGCTGTCTTTAAGTATAATGTATGTTTATGCAGTGATCATGCTTAAACTTTTTCTATTTATTTTCTATTCTTGCAAGTTTAAGTATAAATTTCCTTGTCTATTGTGGTATGATTAATCGTTTTAAGTTTAAATTAATTATCATTTAGTTTTGAAAGGATACTTGTCATATAACTTTCGAACTTTAAAGTGGGCATGGAGCCAAGACACTTGTGTTGCTACTTATGTTATCACACCTGCATCCTGAATGAATAGATAATTAGGAAAAGTTTTAAGTTTCACTGTGTAAAGACGAAATGTCAAGAGCTTGTACTTAAAAGTTTGCATTTGAACCTTGTATTAAAATTACTAGAAAGTATGATAAGTTATATTTTCGCCGAAATTACATCTCGATAAATGCATTTTCAATATGTCAACCCATTCGTGTATCTTTATGTCTTTGTCTCTTTGTATCTGTCTCTCTTATGTTTGTCACTCTTTATATACAAGCAAAAAGGTAACTGGCAGCGACTCATGATTTTAAATAAACTTTGCAAATTAGAGTTATCACAACTCACAAGATCTCATATAGGTATGTATCCATCTTGTCTCATGGTCATACAACAAATTTTGACTTCATTGACGTTGCTGTTTTAATTGTAAACCGCTGTAGCTATTTAAGCTAGCCAGATGTAAATGATAACCAGTCAAAACAAAATGATGTCAACAGTTTTTTCTTCAAGGAATGGTGGATTATTTTCTTGACCTTAATGATACCAGTAGGCAAAATACCTCTAATCTATGTGGAATAGAAGTAACCTCTTAAATTGGAACTTGTCTGATCGGACAAAGAGTTGATAGACACAAGAATCTCTATAACGTCTTTCTGAAGATTGCCACAAACTTAGTAAGTACAAACTTCGTTTCTTCTCCGAAGAATGAGGCAATTTAAATGATATATCATGCTACTGTGAAACAAAACTATTACTATCTTGTTATACATATAAACAAAACTATTAGTATCTTGTCATACCGAGACACACAGCTATTAGTATCTTGTCATACCGAGACACACAACTATTAGTATTTTGTCATACCGAGACACACAACTATTAGTATTTTGTCATACCGAGACACACAACTATTAGTATCTTGTCATACCGAGACACACAACTATTAGTATTTTGTCATACCGAGACACACAACTATTAGTATTTTGTCATACCGAGACACACAACTATTAGTATCTTGTCATACCGAGACACACAACTATTAGTATTTTGTCATACCGAGACACACAACTATTAGTATCTTGTCATACCGAGACACACAGCTATTAGTATCTTGTCATACATAGAAACAAAACCGAATACACTTCGCATACATAAGCACTGCTGCTATTATTGCCTTAAATAACAGTCGTCTTTGCTGTTACTTTTAAGCGTAAGGTATATTCAGTGTTTGTGTTTACGTATAAGTCGTTACACAATGTATTTTGACTATATAACGGCAAATAAGCACAACAGAAACCATTCCTTGGAGTTAATTATAATTGAAAGCGCTACCAATGTTGCGTTGTTAGTAATTACAAATGAGAAAACAAATATTTAATAAAATGCTACTAGAGCAACAGTTTCTTTGCTTTTGCTTCAAAAGCATCTTTGACGCGATCCAATAGAAAATATATTTGTAAAGTGTATGTTAATCACCCGTAACACCAGTAATCTCTATGAATGAAAACTATAGTGTGAAGCGATGTGCGCGTGCGCTAGATGTTGTTTAAACTATGGAAAGCTAGGTTAAATTACACAGTGTGTGTTATGGGGCAGTAGATAAAATACATTTCTTTACTTGAATTTAATATAGGATAATGTAGGTATTCCTATCAGTTAAAATGAATTGGATTGCATTGTTTGAATGTTGTCATTTAAAGTCATATGTCCCAAATGCATGGCCTAATGACCGCAAAAGGGGGATCGATTACATATCGCTAGTAAACGGATGGTATCTGGTATAACGGTACCAATTGCGCAAGTCCAGGTGGGAGGAGCTTAAGGTGTATGGAACTTTGTATTCAGAATTAAAGAACAAAACTAGCTGTGATTGGTGCATTATATAAGACTTGTACTTTCTGTTTGGCTTAAAAACAAGTTGAGCCTCTTGGCAACATGTGAGTTTGTGTTAATTTCTATCTAGATCATATTTTGTATTTTTTATGATTTTTGTAAAATATGATACACATGGCTGAAAATGTGCTTGTTGTGACTAGATAACTCTTACCACTGCCTAGTTCCAGTAGAGTTATCTCTCTTAAATGCAATGAAGTACCGGTTATGTCATTGTCAAATTGACAATCTAGCATTGTACTATATGACAGCGTGTGACATGCATGCTCAAGTAGGACAGAAAGTATATTTATTTTACAAAACATTAGCATTGAAGTATATGGAAAAACAATTGGTACCGTGATACCTAAAGGAAAGAATAGCCTCACAGTGTTTCCATAGAAACGCCTACATGTGGGCGGCATTTATGAACTATACTAGTTTGATGTAGGAAAACAAATGTGTGCTGAACACTTTTGGTCAAATATTGAAAGTTCTTTAAGAATAAAATGTATGAAATCTTTAGAAAATAGCACAAGATGGCTTTGGATGGGGACTTTTGATAACTATAGCTATGATAGATATAGACTTGTGTTACCTGATGCCTTTATGTATGTGCTGTTACCTCCTAGATTGGAATGCATGCAACAAAATAAGTTATGTAAACATAATATAGTTGATTTTGGCCAAATATTGGCCATTTTACCTGCAAAAGATGAAAAATCATGTGTACAAAAACAGCTATCTTGTTCTTGTAAGGCATGCCATAAACCAGGATAGAGAACACTCTAAGTACACTTGTAGAGAGATCACTTGTACCATGTGGGATGTTCTGGCATGAGTAATTTTTAGGTAATTTATTAAGGATATGGTATTCCTTCCCATTTTGATTTGAATTGTCCTGCTCTAATTGTCACTTTTTTTTTTTTACACTCTCCTGCTTTGAAATTGTTCATGTAGTTAGTTCAGTTCTCTTGCATTCCCTTTTGTTGAAGTAGCAGTGAATACCAACAAACAAGAACAGTTTCCTTAAGTCAGCATTTCCCATTGGCACTTGTATAAGCCCGATTATAATCTACTATTGACTTTCAATTAATCCTATTTCTTTCTGTCAAGCTGCTCTTGTGGAATTTCCATGTTTGGTCCAACATTACAGAATGATAACCATTTTAGTCACACAGTGCGTATTCATTCCATTCAAATCCACACTGTTCTTGAAACTTTGCATCCCATCGCAAGAATCCAAATTGGCATGAGATGATATCTGCATGGTTATGGAAGGCTGCACTCTACATGCCGGCATTGTAGAAAATATGAACTATGTGATATGAAAGAGCTGCGTCATCTTAGAAATTAAAATTACATGACTCTTGAGGTCTCCACTAAACATAGGAGTCTAAATGTTAGGTTCTCACTTTATCAGTAATGTATTTTGAGATAATTTAATTGCAGTGAAGTTAATACAGGTTGTTGATGAACTCCTCTATATTACATGGATAACACTGGACAACAAATTTTTGCAAAAGTCATGTTACTGAAATAAAATTAGTCAATTCTTATCAATTTTTATGTGCTGAACACGAATATGACAGTCAAATTGCAAAATTGGCTCTAGTTTTTTTGTAATCTGCAAGAAATTAATGTTTACATAACGAAATGCATTCCAATAGTAAAAGGTCAACTGTAATAGCGTACCTATAAAAATCAAGTCATTGACTACATCTTAGATTTCTTCGCCTGTCTCTTGTACAGCTGTTCGGGAGCATCTCTGAGGAGTGTCCAGCAGTAGTCAGCCAGCATTGTAGTGGACCATTTTCCCTGGTATCTTTGTTCCATTGTTGCGATATCTTGATGAAAACGTTCGCCGTGTTCATCACTAACAATACCACAGTTGCTAGGAAAGAAATCCAAATGGGAATGAAGGAAGTGAATCTTTAGAGACATATTGCAGCCAAGTTTCTTATGCTTCATCAACATGTCTTCTACTAGTTCCTTATAGTTTTCTGCCCTAACATTTCCGAGGAAGTTTGTAGAAACTAGGCGAAAAGCATTCCATGCTTGTTTCGCGTCACCTTCCAGCAAGTTGTTGAACCGGTCATCTTTGAAAAGCTCTCGAATCTGAGGACCCACAAAAACTCCCTCTTTAATCTTTGCTTCGCTGAGTCGAGGGAATTTTTCATGCAGGTATCGGAATGCTGGCAAAGTCCGGTCAATGGCTTTCACGAAGTTCTTCATCAAACCTAGTTTGATGTGAAGGGGTGGTAGCAAGATTTTCTGAGCCTCAACCAGAGCTGGGTGTTGGATATTCTTCTCTCCAATGGCTACATTCTGCCTGTGAGTCCATTCCTTCCTCATGTAGTGCATTTCCCTTGCTCGGCTATCCCACTCGCATAAGAAACACATGTATTTTGTATATCCTTGCTGCAGTCCCATTAAAAGGGCAACTACCTTCAAATCACCACAGAGGTGCCAGCTGTACTTGTTATACTCAATGGAATTCAGTAGCTGCCTTAAGTTATCGTATGTCTCTTTCATGTGGACAGCATACGCTACTGGAATAGATGGAAGAATGTTTCCATTGTGCAAAAGCACAGCCTTGAGACTCAGTTTCGAAGAGTCCACAAATAGTCTCCATTCTTGTGGGTCATGAGCGATTTTTAAAGCATTCATGAGGCCCTCAATATCGGAACAGAATATCAGATTACTTTCCTTTCTGAAGAAAGGCTCCAATTGCTGGTGGCGCTTTCGATATGCAGTAATTGTGACATCTTCTTCTAGAAGATTCCATTGTTGGAGTCTTGATCCTAGCAATTCTGCCTTGTTCTTTGATAAGTCCAAATCACGAATCAGGTCATTTAGTTCTTCCTGTGTTATTCTGTGTGGGGTTGATGATGCACCACAGTGAAAATCTGGATCACTGCATGCTGATGGACCAGGAGAAGAACAGGTCGACTCACCTTTGTCTTCGTCAGATGAATCAAGAGAATATTCTGCTGGAGGTTCTGGAATAGGAAGTCCCTCACCATGTGGAACTGGTCTCAATGCAGACGGAATGTTTGGGTAGACTATTCTCGACTTCTTTCGCTTCGTTATTCCGCCGGAAAGAGGAGGAACCAAGCAGAAGTAACAGTCATTTAGGTGGTTGCTTGGCTCTCTCCACACCATTGGGACTGCAAACGGCATTGATGACCTTTTGCAATTCAACCACTGTGAAAGCTGTGTTGTACATGTAGCACAGCATATATGCGGAGCCCAAGGCTTGTCTAGGTCACCAACCTTGCATCCGAAGTAAAGATGATATGCCTTCTTCACTTGAGAATTGATACTTTTCTTCTGGTTGGCAAATGTCACTTCCCCACAAATATAGCAAAAATTGTCCGCGGTATTAACACACTTTCGAGGCATTACTGTTCTTTATTGTACGTAAATGGATAAAATAATAAGTTTTATGTAACAGTAGCTTGAACTGTCTCGCACAACGTCTAAAATATTTTAAATGCTGAACCTATCTGATTGGGCTTTATATAGTACACTGCTTACGTCAGCTTCAGCAGCCGCCTGGCATTAGTATAATAGGCCTACACATGTATAGTACACTGCTGACGTCAACTTACTTCAGCAGCCGCATGGCATTAGTATTGCATTGCATCAGAAAATGATGCAATCAACTGTGGATGATGTGAGCATGATGGTATTATGCAATGTTACATCATTATTCCGGATGTTGCTGCAGTCCTACTGGAGAAATTTACACAGTGAAACATAGAAAATGAGGTATATGAATATCTTCAAAACGAGAGCCAATACAAATTTTTCACGGTTATATTCGTGTTCGGCACACCAAAATACTACAGATTAGGGCCTTTTCAAGTCAGTAATGATTTCACTGTTGACCAGTGTAATGTATTCGAGGTTACCACACCTTATGTATATCATTCAGTTATCTCCCTTACACCAGTCATAACATTTCAAGGAAATAAAATCTCACATTTTCAGTGACTGATTATGAAAATAAAGAGAAGATTTGTGAAGCATTATATTAGCCCTCAATCTTGATGCAAATGTAAGTAGAAGCAATTTGATAATTTCTCACAGTAAAGTTACAAGTTTAAAAACTGATAAGGTATGTTCTGCTTGGATCTGAGATAAGTTTCTCTCTATCTTATGCCAATTATTATTAAATTCTTATGTAGAAGAAATATACTTTATATGTATCTATATTATCTAAATTATTCACCCTTTTATATTAGATGGAAATGAACACAACTTCACTTGAAATTTGGGTCCTGTAAGGGATGTTATAGCACAGTTGCCTTTGGGCTGTCCTTGGACCTGTTGGGCCCTGCCCCATATATTTGTCCAAGGTAAGGTCATCAAACTTCTCATTTTTCGCATTGCTGATTTTGCCTCCTTTAACTCCTTTATCATAAGCTACCTCTCCATTTTAGATAAACACTTTCCTCCTGTTTTTAACTCCATTTGATGTGCTATACTTAGTGTTTATATTTGGCATTTTTCTGTATTTTATTCCCTTAATTTCACCCCCCAATCCAACATAACCACTTAGAAGCTGTGATTTACTATATTTGGTGACTGACTGGCTTATTGAAACATTTTATTCACATTACAAAGGAGGAAAGCTTACTATTTGTGTTACAAAGAGGATGGGTAGGTCGACCTTTGTGTGAGGACTGGTGGTTAGTGACCTCTTGTATCTGCAGATAGTGTAAAGTGGTCAAAGCTTATACTTTATAATAAGATTGAGTCATGTCCACCTGTCTCTGATGTTAAGTTCTGCACCTACCAAACAAATATAAATTCCTTTCTTTTAGGTGAATTGTACATTTTGAAGTAGGACAGGTGCATACTATATGGTACATTGACCTTTGACCTAGTTATTACATAATATGATATAATGTGATTTATCCCATATCACCTATGTGAAGTTCAATAAGTGCTGATATGAATAAGATACAACTCATAGTTGAAAGAATTCATTTCATTTCAAAAGATGATTTTGATGGTGAAGCAAAAGTATGAAAACAATAGTTCAAACAGCTCAATGACATTGTTATACACATTCATATAAGACATAGGTTAGTACCTCATCAAATTGTTTTTCACAAGTGAGACTAAGTATATTTGTTACTTATACAGTCCTGAACTATTTCACAGATTATTGGAAAAATTAAGGTTTGCTATAGGTATAACGGTACCAATTGCGCAAGTCCAGGTGGGTGGAGCTTAAGGTGTATGGAACTTTGTATTCAGAATTAGAGAACAAAACTAGCTGTGATTGGTGCATTATGTAAGACTTGTACTTTCTGTTTGGCTTAAAAAAAGTTGAGCCTCTTGGCAACATGTGAGTTTGTGTTAATTTCTATCTAGATCATATTTTGTATTTTTTAAAAATATGGTACACATGGCTGAAAATGTGCTTGTTGTGACTTGATAACTCTTACCCCTGTCTAGTTCCAGTAGAGTTATCTCTCTTAAATGCAATGGAGTACCTGGTTATGTCATTGTCAAATTGACAATCTAGCATTGTTCTATATGACAGCGTGTGACATGTATGCCCAAGTAGGACAGAAAGTATATTTATTTCACAAAACATTAGCATTGATGTATATGGAAAAACAATTGGTACAGTGATACCATCTAGGTCTTATATATATATATATATATATATATATAGTTAGTTAATTAGTAAACAATTAGCAAACGTATACAACGGTAACATCGCAAAAGAAAAGCGCCATTCAATGTATTGAATATTAAATATAATATTGTAATAAATATGGATGATGCGCATTTGGTTATAGCGCTCCGTTTTAAGGATTTCTTAGATTTATGTGATTATTTGAAATCGGCGCAACGGAAATATCCTTAACCGAAATAATTAGCCAATTACTAGGAGCAAACGTCACGGAGTGAAGTGTTAGTGAGTTTCCGTGATGCCATGGTTCACTAGTAGTGAAGTCATGCCAAAACCGAATGAATGTCACTGAGTAAGATAGTACATATTAAAATCTAGTGGTGTACATTGGTGGTGTGACTGCAGTGGCAGTATTTATGGTAGGAAAAATGGCAAAGTACACAAAGGAATAAATAAGAAGGGACTTGGCAGATACCGTTTATGTCGCCATGTGGGCAAATATGGTGCAGTTATATTGGCGAAATGTGCCTGGAAAACATACATTGACTGGCCTAAGGTGACGGAGTTAAAATAGTTCCCAGTGTTAGGGGATACTAGTAAAATTTCTGAGGTGTGAATGGTTGGCGGTAGGGAAATATAATGAAGATAAGCCATGCAGATGTGCGGTTGATACATATTTGACAGTTTCTTTTGTATGTGGTCTTGCATTAGTTAGAATAAAATGTTGGTATAGAATGGACACGTCGGGTTTCTAATTTACAATTGAAGATGTATGGAAGTCTTTGGAAAGTTGGAGTAAACTTATGAATTCTAGCGAGAAACGCTCCAGGGTTCGACAACAGCTCGGTCAAGTAAGGATCCTTAGCTTGTAACAATATAAATAGTTTCTATTTTATACAGTTACTGTTTCTGGAGAACATGCTATTGTACGTTATCTACACAATCACGCACAAATGTAAAGATTTAACTACATTGCAAATAAGAGTAGTATTTTGTCATCAGCTTCCTGTGTACGTTACCAGGAGAGAGAGAGAGAGAGAGAGAGAGAGAGAGAGAGAAAGAGAGAGAGAGGCTGAAACTGGAGTTCATTAGCTGTTATGTATACTTAATTTGTATACTTGCTTGACCACCATTGATTATGACTGAGGAGCGAGTTATTTTGTGTACCTGACGTTTGACATAAGTTATAAATAACAAGTGTTTACTGATATATGACTTCAATGTCTAGCATTATTTACAAAGCTGAGAATCTAATGGAAAATAACTCGTGACCCCACATCCTAGACAGTTTATTGTCTCTTACGTATATATATACATACATACATATATATATATATATATATATATATATATATATATATATATATATATATATATATATATATATAGATAAATAGGTAGATAGATGGTAAACAAGATAATTAATTCCTTCTCTAAGTTCATATTAAGGAATCATTTTCAGTTGTGTTCAGACGCAATTCGAGATGAATCATTTATTTAGGAATTACAATGTACTGATTTACATTTTGGACAAATCAAACCCTATGGGAATGTTCTGAAAATTCATTCAAAAACATTCTGAATTACATTATTGAAATACATCAAGACGTTTGGTACATCCGCTCATTCAAGACTATTCGTACATGCTCATATTCAATATTTGAAATAATTCAGAATATTGTATACATTAGAACGTGTGATAGAACGTTTGGGATTTTTTTGGGATTTGATTCACGATACTGAGAGGCCTTCTCAAATTTGAGTTTCGTGATTTATGTTCATTAGCTGATTAGGGAAAAGTTATTTGCAGCATTTGCGCGTCTAAGGTTAATATTGCAAGATGTACATATTTGCTCAATCGGTCTTCCATTAATATATCTTCCTGAAATGTTGAACTTACGAGCAGAATCTGTCGGTCGATCGATTGATCGAGAGAGAGAGAGAGAGAGAGACAGAGATAGAGAGAGATAGATAGATAGAGAGAGAGAGAGAGAGAGAGAGAGAGCGAGCGAGAGAGAGATAGAGAGAGAGAGATAGAGAGATAGAGAGAGAGAGAGAGGCGTCCTCTTTGTGTAAGTACACTTTGATTAAATGCAAAATGATTGCTTGTTGTGTTCAATATGGGTGTAGCTCTGTCGTGCTTGTTTTGATCTTTGAAAAGTCCTCAAAATTAGCATTGCGATATCTTACCTCTTTCTAGCAGAAAGTACATGCAAATATTTACTCTTTATTATTTGATAGAATGTAAACAGATACATATAGAAAATACAAATGAATTTTGATAAAGAAAATTTTGCCTAAAGAACAATTACCTAAAACTTTTGAAAAATCTACTGAATTGTGCATGTGTTGCGTGCAGCCATATTGCGGAGGTAAAATATATTTATGATATGCATAGCTACGTCACTGGTTGGTGTTATGATCACTACAGCGATTTGCATTGCACCTTAAATATTGTTGGACAGAAATATTTTCATAAAGTATAACACTTGAAAAATACAAACCTCTAGCAATATTTTGCTTTCAATTGAGCACCCCTTTTCCCCACAACAGACAATTTCAAACTGTATTAAAAATAGAAAGGATCACATAGTACACGCTGGAATCGTCAGGAAAAACACTTTCTCCAAGGCCGAAACTGTTTCGCATTTATTGATAGCTTCAGCATCTGGAATGTCTGAAAATAAATGATCAGTTTTTTTCTGTTTTGGAAGTACTGTAATTTTACCTCTAGCCATTGTGAAAAATTCGAATTTTGGACTTCAGGGAATGTCTCGAATCTAATGTCATCGATACTTCGATCTATTTTCAAGAGGCTGATTTCGGTGGAAAGAGAAAGATTCCGCTCCGGGATGGAAATTATATTAAACTTTAAACTTGACGTTTAGCTCTGCCCATTGTCAGCTTGCATTTTACAGAATTATGTGTTGAACATTAATAACAATGATGCACACCCAAAATCTAAGGCTGAGTAAAGGTTAAATTGAAAATAATATAAAGTACTTAACATATTCTTTGAGATATTCAGTTTCATACATAGAAAAGTGCTGTTCTTTTCTTCCTCTGGTCGAATTATATAAACATACTTTGAACAGTTTCTTCGAGTATTAATAATGAGAAACAAGTGTGCTCAGTGATAGCCAAATTCATTAAACAGTGTATAACACATTACTTTGAGTGTCATATCATTATTCCTGATCTAGTGTGCACTTGTTTCATAATCTCTATTTTCATTTTTTATCACATGTGTGAATGACACCTGATGTGATAATCATTTGAATCGAACATTTTCTTTCCAAACATTTTGCCCATTTTATTTTATGCTGGAATATTTTAAACAATACCATCTATTACCTCCAATATTTATAGTCTGCTTAACTAAGGCGTCCTAAAGTCGAGTTTGGACTCATATGACATAATAAAAGATTAATCGCTTTAAAGAAACATAATTTTGATAGCTGCGATAACTTGTAAATGACCCATTATATGATCTGATGGTTAAAACAATTTAGTCTTTGTACTCAAACCTATAAGGACGTTAACAAATATGTTAATCAGAAACTTGACTGAAACGAAAATGAGAAAACAAATTCCACCATGTGCATGTCCACTACAGGAAATGTGTTCTAAACAAATCGTATCTTGTAATATTGTATTTCATGTACAGATTAACAAGTGGCAGTCACTAACTGGGTCGCCATCCGAGAATGTCTGCTCCTCTAGAACGTTTATACCTATGGCAAAGTACCATCCTATCGCAGTGAGGGTTGGATGGTTGATGTGTGCAGGAAAAGCATTTGGTGCAGTATCACGGATAAAACCGAGTTTGATTCCTACTAAAGGACATTTAAAAGGTCTCTAACATGAACGATAATATTGTCCATATATCTATCTATCTATTTATCTATTTATTTATTTATTTATTTATCTATCTATCTATCTTTTGAAGATATATCATAGTTGTAGTCTATGCTAGGTTCAGTCATTGATAAAGAAAAAGATTTCGGTACTTTCACATAGTGTCAAGATTGTGGTTTTTTTAAAAGCGTAGTCACACAATGACATATGTTCTAGTTTAAATCGCATAATTAGTTTTTGAAAGATATGTTTTCATGTAATATTATGTATACATAATACTTCCTTCATAGACCTTTGCAATGACGGATAACAAATGTATGGTATTGTGAGAGTCCTATGTAATTAAACGTAACAATAGTCATGATTGTGGCGACTTTAATTAAACGTACTGGTCATGACGGCCATTAGGAGATTCCATTCCATCAATGTGTACAAGAAAAATATAGTGGCATAATGAACATGTTTTAAAACGGAGCACAAAGATGATACAACATGTTTCATTTTGAACAAAGAACGCAGGCCATAACTCGATTTTCAACGTATGGCGGACACGGTAGAGATCCACATTTGGCCTGAACTATGTACATCAGATGCCCTTGTGCATTAACAATGCTTCCGGGTCTTGACTCTGGCTTTTCATCCACGCAAACGTAGTTTGTCGCTCCAGCGTGAGTATAATGCCCAGTCACCAGATACCCTGTGTATTCCATGCTCCACCCCGGGTAGCAATTCGTTCTAGCAGGGATCATGAGTATGTTTGCTCGTGTAGTTCTACACACAGAACATGGCACGTCGAGATCATTTGAGACAGTAAAAAAAGGATTAGTTCCACTGTATACTTTATACTCTGCACCGTAGATAAGTCCACTAAAATCGGTATTTCCAACATTCGCCCCCCATGTAGGATTCTCTGGCAAGCAAAGAAAGTCAGCAGCACCTCCAGCGTGAGAAAAGAATGAACCACCAGCAAATCCTAGGGTAAAGTAGTAAATTATTGGCAGTGCATATTAAATAACTCAAAACTAATAATCATCAAGGAATGTGTTTCAAACTTCTTCAACCGAAGCAACTTCAATTTTTGAGCATCTAAACGGTTTTTGAAACACGAAAAGCGATACAATAAAACGGTATTTGTTGGGTGCGTGGAGTAAAAGTTCAGAAACGGTAGACAGAAATAATCGTAAAATAATCAAACAACAAGGAGCATTCCAACAGGCTTTCAGTTGCAGTGAGATTGTTGGAAGCGGTACAGAGGTTAGACAACTTAATATAAACAAAGTTGCATTAGAAAATGGTAAGATATTTTACGATAACGCAACATATTGATCGAAAAATAAAATTTAGCAAATGGTATGCAAATATTACATTACGCGAAAGGATCTGTCATTAGTCGTGATAAAAGCTTTACGAGTACTGTCTCGTCAGTAACAATACCTTCTTTGATTCTTGATGACTCAAAGGTATGTTGGGCTTATGCTGATATAATTGGTTTATATTTAGTATATTGTCACAAAGAGACAGTAATGTCGTTGATCAATAGATACTAGAGTTGTAACAAAAACCTCACTTACAATAAAAGCAACCTGTCATCTATATATTTAACAGTGCATATCGTAATGGATCTTCCTCACTTATTGAAGCATTGAACAACGAATGACACCGCTATCACAATGATGTAGATCGATAAAGTTTTTCATCAATGACTTTTACGTCTGTTGATCGATGTCTTAAAAATGGTCCTTAAAGGTAACCCCTAACTTGACAATAATTTCGAATTTAATTGCTAATTAATTTAAATATGTTTGTTGATCATCATGAAAATCATGCAATTGGCTTGCTTACAGATGCGAATTAGGTTGTCCAGTCCGCATAACTATGTGTAGCATCTATTTGTTGCATCTACACTTATCACCTGTTCAATCAGATCGTCTACATGTAAACATAGATCTGATACCAAATAGGGTTCTGCTCAAATCTAAATAGTTATGTAAGCAAATATAGACTGTTCTATAAATATGATGGTTGGCTGGAGATATATTATAATACTTCCCTATGAATCAGTTCGAAGTGGCACGGACATCCGTTGTGCCTCAGTGGTTAACGTGTTCGAATTCTACCCTCACTTCTGCCAGGTCAACTATTGTGCTGTGTCGATGTGAATGGCATTTTACTCACATTAAATGTACTAAATAACTTAATTATGTAGCGATGCCGTAAAGCGACAAATCAAACTAAGCTGCAATTGTACATAGGGCCTGGGACGATTAAATTTCCTACAGTGTGTACGAATTCATGCAAATGTCAACGATTGGAGCAAGGTATAACTTACCATGGAACAAACCATCGCGTGTCTTACATGATAGTGCCTCACGTGAACGTATCTCCCTCACGCGATTGTGTTTCCCAACGCACATTATACCTTAACAAGGGCAATAAATTTTTTATATAGCGATATACTACCTGAGAAAGTGAAATTTTCGATTCACATTTTTTTTGCAACATTCGTTTAGTGTAAAATAAACAGAACAGTTATAACCATGCTATTTTGTGTCCGTCTTATCTGTTAGGAATCAGAGAGAGAGAGAAAGAGAGAGAGAGAGAGAAAGAAGAGAGAGAGAAAGAAGAGAGAGAGAGTTTGTTAGACAATTGTTTAACGGTTATCGACATAAACATATACAATTTGTCTCACCTTTGTATACGAGGTCTGTACCGTTTTCTGGACATGTGTTCCTTCCCCATCTCACGTATGTCGATCCAAGTCCTTGAGAAAAGAGTAGTAACATATTTCCTTTAAATAAGTAAATCTAATGGCCTATAAGCACAATCATTATTCTAAAATAAATGAATTCACCTGCTCAAATTTATTAGCCAGAATTTTCTATCATAATCAAGCGCACTTTGGTTGGAAATCACCTAATTCATATTACGACATATCTATGTTGATGCCACGTGACCTTTGGAAAATTGTCGGAGTGATCATCATATCTGAGGGAATCATTTATATTGTGTCATGGGCTAACTAATTTTGGGGAAAGGTATTTTTGTTAACAGATGAAACGGAAGGATATAATTTACTTTACCCAAAATAAAAGTATAGCGTTACAACTGCGTTGAGGTAGGGGTCGTATTGCAATACAGTCTAATTTACAATTATATTACTACCATTCATTTCTAATTGTTCCCTTATTGTGAAAAACAATAATTATGTTTCATGATTGTAAAGATAACATGAGAGTTAAATTAGTAGATTAAAGCTAAAGCAGGAGTACGACAATATAATATGAGTACCGTTTGAAATATCAGTTATATAAGATGTTTTCAAAGTCATGAAATTTGTGTAGCTGATGACTTCTTTATTGTAAGCCATTTAGTGTAATATTTGTTTGTGCATTGGTGTTACCAATAGATTTGAAAGCCAATGCCATGAACAGAACGTATTTTACACCAAAGAACACAACGCGTTTATTGTATTGGTGGGATTTTTCTATAACTTTACATTTGCTTATTTAACTAATTACATTTATTACATATCATTATCGTAGATAAATGTTATAATTCCCGACTAACAAAAAGAATTATCTCTCAGAGATTAACAAAGTTAAAATACGGAGAAAAGAAACTCAAAGATGGCAAAGTTCCTGACAACGTTTTTGTGCACTTCTTTTAATTGGCATCATGCAATTAATAAACATCTAAAAGCCTCGATAATGTACACAACACCTTTTATCAGGTTGAAAAGTATTAAAAAGCCTAAAGCTAATTTGCAGGAAGTGATTGGAGAATGAAGATTTTAAACAGAGTCGGAGGAACACACTTAAACATAATATAATGGAACATAAGGAAACATGCCATCCCATATTGAACAATGACATCCGATATTTTCTCTCTCAATGCTTTTGGTAAACGATGATACATATACAGACAGAACAATTTCTATTTTCAACAAACTTTAAGACAGTTGAGTAACATCAGGTAATTCCAATTTATCGACAGTGCTGAGAAGATATGTTGATGTACCGCAAAGAACATTTCCCAGAAATGTCCAATGTAATATGCTAAATCATTCGTTTCATAAAGTGAATCACAGAATGGAAGGACATATGGTTATTTAATAAAAAAGAAGCCAGTTAACATGTTAATTACAGATGTCGAAATTAACAGTTGGTTAGCTTGATAGAATATTGTAATGGCTTGGGGCAAAGTAATAAAGTACACATTCTGAAGCAATTGAGATTTGTACAAAGAACCGCACAGAAAACCATAATAAAAGACACTTACCATTTGATTTATTGTCTATCAGTCGCTGAATTTCGAGATTTTTCTCCTTCAGATCTGTTTCAAGAGCTTTTACCTTTTCTTGAAGTTGCATAAGTATAGAATCCCTTTCGCTCTGAGAAAATTCAGTTTTTAGAAGTCTCTCTAACAATTTGTACTCGTAATCGAATCTTGGACAGTCACTTGTACCAGACGCTTGGGTCATTTGTGACTGGCTGCCAACACCAAGGAGCGTGAACAATAAACATTGAATGAAACACATCATCTAAGTTATAGCATTAAAGCATACAAAACTATATTGCTATTAATGCAACAGATCTTCTCAAATATATGTAAAGACGATGGCCGATACAGTAGCTGAATGTCTTGAGGTAATGAGGAACGTAATGATAGTCGACCTGAAAAGCAGCCTCTACGATTTTATCAAGCCATGGAACGAGCCTTTAATTGGTTAAAATTACATCATGTGACATAGGAATCTACCAGTTATTTCAAAAGGAAATGTTCACGTTTAAATAGTGTGTAGCTATTTATAGTAGTTACACAATAGGAAGACCTGGGCCAATAAATTAAAGTTATCCATGTTAAACTGGTTAGCCAGTTAATATCTACCTTAAGCTGGTGTTATGTGTATTTAATTTGTATTGTTTGCTGGATCGTCTCAATGGTTATGCTATATATACATGTGATTTGTAATTGATCTTAGCCAAATGTCAATCTAGTCGTCTTCTTGATCAGTGACATTTACTTTGTAAACAACATAATACACATCTAATATTTCTGTACGACGATAGATTAAATATTCAGATCAGTATATATGGAGAAAAACATATTTTCGTCTATCTGAATGTATATAATAGTTATTCACTTGGTAATTTCTAAGCATATTGACAACTTTGAATGTTTTGGAGAGGAGACTGCTTTTTATCCGGGCTGGATTATCGTGTTTAAGCTTTTTATATCAATATTGTTTGCATGAAAAATTTACTCAATCCTGCCTTACAATTAGAAGCAGAATCAGCCTTATTGTAGTTTTTTCGTTATTAATTGATTTGGTACTTGGTGCCCGGCCAGGAACTTTGTCAAGACTATGATAACCTCAGTTCAAGAATTGCATCCAGAGTGACCTTAGGACCTACGTTGATGAGCAAAACCATTTATGTCGAATGGTTCTATATCACATATTGGTGAGGATGGCCAGTCAGTCACTATTAATATTGTAAGGGATACAGGAACTTCTCAAAGGTCTTTTATTATCAGGTATTTTGCATTTTCTGTGAGGTCATTTAATGAAAGTGTTCTTATTCAAAGAAATAGATAGTACGGCCTTGTTAAAGTTCCTCTCTATTGTGTTAATTGGTCATCAGACTTAGTCTCATAACTTGTGACGTTCGGAACTGTGACGTCTATACTCATCAAGTGCTTTCACTTATTACTAGGAAATGACTTAGCTGGAAATAAGGGTTGGGTTACTCCACTCGTAACTAACAACATTGTTTGGATCAGAAAGTCGAACTAATTGAAAACGCAAACCATGATTTATTTGCTTATGGTACAAGGTTATTAGCGAACTGAAACCACACAATGATATGTTTGCTATTTCGTAAACACGGGGTTCTTACGAGAAAATGGAGACCACCTGAAATACTCGCTAGTGATCAGTGGTTATTGATCTATCAAATTGTTGTTTCTAGGTCGTACTGACAAGTTCTTAGTTTAGCCCATTAAGCATTTTTACTTGGTTATTTAGGCGTCATTAGTATTTGTCACATGATCTTGAATCATTTTATTGGCCAAAAATGTAAAGTGATGATTCTGATTTACTGTAAATTGTTTCACACTTTGTCGAATGTTTGGAAAACTAAATAGAAGATAAATAAGGCTCATCTGCAAACAGTTTCTGGATTTGACAAACCATTTAGCAACAAAATGCTAGACTGTGATAGTTCTTTACTTAAGACTAAATAAAAATGAATGTAAGATATGAAATAAATGCAGAGGAAAGGTGTGTCAAGCCTGGTAATGAAGTTCTGACTCTCTTATCCATAAATGAAAGTCCTCTTCTAGCTAAGTATTATGGTCCACATGTAGTTAAAAAGAAATTAAGTTACGTTATATCATTAACAAGCCTGGGAGGCGAAGGCAAAAACAACTCTTGAATATACATATGTTAAAGGAATATGTTGACAAAGATAGCACTGTTTATCATTCAGTCAATTTATTTGTACCTGTCCCATGCTGTGAGGATTTAAAGGTTGGAAATCAAGAGGACTGTAGAAACATTGGAATAACTAATTTTCGGAAATATTGTATAATCATGACCAGAAACATTCACATCAGTAGCTGCAAAAAAGGAGTGTTCTAAAACAGCTATTATTTGAATATGAAAAAGCATCTGTTTAGGATTACTCCTCTCAAAGAGGAATGCTTGATTAAATAAATTCTGTATTTGCTGGAG
This sequence comes from Sinohyriopsis cumingii, assembly GCA_028554795.2. Taxonomy (NCBI): domain Eukaryota; kingdom Metazoa; phylum Mollusca; class Bivalvia; order Unionida; family Unionidae; genus Sinohyriopsis; species Sinohyriopsis cumingii. The sequence continues at coordinate 17,350,600 of CM068841.1, forward strand.
AATTGATTTTAAAGAACCAAGTAACAGTGATTGTAGTTCACTTTGTATTATTGTGCCGAAACCAGATTATTCTTTTCGCATATACACCAATTATATAAATGTGAACAGTGTCACCAAAACATATTTATTTCAATTGCCAAGAATCGATGACGGTATTCATAAAATGGGAAATGTATAATATGTCAACAATGTAAAGTGATACCATTTTGGAATGAAAGGTTGACTTTGTAGTTTCCAAAGTTCATTGAACATGATTACAAATTGCTCTAGATAATTGCTACAATTTAATCGATGACGTCATCATCGACAACGACACCTGAAAAGCTCACTTGGAAACAATTCGGACATTTTTTTTTATAGATTTTGTAACATTTTTAGAACACATCATGTTAAGTCAAACATACAGACGTTAAGGTTAATTCCTTGCCTATCAGTGAAAAGCAGCTGATTCAATTTTCGGTATGGCTCGATATTGTGTATTTGCTCCAATGTTTCCATAATTACCGAATCACTGACCAATTTGTTGATTAAGAAGATAAGTTCCATTAGTCTAAAAATGTTCGGTGTCTCTTGAGAAATTAATGTCCATACTTTAGACTGCACCAGTTCTTCCAGCTGCAGGTTTTATTCTATCATTTATAATGTCTGCTGATGTAAGCGATATTTTGATTTTTGGAGTATTGAGTTAAGAAGACAAAACCTATGTAGCCCGTCCAGTAAGCAAGATTTCGAAAAACTTAAACAGCTACCAGAGACATTATTCCACAATATAGAAGGAATATTTGGCTTTGATATTTTCTTTGAAACGCACCTTCTGCAATTATTCTAATCAATGATCACAGTCGTTTTACTTTCAAGATGATAAACAAAACTCAGATATTACTAAGGGGTCTCATGTTGTATAAATACAAGATTCTCATCAGGCGAATCAAAGAAAAATATAATCTAATTGCAGATGCACTTTTACGTATGTAAAAGTAGCATATTGCTTAATGTACATTTCGCGACATATTTTTTATGTAATCGTGATCTTATGTGTATTTGGATAATGTGTAAAATATAGCTTTGTTATATTTCTTTTTCTTGATGAATGGAGGTGTTATATATATTTATTTCGTTAATTTTTGATGGTTTTTTCTCTTATGTCTTATTATTGGAAGAATCCGGAGACTGTTAACGCATTTCCAAATTCCAGGATATTAGCAGGTTCGAGACTACATTCACGTGAACAATTTTAATATTAAAGGTTATTTGGAATTCAATTGGAATCCATAAATTTGGACTTTTAATGGAACGTTTCAGATAATTTGAGCTTTAAATCACAATGCTATAAGTTCTGTTTAAATTTTTACATCATAATCTAAGGAAATAAATTATTAGTAAAATGCTTCAAACCTTTCGGTTTTGACTCTTTTCATTTACTTAGTTTCAGACCATGGAGTAACACCGGTTAAATAGGTTTTCCAAGGAAACAAAAACAAAACCGCAGTTATGTTTCATAACTTTCAAGGTTACTCACCGATTTTTTTGTTTCATAATTATTATAAGGAGACCGTCTTTTCGCACATTTTGAAGTTGAAGTTAATAAAAGCTAAATTGATGCTGAAGTAATTTGAAGTTGAAGTTACCAAAATGTTCTGGTCTTAGGTATCTGCAGTCCTGTTTAATCGTTAGTTCCTAGGTCACACGGAGTCATTTGGTTTGACGCTAATGTCAAGTATCATGGGACGTGCCCGCTAATTATTTGACCCATGTTTCCGTTTGGTCAAGTTTTTAAACTATTTCATGAAACGCCATTTAATACTCTTTAGAACAAGTTCTTCATTTGTGCGTAAACGTCTAATTTTGACCCTAAAAATCGAATCCCTGTCATTGTCCTACCGAAAATATAGGACATAATATCAGAGTCCACCAGCAACTCGTGTTATTTGAAATTCGCTAAATAGGTATTCGCAAGTACATAATTATATAATACTAGAGACATGAACATCAGCCTCTGTGGTAAATACATATTTAGACACAAAGGCGTTGGTAGATACGGTAGTATTCATGGCTAGTGTGCTATAGTGGCTAATTTCAGAGTAATGTGGATGAAATATACAGAAAAGGATATACATTTTGTCTGAAATACGTCACGTTTTTGTGTTTAGTCAAATGATATATAATATCAACGAAGTTATGATAGTCCTCACTGCAGGGATGTCATTTCAACTTTTGTGGGGGGGGGACAAAACTTGAATGGATGCGTGCAAAGCTAGACGGGCTTCCTTATTTTCGTATATAGGCTACATAAATTTTACAGCACATGCAAAATCGAAGGTGGGGGTGGGGGAGGGGCAAATGCCCACCGCCCCCTGCCCCCAAATTACGTCCCTGCCTCACTGACCCAGAAGTTGTACACGAAAATTAACATTACTTTTTAGTGAATCTAGCAGTGTAGTCCTAACAAGTGATAACGTACCAATTATTCTGAGTTCATAAAACTAAAGTATCTTTTATTATACCAGTTATGTCATATGGGTTTGAACTTTGAAACTGTTTACGCGACATGCCCTGTCAAATTATATGTCATTTGTCACGTCTGAAACGAACCGTTCTAATTTATATTAATGAAACTAACGCTCTCAAAGTTATGATTTTAGTCCATGTAGTAATATGTGCAAATCTATTATGGAACATGTACATCTAGTCGAAGATCTGACTACTAGCAAAATATTATTTAATGGATGTCATTTAATGGAATGCAGTAATATACAAACACAATTCATATTTAAAAAGTTAAATTCGCACTTCAAATTTATCACAGTGATGACACATTTGAGAGAATGAAATGTTTTACTTCAAAAGTTCATCCGGCATTTTGTGTGAATATCTGTAATGACGTCACATTTCAAAGGTAATTAAAATATTCTTCTATCGGATTAACAAAACGAAAGACAGGTCAGAGATAAAACACAGGTACACATGTACTGACACTAAAAAAGTAGTAAAGTGATAACTTTTAGTTGCATATTTTAATGTTATCGTCTTTTGGGTGTATATTGTGAAAATGAATGGTTAATGAATCCCAGTTAATTTAGAGTCAGAAATCGATTATAGATAAATTATTGGTTTAAAAATTCGAGTGCATAGTGTTGCCAATACATGTAACATTAATCATCAATTTCGTATCACAAGTCCGAATTCGAATGTGTTTGAAATTGTCGTTGAGAGGAAATTTGCATTCTATACAATTGAGAGCTGATTATTTCGATACTCAACATGGCTAATGATATCTAAAGTAAATATTATTATCCAATCATTTTATTAGCATTCATTTATTGCAATTCTTTGAGAATTATCTATGGAATATTTTAGCTTCTAATGTAGAATAGGTAATAATAATTTACTTTACACAAATTTAATATAAAATTGTTGCATAAGTTGACCTCTTTGATTGGAATTATTGGGTATATTTAATTATTATATTTTTTTGTTTACCATGAGTATTCGTTATGCATACTTGTATTTTGGATTTGACGTTGTTCAAAATCAAGTTTACTGTGTACGTGACTATTATCATTCATTCTGTAAAGAAAATAATGTATGGGTATTATTTATCTGAGAGTGTGGGGTAAATATTACGATCTTTATCTTTGTCTGAATCAAAGACATTGGTATTACCCATGGATAAGCCAGTTGCACATGATGTTTGCTACACTCTTTATTATAATTTTAGCAACAGGTTATATCTGGTAGACGAGTTAGAATTTTCTAGATATGAGATTTGGACCTCATCCTGGTTCTACTTGCATGTCTAGCATTTTACATAAACTTAACGTATATGAAGCATAAGCTTTTACATATGCAATTATTGCAATGCTAATTGTATATATATATATTTACTACAATGTTACTACAATGTTACAAATGATATATTTATATCTAACTGCATCTGCAGAGCTGTGAGATTAGCAGTCCATTATACACCGTTTTGATAATATAAATTAAATTACATTGGTCACCAACATAGCAGTTAGTGAGTGATCAGACAATAAAACCAAATAAACAAAAGCAAACATAGTACACCCAGCAACGAGAAGCGTATCACCTATGCACATGTATGCAATTTTCAGCAGCCTAAGTTTTATTTAACCCTGCTTTAACGGGGAAAAACCCTAAACTATAGGATAAAAAGAACTAAAAACGAATTCAGCCACTATTGGTAATTAATAACACGACATTAACACGTCCCTTCCAAAATTAAAATCAACAGTGCCACATATATCGTACATTTGAACCACCTGATGGATTGAATTATCCAAAGCGTATAATGTTGATGTGATTTCTTATAGGATTCAAAATTTCACCAAATATATTCATATTAAATTTACTTATATAGTTTGATTTCTACCAAAATGAGACACCAAGTAAACTGAGCTGGAAATATTAAAGCATTCATTAATAAAATTAAACATCAGATGACAAGACCAATGACAAATTAGTAACTGACAACAAAAGTTAACACCGTGCTTTAACTGAGGAAACATTAAGTAGTGACAAAGTACATTACATAGATAAAATTATAATACAAATGTCATAGACAGCAGAGAATATGTTGCATTTCAAATTATAAACGTATAATTTAGATAATGAGATAAATTATATGCATAACATATAGTATGCCTCAAATGCCTGACATTACTGCATACATGAACATGCAAACATTTATAATTTGCTTCAGGCAAAGCTTTCTGTGGCGTACGTATTTAATACCTAAAGTAAATGAATCTTATAATTAATTAAACCATAAGTTTCACAGTATTTCATTACGGTCCAACATATGCATGACCTAATTACACACTTGCTATAGACAAAGAAGAGAGAGCGGGGTATATTTGAATTTCAATATGAATCAGTCTTCAATGAACCGAATCATATATTAACGAAATACTTCAAGGAAAATTACACATTAATTTCCATTGACCATGACAATATTTAGACTTGAAATATATACGACTCAATTCACTATTGCTTTTATTAGAACGCTATTTAAAAATGTGAATCGCCATGAAGTATAATTTCAGTACGGATTAATTCAAGAGTAAGCAAATAATGCGGTAACCACCATGGGGCAACATCTTCAAATAAGCATTTATGATCTTCGGGGCGCCTTCACCAGACGTAATGGGACGACTTCTCCAACCACCATGGGGGGACTTATCCTAACACACCTGGGATGAGTTCTAAGAATGGCGAGTTCTCCGTGGGGCGAGTAGGCGATGTATTGGTGTGTATGTATTTATATGGTTGCCTTAATCAAGAAAGTAAGGTTGACTATATGAATTTTGCTTGTTAGGGCCTATGGTATATACATTTGTTTAGATTAGATGACCTTATCAGCTAAGAGTCATTTTATCCCTTAAAGACTTTGTTCATTTAGGAAAACAACTGGAATACAAGGGAGAATGTCCTTTAGCAAATTAACGGGCTCCAATATGCAATCGCTGTGATCGATATGCAGAGACTCAGAAGTGGAAAAGAGACTATTGGGTTCTATAACTCAGTACTCTTTTTAATGGTTAAGGGATAGATTTATACTCACCACTACTTAGAGACGATGTATGAAATTATGATGTTCTTAGGGAAGCACTTCTGACTCTGACTGAACATGTATATGTTCCGTTGTAGCAAACTAGAGAGAGAGGAGAAACCTTGGGCCAGTTAGTCGTCAAAATAGCAACTTATTTCAACGAAGGATTCGATGCGGGGATGTGTAGAACACGTTTGAACAGCTGGAAGATGTCGTGCTCAGAGATCAATTGCTAAGTACAATTTGGTCTGGAATTGGACAGTTTCTAGAAGGGAATGTATTTGCAAACGTTCACGACTTTCCTATGCAAGCAGATTGCTTTGCCGATGCTCATGGTGGAGTCCAGAACGTATTAATTAAAAATAAACAGTCTAGGGGACAGAGACATAGAGAGTCCTTGAAATCGATTCAGTCAAGTAGGTCTGATAAGGAGACATAACGAATCCGTTAATCCTTTACAGGTCGAACATGGTCCAATCACTTGGTACATGTTAGTAGTGAATGGGGTCACTAGAGCCTCAATGGGAATTAGCATTACAGAGACCCCTGGGTCACTATAGCCTCAATGGAAATTTAACATGGAGAAAAATCGTGGGTCAATATAGCCTCAAGGGAATTTAACATGGGAATTAGTCTTGGGTCACTATAGCCTCAAGGGGAATTGAACATGAAGAAAAAGTCTTGGGTCACTATAGCCTCAATGGAATTGAACATGGGATTTTTTTTTTAAAAAAAAAATTTAAAAAAGGGGTAGGCAATTGAAAAGTCATTCTCTTTTCGAGAAATATGGGGGCCCTGAAAAGGGCCTTTGGGTTTATGTTATTGTATCCATTAACATAAAGGGCACCGCATTGGTCTTCTTCTTGTCCTTAGGCTGCGTCTTACTGTTGGCCCGTAAATCAGCACTCTTTTGAGGCATCCTTGTCTTTCTACGTAGATGCTACGTATCCACAGACTGGCGTTTGTCCTGTGTACAACGGTCCACTTGGATCGGACATACATGAGCATGTCCATCCTAAACATCATGGAAGACACAAGGGTGGATGATTCGACTGTGGTCCACATCTTGAAGCAACGAGAACAGGTGAATCAATGCAGTGAACTGCGCTTATTTATAGGTAGAGGAAGGATTGAAACGGATTGAGTTCATTCACCCATCCGAACACGCGTTACAAAATTCAGTCAGTCCGCATCCAATCCGAAGAGAGTAGTCTGTGACGTCACGTGGTCTATATAGATTCGCTAGCGCTTGTGTACAGTCAATCTATGCGACAGTGATTCAACATGACGGAAACTCAGAAAACGATCCATTGGGGTGCACCAGCAGGGGAGACTGCCAAAGGGAACCCGGATTTACTTTCAGAAGAGGTGAACTGGGATTTTGTGGATTTCCTTACCTCGCAAGAATTTGTTCCGGAACCTTCGTTACCTTCTTCATTACCGCAAGTGGAGAATTTTAGACAGAGACAGAAAGAAGAATTGGAGAAATTTATACAACGACAAAAAAGGAAGCGGAACAAGCTTTTCTCTTACAGCAGCAGCAAGAAGAAGAGGTAAGAAAAAAACAACAGCAACAACAGCAAGAAGAAGTAGCAGCAAAGAAACAAGAGGGTGAAAATCAAACGGTCACGGTACTGTTGGACATTTTAACGGAGTTAAGAAGTCTGAAACAAATGTATCAGACTTCTTTATTACGACCGAAGAGAATACGACCTTCCCGAGCTAAACACGTTAACCCTGTGACTAAGCCTACCGTACCACCCTTAGTGATTTCAACCCAATCATCATCATCATCAACATTACGCAGTCCAGAAGTAGGCCTTGGCCGTGGCAAAGGCTTAAGGCAGTTAAAGTTGATTGCTTAAACTCACCCCTACACCAAAATAAAAAGGCCCTTTTCAGGGCCACCCACATTTCATGGACACCCACAATTCTCCAAAAGAAATATAATTTCAATTGCCAATAACTCAAAACAAATAATGAACAGCCCATTTTGCCCCTATAGTACGTGTCTGTATATGAGTGCGTGAGTGTACGTTCTTATTTTAAAATCATAACTCAAAGACACTTACCTTATATCATTAATTTATTCTTTTATCCATTGTTACAATCCAATTCACAATTCACAACGCAACACTTTAATTAAAAGTTCATTGACTTCTTCTATCTCCTTATTTAGTCTCTCTGTTTTTTGAATTTCTTCACCGTCGCACTCTTTTCCTCTTCTTCCTCCTCACTTTCTTCCCTTCTTCTTTTCTTCTCCTGTTTCTTTTTCTTCACCTGTCTGCTTTCTTCCTCTGAAAAACCCCTCTCTTCTTCCGAAGAATCCCTCTCTTCTTCTGAAGAATTCCTTTTATCTTCTGACTCCTCTTGTTTCTTTTTTGGGCAATCTGGAGACCAATGTCCTTTTTCTTTACAATAATAACAGGTATCTTGACTTTTGTCTTTTTTAGTCCCTGTTTTTGTTCTTTTTTGACGGTATGGACACTCTGAAGACCAATGCCCTTTCTTCTGACAGATATAGGAAGTATCTTGACTTTTATCTCGAAAGGAAGGAGAGTAGTCCGTCGGCTGGTCTGAAGAGAATTTTCTAATGACCCCTCGCAAAGCTCTGACGAAACGTTCCATCTGGGTAGTCTCTTCCATCGTTGTGCTCAGTTTGAGAGTGAAATGAATAGTGAAAGGACAAGACACACACCCTTTTATATACGCTGGTCTGCCATGACTATAAATTAGTCTATGGTGTTTAAACTTGAGTCATTTGACGTTTTGAACTCAAGATGAAACGATCCCATTCATTCGAGAAGAAAGAAGAAGAAAGTAAGAGGCAGAAACGTGATCTATCGCCTCGTACCAGGGCTGAAATCTTGGCACAAATTCATGCCAGTGATTTTGAAGAGGAAAGAAAAAAATGTCACATTTGTCACCACATCGTGGACTTGGAACACCAATGCTACGTGCAAAAATACCAACCCCCACCAGAGAAAGAGGACGGTCACAAGAAGAAAGGCAATTTCATCTTTTTCGATTTCGAATGCATGCAAGGACTGGCATTCACATTCCTAATTTCTGCGTGGCTCATCGAGCGTGCGAGAAGTGCATTCAAGAACCTATTTTCAGTCATTGCCCTCACTGCAGCAAGATTCCTGAAGGGCGTGAAAAAATCTTTCGGGGACCGAACACACTAGCCGATTTTGCACAATGGGTCTTAGACTCTGTCGACAAGACGTGGAGCCAAGAGGACATCGAACGTTACGGAGATTGTCATCGTCATGCCACGGTGATGGCTCACAATTTCTCCGGATACGATGGACAGTTTCTTCTCAGATACTTTACGGAACAAGGCACCGAACGTCCTAAAGTGACTTTGAACGGAGCCAAAATCATTTTCATGCAAGTGGGACAAGTGCAGTTTAAAGATTCGATGAGCTATTTGGCCATGCCTTTGAGTCGAATGCCTAAAACGTTTGGAATGACAGAAATGGCTAAAGGGTACTTTCCACACTTTTTCAATACGGAAGCCAATCAACACACCGTTCTACCCCATTTGCCCGATGCTCACTATTACCACCCCGACAACATGCGTACCGAACAACGAGAAGCTTTCTACGCTTGGTACCAGGCTCACGCCTCGGACCCTTTCGACTTTCAAGAAGAAATGCTAAAGTATTGTCGTTCCGACGTGGACATTTTACGGCGTTGCTGTGGAAAATTTCGAGAACTGTTCATGGAACACGGAGGGGTCGATCCTTTGAAAGAAGCTTGCACCATTGCCAAAGCGTGTTCCTTAGTGTATCGAGAACGATTCATGCCTGAAAACACCGTGGCTGTCATCAGCCCTCAAACGACCCACTTTGTCAAACGTCAATACTCGGTCAAAGCCCTACGTTGGTTACATTACTTGTGCGACAAGGAAGACAAGTGGATTCAGCATGCCCGCAACGGAGGGGGTGAAAAGACCATCGGAACGTATTCGGTCGATGGCTGGGACTTAGAAAACCCTAAGATCGTGTACGAGTTTAACGGTTGCTTATTTCACGGATGTCCCGTCTGTTACGCTGACCGTAGCACTAAAAATCAGTTTTTACAACGAACCATGGAAGACTTGTACCAGGACACTTGTCAGCGTCGCCTAAAGTTGGAACAGGAAGGATACCAAGTGGTGGAAATATGAGAACACGAGTACGATCACCGTATGAAAACCGATCCCGAGTTTAAACGCCTCGAGGAAAGTTACCACTTCATGGACCCGCTGAACCCGAGGGATAGTTTGTACGGAGGAAGGACCAATGCCACCTGTTTGCTGTACCAAGCCGACGAAGAGAAAGGAGAAGAAATCAAATACTTGGACGTGTGTTCGCTGTATCCCTACGTGTGCAAATATTGTCGTTTTCCTGTAGGGCACCCGCAATTGTCAACGGAACACATCGACCTGAAAAACATTCGACAATACGAAGGCTTGATCAAGTGCAAATTTTTGCATCCCACGAACCTATACCATCCCGTCTTACCTCACCATTGTCAAGGCAAACTGATGTTTCCCTTGTGCCGTACTTGTGCCGAAACGTGCAACCAAGATCAGCCTTGTCAGCACAGCCAGGAAGAACGTGCCTTGACGGGAACCTGGGTCAGCGTAGAATTGTTCAAAGCTCTGGACATGGGATACCGACTGGTAGAAGTGTACGAAATTTGCCACTTTCCCAAGACACAACAATACCACAAGGGTGATCCCAGTCAGAAAGGTATTTTCGCCGACTACGTGGATGCCTTTTTGAAACTGAAACAAGAAGCCAGCGGCTATCCTTCCTGGTGTCACACTCCCGAAGACCAAATACAATTCAAAGAGAAATACTATGAACAAGAAGGCATCTCTTTAGACCACATCGAGAAAAACGAAGGCAGGCGATCGTTTGCCAAAGTGATGTTAAATTGCTTGTGGGGTAAAATGGCACTACGACCGTGTTTACCCGAGACGGAATATTTGACAGAACCTTCCCGCTACTTCCAGATGATTCATGACAAAACCAAATACATGAAACACGTGGACGTCGTTCGAGAGAATTTGATCTTGGTCAATTACGAAGAAGATCTGGACTTTGTACAAGACGACCCTTTTGGAAATGTCATCTTTGCGGCTTACGTGACAGCTCATGCTCGCTTAAAATTGTACGAAGCTTTAGAACTGTTAGGGGAACGCGTCCTGTACTTTGACACGGACAGTTGCATTTACATCCATCACCCGAGTCAACAGCACCCTGACATCGAAGGAGACCATTTAGGAGCCTGGACAGACGAGCATCCCGACGACAAGATTCTAAGTTTCGTCAGTGGCGGTCCCAAAAATTACAGCTACGAATACCGGGACAAACAAGGAGAAGTGCACACGACGTGCAAAGTGAAAGGACTGACTCTGAATTATCGTACCAGTCGAGTGGTCAACTTTGGGGTATTGAAAGAAGCCTTGCAATCCGGAGAGGATGGAAACTTTAAAGTGACCACCAATCAACGGAACAAGATTGTACGTTTACCCACTCATCACATCGTCAGTCGGCCCTTGGAAAAAGTCTATCAAATCGTGTACCAGAAGCGAGTGCGACTTCCCAATTATTTCACCTTACCGTATGGACACGTCGGTATTGGTCTGTATATAAAAAAGGAACCCTAGGCAAGATCGATAGTTCATTGTGACTACCAAGACCGAGGGAACAAGATGAATACTTTCAGAGAAACACAAAACAAGTTGTTTAGAAAGGCACAATTCAAGTGTGAGGCTTCTGAAGTGGAATGCGATTGTGAGCCTTGCGATGGGTACGATGCTGTACGTTGTGACCTTAGCGATGCCGTAAAGTATCATGGGAACTTTGTTCTTACGACCCATATCATGGAAAGTGATGCTGTGCGTGTCAAACCTGAGGGATGCGAAAGTGATGTCACTCGTCCTCTTGGACATTTTACTGGGTTTCGTTTTAAAGGGGAATGTTCACCTTCACGTCTACCCCCCTACGGATGTCATCCAGCCCTGAGCAAACTCCTGTTCATGTCACTCAACCCTCATCGAAACGAACCTGTGAAAGACGAATATTCGTTTCCTGTGCGTTTGTCGGAATACTGCGACTTTGAAAATCGTCTTCAATCGTTCAAAGGAAAATGGCCTAAGTATCTGGGAGGACCGACCCCCGAAGAATTAGCCAGAGCCGGATTTTTCTACTTGGGCGAATGAGATAAAGTCAAGTGCTTCAGTTGCGGTGTGTCACTTCACCACTGGGAACCGCAAGATTCGGCCTACGTAGAACATGCTCGATGGTCACCGAATTGTCATTACTTACCCTTAGTGGGACCGAGACATTGAAGTAACTTCTTACCATAATCTGTTCATGGATACTTTACAAGAGAACATTCGTGCTTTGCCTGTGGAGTTGAGAGAACGCATTTACCGAGAGCTGGTCAAAATACAAGTGAAACGTAAAGAACAATTGCATCCGTTACGTCACCAGATCTTTAAGCACTGGTACCTGAATGGTATAAGAGAACTGATTCGTCAGAAATTGTTTCAGTGGTCAGACCTTGTTCAATACTTCCAGGCCCCCGATGATTCACGTGCTGATCATTTTGGTTACTTCGAGATTCACCTAGTACAACACATTGAGGAAGACAAGATAAAGGATTACAGACATATTTTACGTGGAATCTACTTAGCGGAAGAGGAAACTTCTAAACGAAGTCTGACGTTTCGGTTACAGTATGCAACATTTAAATTCCCTACTGGAGAACGAACATGTCTGGCTAGAAAGTACGTGTATTGTTTCCGAAACAAAGAGACTATAAAAACAGGCTGCCATGCCACGACTTTTATCGCATGTAATCCAACAGATTCCGTGGAAGGAACTCAATGACCATATTCAAACTGTGGATCATTACCATCGATTATTACAAGAACTGTATCCATTCAATTTGGGTCGACAAGTGGTGTGTGTCTTAGTGACTTGTTTTCTGGGATTTCGTTTACCAGCTGATTCTTTGTGGACCCTTTACGATCAGTACTTACCACCTCAATGGCCTTAAATGGTCACGAAAAACTCCTTTTGCTCAAAGCCTTGCGTTTTCATCTGGATACTTCTCGACCTCAACAGGAAAAAAAGATTCGTCAACTTTTAGCTACCCAAGACGTGTATGACGATGTGTGTGTAGCTTGTGACTTACATCCCCATTGGACAGATGTCCGTGCCTGGAAAGAATGTGATTTTGAGGCTTGGACCCAAGAAGTGGCCCAGTATGCACGAGAGTTGTTCAAGGAAAAAAGTTACTTTTCAACCCGTGTTAGTGACGGTGCCAGAAGAACCCGACACCCAAGACGGGACTGTCGTGGACAGGCCTGAAAGACCCTTTCGGGAGGACACTTGTGTGACCTTACCCCCTACTATAGAACTGGTTAGAACATTACCCAAAACATGTTGTACAGACACTTGTTTTTATTCCACGTTAATGGTTATCATGTGCCTTTTATCCTTGTACTTAAGCCTTTGGCTTTTATGTATTTTTGTCTTTCGTATTCATGTTTGAAAAAACATTCAATAAACGTGTTCTGAAAAAGTATATAAACTCTTGTCTTGTTTGTTTTCGTGTCACAAGTGACATTTCTCACACAATGGCTACCTCTGCTATCTCTGCTCCCTCTTCCTCTACTGTCAAAGTCATCGACGAACACTTAGATCGTGCCAGTTGGGAGGCTTTGTATCTTCGCCATCCCTTTAACATGCTCATTGCTGGACCTAGCGGTTCAGGCAAAACCGAATTCGTCAAACGTTTGATCGAACATAAACATCATTTGATCGATCGACCACCTCAACGGATCGTGTGGTGTTACAAAGAGTGGCAATCGGCGTACAACCTCTTGCGAGAAAGTCAAGGCGATTCCATCGTGTTTGTGGAAGGCATTCCTAAAGAAGACGACGGCATCGTCTCTGACTCCCGTCTAACCCATTTGGTCATTTTCGACGACATGTTAGGAGAAGACGAAGAAGAAATTAAACTGTGGTTCACGCGCAAAGGGCATCACCGTAATGCCAGTGTCGTTTTCATCACCCAAAATTTGTTTCAACAAAGTAAAGCCCATCGCGCCATCAGTCTCAATGCGCATTGCGTGGCCTTGTTTAAAAGCCCTCGAGATAAATCGCAAGTGCAAGTCTTAGCCAAACAGTTAGGAACGCCTTGGCTGACTCAGGCGTACGACGATGCCACTCAAACGCCACACGCCTATTTACTCGTCGATTTGAAACCTACCACCCCCGAGGATTTGCGATTTCGTACCCACTTGTTTCACCACTGGTGCCAAGACGGAGGGCCTGTCCTGTACACGTCTCCGTCCTCGACTTAATTTCACTCCACATAAAAAAATCTATAAAAACCTCAGACCTTTTTTCGTCTGTCTCACACAGTGTGAACATGACGTCCCTTCAGTCGCATCTTCCCGTCAAATTGATTCGTGCCTTGTATGGCATCAGTCGAGAAAAAAATCCACAAACACGAGCTCGTGTCTTAGAAGCTAGTCTCAAAGAAGTCTTACGATGGTTCACGGTGACGGCACGTCAAATACTCCAAGGAATCATTCAGATTCCTCATCAAACCAAACGCTTTTTCGATCGAAACAAAGTCGCTTTGGTCCAACTGGCCGAACCCGCATCGACACTCAAACCAAAAAACAAATCATTTTGAAACCTGGAGGGAGCGGTACTCTAGAAGGTGTCATCATTCGCTTACTCTTAAGATGGGATCCTAATGCCCCCAAAGTTATACCCAAGAAAAAAGTCCAACGAAGCCGCAAGAAGAAAAAGACCAGGTCCCCAAGAAGAAGAACTTCTCCAGTGGCGGGACCCTCCTCTGATCAGACACCACCACCCCGGAAAAAGAAAAGAAGCCCCCAGAAAAAGAAACAGAGAAAAAGTCCCCAGAAAAAGAAAAGCCCACAGAAGAAAACTAGTCGCAAGAGAGGCACTTCGGCCAGGACGCAACCTTACACTCGCAAACCACGATCTGCCACGTCAGTGACTGCGTCTCCGGCATCCTCACGTTCATCCACTTGATGTCACCAAGAACTGAAGAGTACTTGGAGACGTTGATTACACCAAGAACATCTCCGGTGATGACCCCAAAAAGAACTTCCCCAGTGGCAGGACCCTCCAATTTAGTGGCAGTGGCTGCTGCTCACAAAGTACCTTCTCCCAAAATCAAAGTCCAAGAAAGATCGGGCATGTTACAAAGTTTACTGGATTTGTCCAAGCAAGAACTGGCTGGATTTAGTCCGTTGCGTACCCCTGCACGACGTGTCATGCCTGTCCTCAAACTAATACGACGTAAAGACAATCAGTGGCGACGCGTTCCAGTATAAAAAAGGCCTGTGACCAAGTCGGGGGTATCAGTGTTTTTTTGGTACTCCTGAAGACTCAAAGATGTCACCCTCCAGAAAACCCCAAGGAAAGAAAAGGAAAGGACTACCACCACGTTTAGTCAAACATGGGGACATGTTATGTATCCTGTCCAAAGCTTCTCCACCTCTACGAAAAAAACTCATTCAATCGGCCTCCAAAGAGGTCATCAATACCGTGTGTGAATGTTGTTTGAACGTCTTGAAAGGCACGATCCCTTTGTCCAAACACCAGAAACAATGCTTAAGCAAACATCGTCACGTTCTTCGCCAAATGATTCAAAAGAAAATTCCCATTCGTCAAAAGAAGATGTTGGTCCAACGTGGAGGCATTTTGCCTCTCTTGTTAGGCCCCATACTGAAAGGAGTCTTGGGAACCATGTTGGGAGGACTGGTGGGAGCAAGATAAAAAGGCCCTCTGAAGTCCCAAGATCTCAGAATCAACCCCTGACAACCCATGGAAGGACGAAAACTAGCTTTAGTGCCTTACAAACGATGGACGGAATACCATCGGTGGCAAGAACAACGCACCCCGCATTTATCTCCCAATCCCCATTTGAGCGAGATGTCCCAGTTACAACACGAATTGCAATCCTTGATGGATCGCCAAGATTTGTCCGAAACAGAAAAATCGCAAAAGTACGGTCAACTCTTGCAAAGACTGCAACTCTTTCACCAGAAAGCTTTAGACGAAACAGCTCTTCCCACTCTGAAAGATTTTAAGACCTTGATGAAAAGTCCAGCACCATCACCAGTACCAGTACCAGTACCACCAGTACCAGTGGTCAAGACAGAAAAAGGAAAAGAAGAAGAAGAAGGGTTTCAAACTCCACCAGAAAAAAGTACGCAAGTTAACAACACCACCTACCTCCAGAATTGGATGGATTAAAAAGATGATGGCCACCCCTTCTTCATCACAAGAGAAAAAGAAAGTGAAGACAGAAGTGAAGACAGAAGTGAAACAAGAACCGATATCCCCCGCTCAGACATTCTCCTCCTCTTCGACACCTATTGCCGGTCGCACACGCAAAGCATTGCAATCCAAGAAAGTACCCCAAGAGAAAATGAGTAGCCTCTTCCAAGAGTGGGTGCCTTATTAACACACCAACCAACCAACACAAAAAATAAAAAATGGAAAAAGTCTTAGCCAGCATTTACTACAATCCCTCGCATCCTGCAGGTTACGCAGGAGTTCAAAAATTGTATCGTGCTGCCAAAACTCGACTGAAAAGTCTCCGTTTACCTCAAGTGCAACGATGGTTACAAGAACAAGCTACCTACACTTTACACAAACCCATTCGACGCAAGTTTGCCAGAAGTCACACCCGAGTGGAAGGCATCGATCATCAATGGCAAGCCGATTTAGCCGATGTCTCTCATTTGGCCAGCTACAATCGTGGCTACAAATATTTGTTTTGTGTCATCGACGTCTTTTCCAAATTTGCCTGGGTCGTACCCTTGACTTCCAAATCGAGCAGCGAGTTAGTGCGAGCCCTGCAACGAGTGTTGAAACAAAGCGGTCGTCACCCTCTTCGATGGCAAACGGACAAAGGCACCAAATTTTTGAACCAAGCTTTCCAAAAGGAATTAAAGAAACGTGACATTCATTTTTTTACCACCGAGAATCCCGAAACCAAAGCCAGCATCGTGGAACGTTTTCAACGCACTTTGAAAGAACGCATGTGGAAATATTTTACGCATCACCACACTCTGAAGTACATCGACATCTTACCGCACCTGGTGCAAGCGTACAACCAATCTTACCATCGAAGCATCGGACGTGCCCCGCAAGACGTGACTCCCGACAACGAAGTGCTGGTGTTTGAGCGCCTGTTCGGTACGTCCCCGACGAGGGCTGTCCGCAAGAAAAGTGGAGTGTTAGCCGTAGGAGATTGGGTGCGCATTGGCAAAACCAAACGCACTTTCGACAAAGGTTACTTACCTAACTGGACGACCGAATTGTTTCGCGTCACTGGACGAGTGCATGGCCGTCATCCTACCGTCTATAAATTGGAAGACATGAACGGAGAAGTGCTCAAAGGAACGTTTTATTTGCCCGATTTACAACGTGTCACCAAAAAAGAAGACGACGTGTACGACATCGAAAGCATTCTCGAACGCAGAACCCGTGAAGTGGGCAAACGACGTGTCAAAGAAGTCAAAGTACGTTGGAAAGGATATCCACCCAGTTTTGATTCTTGGATCGACGCTTCGCAAGTCATCGACTATAAAAAGAAGTGACCATCATGCCCTTTCACACAGACGCAGCTACGTCGACCACTCCTCCTTCACCTAGTTCTTCTGTGCAAGATTTACAAAAACAACCCTTGTGGGTGTGGTGTGGAGAACGTGTGCCTAAAACGCAAATCGTCTTTTCCTGCCAAATCTTCGTGGTGTATTGTGTCATCGGGGCAGCCATCGCCAATTTGAGTTTGCAACAAGGAGACAAACAATTGTGGACCATTTTATTGAGCAGTTGCATCGGTTACCTGCTTCCCAATCCCTCCCTGAAATTCACCTCGAACGGGAACCACGGGATCCTTGTGTCCAGTGCCAGTGCCAGTCACCACTCCAATAACCAGAACCCCATTTTGGGCGGAGACACGCCTCTGACGTCCAGTAATAACCCTTCGGACAGCCACAGAACTCTGGAATTATGAGTCACCAAAACCAATTTTACTTAACCTTACCCAGTGACAGTTCCATGGAGGTGTTTCCCCACAACACGTTGTGCTGTTACACGGCCAAATTACCTCAAGCCATCCCTTTAGATCACGAAGCCCATTGGGAAGTGGCTTTAGTGGAAATGATTCACCCTACACAAATCAAAAACATCACTGAAACGCAAAACACTTTTGAGGTCGAAATCCTGAACCAACAATTACAAGACACAATAAATGAAATCAGCGGGTTTTCAGGGATCACAAAACCATCCACCAGCAATCCAGCCTTCAAAATCTACACCTTGAAAATTCCGGCAGGGTTTTATTGTAGTGGCCAACATTTGGTGGACACTATTGCGGACAGGTTCGAGTTAGCCTTTGGCAAAGCCCTGAACAAACTAAATAAACGTGTCACCCTGGAATACCATAAAGTGGCTCGTCGCTTACTGATTAAATTTCCGGATACCGAAACGTTGTCCATCAGTTTTAGTCGTGACTTGTTTGATATTTTAGGTGGAGACACAAAAATGGCTCCAAATTTTAATCCGAAGATCAACAGCAATAGGGAATTTTACAAGTTTTTTCGATTCCCTGTAGAACTGAACCAAGGACTGAATTTGATGTTCGTGTACTCCGATGTGGTGGAGTACAACGTGGTGGGACACACCTCCGTGCCGTCACTGCGTGTCATTCCTTTCAAAGTGGATAGTACCACGACCAGTGACCAGGAAGGTGGAAACACTTATCACGTTCACCGCGAATTTGTCCATCCTCATTATTTGCCGGGCAGCAAATCGTATTTGGACACGGTCAACATTGCTATAAAAGGAGATTTGGGACAAAATATTCCATTCACCAAAGGAAAAGTCACGGTGAAACTCCATTTTCGAAAACGGTTCTCTCACGACTCGTAAGTAAGTCATGTATCCAGTGTACCGAGGGGTTGCTCGACAGCGAGGACACGGTTTAGGAGACATGTTAAAATCGACCTTTCGTTCGGTGGCCCCAGTGTTGAAACCGATGGTGACACGCGGATTGCACGCCTTGAAAGATGCGGCACTGACGCAAGGCAAAGAATTTCTCCAAAATGTCATCATCGACAAACAAAACCCTAAAGAAGCTTTTATGAGGGCAGGCAAAAATGTCTTGCTGCAAACTGGCAAAGACCTTTTGGGCCGCCGAGACACACCTATAAATGCCCTGCACGCTACCGAGTCAGGCATTCAGCAAGGACAAGACAGAAAAAGACGACGAAGAAAACACCCTTTCACCAGACTTCAAGCGAGAAAGATCAAGAAAAGAAGAACCGTCCGAGACTTAGACGTTTTCGATTATTGAGAAAGAGACAAAAAAATGATGCACCGAGAATCTTGCGCTTGTTCCAAAACGGAACTGGATCTGTTTGCCATGCCACCCACCATGATGACCATGCAAGAATCCCAGTGGGTAGAATTTCACCCCGTCTCCTCATTGACCGATTCTGCTCCCATCGAGTTTGAAATCAAAGGACAGCCCGAAGATTACATCGATCTGAATAGCAGTTACTTGTACCTGAAAGTCAAAGTTCTAGATAAGAATGGAGGTGATATAGACGATGAAGCAGTAGCTCCCGTCAACAATTTCATGCATTCCTTGTTCAGTGGAGTGGACTTGTACTTGAATAACAAACTAGTCAGTAGCAGCATGGATACTTACCCTTATCGTGCCTACCTCGAAAATCTCTTGACGTACGGAATAGATGCCAAGAACACTCATCTCAATGCCTGTGTGGTATGGGAAGCTGACGAAGCAGGCCAGTTTGAATTATTGGAAACTGATACAACTGATAAAAAGAAAGAATACAATGAGGGATTTGTAGAACGAAGAAACAGAATCAAAGGACTCAACAAAAGTTTAGAACTGATGGATCGCTTGCATTTGGACATGTGGTTGCAAGAGAAATATTTGCTGAACGGGGTGGATGTCCGCCTGAGACTGAATCGTAGCAGAAGCGCTTTCCATTTAATGGCTGATAGTGACGGTTACAAAACCAAAATCCAAGAAGCCAGACTCTACGTACGCCGTGTGGAAGTGTTACCTAAAGTAGGTAACGACATCAGTCAGACGTTGAGTAGAACGACCGCTAAGTATCCCATACGACGTGTGGAAGTGAAAACCTTCACCATTCCCAAGGGACAGCGATCCATGATCGAAGATCATCTGTTCCAAGGATAGTTACCCAAACGTTTGACCGTTGGTATCGTCGAGAATACAGCCTTCAACGGAGCTGCCGAAAAAAATCCTTTTTACTTTCAACACTTTGGCGTGTCCAAGATCGAAGTCAGTCGCGATGGCAAGACCTTGTGTACCCGACCTTTCGAACCTGACTTTACCAAGAAGAATTACTTGAAATCGTACTTGTCCCTGTACGAAGCCACGGGACAGTTAGGAACCAACACCAGTCACGGCATTACGTACGACGATTATACAGGAGGCTATGCTTTGTGGGCTTTCGATTTCACTCCAGACCAAGGCAGCGACGAGGGACATTTCCACCCTATAAAATCCGGCCAGATTCGTGTGGAAATTCAGTTTGCAAACCGAGTCCCTGATGAAACGGTGAACGTCATCCTGTATGCAGAATTTGACAATACGATAGAAATCAACAGTTTGAGAGAAGTCATTCTAGATTACTAGAAGCCATGGAAGACTGTTATCCCTCTTTACCTAGTGGAGAAACTTTAGACATGGAATGTGAGGAGACTGTGAAAGAAGAAGAAGTGGTCATGATGAAGTCAAGATGGCCAGAACAAGAAGCCCATTTAGTCTGCTGTTTTGCCAAACACTTGGTGGAAAAAATGACAGAATTGATCAAGAAAAATTGCTATGGATGTCAAAACGATCATCCCAGTCAAATTCAACACGATAAATGCCTGATGTTGAGTCAAGAAGAAAAATTGGACGAGTATCTGGACGAAGCTTGGAGTCTCATCTCGGACAAAGACGTGTTGCATCAGTGGTATAAAGACTTGCGTGAACATTCTTCTCCACCATTAACCACTCAAGAGATCCATCGTATCGAAGCTCTCCTGAATCAGAGTGAGGAGACGAAACGGAGAAAAGGATATTTGTCAGACATTTTCAAGCAAAAGGTCAGGATCGATTTGACAACGTATTATTACCTGTGAAGAAGAAAAAACACACACAAATCAATGGATACTTGGGAACTTTATTACCTTTTGAACCACAGTTCATATACGTCTTCTTGGAATCCTGTCGTCTGTGCTAAAGATGAACTCCCTCATCGCAAACCTCAAGACCATCAAGCTTACGTGATCAACACGGACGACAGTCATCTCCCAGGAACCCACTGGGTAGCAGTTTACTTTCCTCAAGAAGGATGTGTGGAATATTTCGATTCGTATGGATTGCCCCCTTTGGAAGACGATATCATTGACTTTATGAGAAGAAATGCTCAGACCACCCGATTCAATAATGTGAAATTACAAGGCACAGATTCCTTGGTGTGTGGACAGTACTGTGTGTATTTTCTGCATCATCGCAGCCTGGGCTATTCCTTAGAACATTTAGTGACTCATTTTGATCCTCGTTCTTCTTCTAGAAACGATGTGAAAGTAGATCGATGGTTTTGTGACCATTATGCTTATCTTTTGTCTCAAGCTAGGAAACGTAGTGTCCATCAATGGCCTAATGATTTCCAACAGTGGAAATCACAATTTCATTCACAACGTTGTCAGCCCTGTTTAAAGTAGACTGTATTTGAAGAAAAAATGTTTGATGTTATCATGTTGGATTATTGTTTAAAATATGTTAGAGTTGTTGTTGGTTAGTGTTAAGTGATTTTTGAATAAAAAATGTTGTGTTTTGAAAAAAATGCCTTTGTGGTTTGTTTAGCTATAAGAATGTTGGATTCATGCTCTTTCATTTCTTACTATCCCTCTCATGACACTCACTGAACGTTGCGACTCGAAAACCGTGTGGGGGATGTTTTCCTTCACGTCCGCGCTTTGACTTTAAGAACCCGGGGTTGTTTCCAGTCTAACCATCCATTGTCGACTCATCCTCCTACGAAGATGTGCTCCAAACTAGCTAAGCTCAACGAAGCCTACGTGAATTTGCATAGGGTCAGACACAGTCTGATACCGAAGCCAGAAGAGATAGAAAATGTAAGAATGCTAAAAGTTACTGAAGACCTGATAGAAGAGCTCTTCAGAGAAGAGGTGAACAGGGAGAAAGAAGAATGGACAGAGAAGTACAGACTTCAGAGACAGCAGCAACAGCAACAACAACAACAACAACAACAGCAACAGCAGCAACCTGAAGCTGACAGAGGCTTTGTCGATTGTCGTATCGACACCAAAGAGTTCTTCTTCTCTTTCCGAAGAAGCAGACCTATCGCCAGAAAGTCTATCCTCAGAGGACATCGCATTCTTAGAAACTAAAAAAAAATTGCCATAGCAAACAAAAAAAAAACAAAAAAAAAAAAAAAAAAAACCAGCCCTTTTCAGGGCTACCCCAATACTCTAGAAAAGAAATAACGATCCATTTGCCAATGTGTGTAGGCAGAGTAGTGTGAATATAAACACTAACTCTTTTTCAAAAAATGTGAGGGTATGTGTTTGTGTATAAGATTGTGTGTTTGTAAATGCTCACGTACGTAGGTGTGGATAGTAGATTAAGATCATGTTTTTTTGGGCTGTTTGAGGTGTGGGAGAGTAGATTTGGGGGTTGGATTGCTTTGCTTTGCGTATGTGGATAGTCGATTGAAGTGATTTATGAAAAAAAATTTTAGAATAGTAATGGGTAGCATAAAAAAGTGAGTGAGTGTTTCTTTTAGGTCCGCGCGTTGTTTTTTTTTTTTTTTGGTCATGATCTAGGTAAGATCAATTTTATGTTTTTTAGGGGGATGTTTTCCATCACGTCTGCGCTTTCAGTATCAATTGAAACTCGCTCGTCAGTCTAGCTACCCTTGTTGATTGATCAACACCAGAATGAACACCAGAATTGTGAAACTGCTAGAACTCCAGATGCACCTGGAATATGCCAGGCGCATACTAAATGAACTGTCCGCGGAGGCCATTGTAGAAGAAGCAAGAATGAAAGAGGAGGAGGAGGAAAGAAGAAGAAAAGAAGAGGAGGAGAGAAGAAACAAAGAAGAGGAGAGAGGAAATTTCAGAATCCCAGAGACCGAAAATTGGGATTCTGAAGCCACATATCCCGCCTCTGCACTCCCAAGAAGAAAGGTGAAAGGAGACTGGGGAAGAAGATGCGTGTGTGGCGCCAGTCCAGGAAGGTGCCATCATTAAATAGGTGTATCTGGAGTTCAAAAAAAAAACCCAACTGCCCTTTTCAGGGCTACCCAATACTCTAGAAAAGAAATAACGATCGATTTGCCAATGTGTGTAGGTAGAGTAGTGTGAATATAAACACTAACTCTTTTTTTAAAAATGTGAGTGTATGTGTTTGTGTGTTTGTGTTTGTAAGGGCTAGCGTAAGTTTGTGTGAATAGTAGATTATGGGTTCCTTTATTGTTTCTTAGCGTATGTGGATAGTATAGTTAGGGTTTTATTATATGAAATGAGAAAGTAGGGAGATGTTTTCCTTCACGTCCGCGCGATGTTCGGTCATGATCTAGGTAAGATCAATTTTATGCTTTTAGGGGGATGTTTTCCATCACGTCCGCGCTTTCACTATAAGAACTCACCACGTTCGTCGTTGGAACCATTCTACGGAATAACAGATACAAGATGGAAGTGTCGGCGTTGTTCAATGACTTATGAAATGTTTACTTTTGGATGACGGATGGAGAGTACACTATTGAAAGGATAGAAAGAGAATGGAGGTTGAGAAAAAGTCTTGACTATGTTAATGAACTACAATTAGCGAGGAAGATGATAGAGGAGATGATAGAGGAAGAAGTTAAGAGATTGAGAGGATTGATTCAACCAGAGTATGTAAGAGTGGGGACTATAAAAGAGTCTATGGACAAAGTAAAAGCAGTGAGATGCTATTTAGAAGAGCTAGAGAAATGGTCAGAGTGGAAGTTCGTGAAAAGGGGCATTGAACAACTAAAGAAAGCGGAAGAAAAGATGAAAAAGGTAATAGAGGAAGAAGTGCAGAAAATTAAGGACAGGTGGGCAAAAGATAGAAAAGAACAAGAGAATAGAAAGAAAAAAGAAGAATATGAGAGACTGAACAATAACTGGATAAAAATCCAACAGAAGTTCCGAGCCATGGGTCACCCAGAACTGGATACCGGAAAATGAAAAGAAGAAGAAAAAAGGAATTTGGGGAAAGATTAGGGGCTGGATGAGAAAATGGAGGAAATAGAAGAAGCAGAAGAAAGCCAAAGGCCCTTTTCAGGGCCAGCCATATTTCTCGAAAAGAGAATGACTTTTCAATTGCCTACCCCTTTTTTAAATTTTTTTTAAAAATTAAAAAATCCCATGTTCAATTCCCTTGAGGCTATAGTGACCCAAGACTTTTTCTCCATGTTAAATTTCCATTGAGGCTATAGTGACCCAGGGGTCTCTGTAATGCTAATTCCCATTGAGGCTCTAGTGACCCCATTCACTACTCATGTTTTTCCCCCGAAATGATGTTACCAACAGAGAGGTACCGTTAACGGTCAAGTGGTCGCAGTATTGCGTCACACTGGTTGTATATGTGTGATTATTAAATGCAGTCCCGTGAAGGATAACCAAATGTTCGGGTTGGAGTCTCCATTTATGCAACTCGATCTGACGATCGACTGCATCCCCTTTGAAAGGATCCATATACCGTTGATGTCCCCTGTATGAAAAACCCTCTTTCCTATCTGATTAAAGATAATGTAGAAGGTTCCCGTCTTCCGACTTCGGCAGATTTTAGAATACCTTTAGCTCAGGCAGTCGAAACGCTTGCGCAACCCCGACGAGAAACGGGTAAGAAATATTGGTGTTTGGTTGTCCCCAGTAATACAGATATCATGTACCTAAGAGTGGCGTATGAGTCTAGCAAGGGAGGCTGCATACTTGGGCAATGGGACCACTACCAGTAGAGTACTAGCTAAATTATACAAGCCTGGTGTTAATAGCGATGTCACAAGGATTTGTCGGTCTTGTGACCTGTGCCAGAAAATTGTATCTAAGGGAAGGGTCAAACTAGTTCTCCGCTGAGAGATACCCTTAATATACGTGCAATTTAAAGGAGTAAAGGTACATATTGTATGTGCAGTATGACCGACAGATATGAAAATCAAATATACTCTTACTCTTTTGGACTATGAAATCAAGTACCCAGAGGCTGCAGCATTGTCAAACTTTAAAGCGGAACATTGGCAAAAGCATTGGTTGATGTGTTGAACAGGGTAGGGATGCCAGAGGAAATCTTTACGGATGGAGAGCCAGATTCACCTCTGACCTCATGGGCGAGATCAGTAGTAAACTGTTTTCCGTCAACCAGCTGAATATCACACACATCCATCCAGTGTAGAATGGATTGGAAGATAAACTGAATGGCAACTTGAAACATGTTACCACGAATGTGCTCGGAACATCTGCAAGACTGGGACGGTTCTGTTCTCGAATCGAGATCAACCGCAAGAAAGTTTGTTATTTTCGTATTTTTTATTGTTGAAGAGGTGGAAACTTCGAAGTAGTATACGGATCCTATGCAAACTTTGGACAAGCAATGTAAGAAACGATGAAAAACTACTTACCTGTACGTGCTGGACATGTGCAAAAAAATTGGTGGCACATGAAGAACGTGCGAAATAGGGACGTAAGTATGCTAAATATTACAAAGAAAAAATTCCAGTGCCACTTGTTGTCGCTTGATGAGCAAAATACTGAAATGTTATATAACAGTTTACAGCATTTTGGGCAACATTTTTGGGTACACTAACACTTTTAGCCAACGCGTGTCCGTTTTGACGTAACTTTTCGATAGACTCCGCAAAGCGAACCTCACATTGAGACCGATTAAATTCAGTATTCGAGATATCGGTCATATCAGGACAGAAGAAAATTCACCCCAAGTACGTAAAAGCAATTAGAAATTCACTTAAGCTAGTGCACAAGAGACGGTGTGGTCGTTACTAGGTTTGGTCAGTTATTATAGGTAGTTTATAACAATTTTTGCATCCATTATCTGGTCAAACAAAGAAGTTGCAACCAAATAAATTGTTGTGGGGACAATCACAAGAAAGCTTTTTGATTGCCCAATGATTAGCTGATCGGGTACCCCATGTAAGCAAATCGTTTATTTTAAGACCTGGTGACTCCAACTCTGGGATAGAAGCAGTTTTCCTGCAGGAGCAAGACTAGATAAAGCTGCGCTTGGCTTATGCGAGCAGGATATCCCTGCATAAGGAGCAAAACTACTCGGTAATAAAAAAAAACATTGTGTCGCCGTAGATTTTGGGGACTGGACAATTTCATTCATATCTTTTTGGGTGCGATTCGTTCTCGAGACTGTCCACCAACGCCTGATGTACCTAAAGAATGCTAAGGTCACACACACTCCAATAATGCTTTCGGCGCTGATACCAGAACCTTGTCATTTGTCAATCGAGGCGGTTCAAAACGTACATGTAGACTTGTTTTGAGTAGTATATGGTTTGCATATCTGATATTACCCATCCTGGTAATCAGGAATTGTAAGGAATATTTTCTTTCTTTCTTGACGTGACGACTCAGTAATACGTATAGTTTATTTTAGGGGGAGATATGGTCACGGAATAAGGAAATACAAAAACCTGGTAAAGCCTTTGAACAGTTATGTGTAATTGCTTATTTTGACCCGTATTGTGTTAATTAGAATAGTTTTATTTTTTACCTCGAAAAACAGTGATTAGGTGCATCGTTTTGTAGGTCTCTCGCAGCGATATACCGATTTTTCATGATGTGCACAGGTGCTTTACCCTTGGATATTGTAAGTGTTTGTTCTTAATAGTTATATGAAGCATATTTTGCTAGATGCTGCACAGTGATCGCGCAATCTTATCAGGAGGTGTATAGTTTAGACAAATTACTACAGCCCTAGGGGAACGTAGTATTTTACTTTAAGAAGTTTTATTTTTTTATTATCTCCATACTTTAAATGCTTCGTACGGATTTACCATTTTATCTTCTATTTTTTATATTTACAATTAATCATACCGTGCTTATGTATGGAAAATGGTCGGTTGTAAGTAGATTACTGTTTAGGTTTTTACAATGATATATACAATTGATAGTAGTACGTATTTAATGGATTTTTTCAATATTAGTTAGTATTTTATTATATGCTGGCTTTGATTGATGAGATGTATATATTTCATCGTTAATAACATGTATTCAGTATAATACGGTAGTCGGTTTGGTCTATATATTACCGTTAGGGCTGGCATTGTGGCAGTCTGATAGGAATAGCAGCGTAGCAGTCTGCTTGGGCTGGCAACGTATCAGCACAGGGTTTGGAATAGCATAGAGCTTACAGCGTGGCAATATATAAATAGCAGGTGGCAGCATAGCTTTTATTATAGCTGGTAGAGTGGCCGCGTAGATGTTAATATAGCAGCATAGCTGGCAGCGTGGCAGTGTAGATGACAGTATGATACCATGGCTGGCACGATGACAGTGTAGTTGTTGGCAGAACAATATAGTTTCTTCATCGAAAAAGGGACGGAGAATCGAGAATTCATTCAACGATATGAGTTTTGAACTGCACAATGTTACATTGAATAAAATAACATTTCAGAGTAATGTTATATCATATCATTCAGTGAATGATTTTTATATGCTCACGATAGAGTTTAGTTTAGTCCTTTGAATTTTGTCATAGTATGCAAAGCAAATCTTTATTGATTATAATTGTCTGTTTGTTATTGTATGGTTTTATCAATTTCATTGTTAAATTAATATTCGTGGTGATAAGTTTGAGACTCACATATTTCGGATCATGAAATTTCAATATTCATTCGCATACATTGTGTCAGGTGTTTTCACTTGATACGATTCCATCAGTTTTCTCTCCTATTACAGTCATTATTACTTCTTGATTCTTTTGTTGTCTTGAATTATAGAAATCTGCATGTATTTGATCGAACTTTGATGCTAAGGTATTTTGTATTCTTCAAAAGTGTTTCCCCAAAATATCGCTACCCTAAATATATATTTCAGTGTCTTCCCTCTGCTTACTTATTCGTATTTAATTTTTTTAAAATCATCTAAATTATCTTACATTGCTTTTACAGCTTACAAGACGTGGCCGAGTGGTCTAAAGCGCTCTCCGTTACGGATCACTGCTATCTCACCATGTCTGCGTGGGTTCGAGTCTCGGATTCAGCCAAGATGGGTATGTGAGAAAGCTTGCCTCTAGCTTCTCGTGGGTCGGTGGTTCTTTACGGGCGATTTCCCGGGTTCTTCCTCCACAATTAATACTGGCCGCCATGTATAGCCTATCGCGAGGTGAAAAATGGCGTCAAACCCTACAGCGCCACCAACAACATCAACCTACAAGACAAGATGATATGTCATGGTTTAAACACATATTGTGCATGTTAAATTTTATATGTGTTCAACTGCAGGGTCACTATGTCCAGAACATGTTAGTGTATTGCTATGTTTTTCTCTCTTTGATTTTTTTGTGCCATCCTAACTGTTATTCTCCACAGTCTGACGTAGTTGGGAATCAACACATCTTTGCACATTCTGATTATTATACGTAAACGTTTCTTTGACCGTGTCTAATTTATATTGTGCTACGTTTATTCTTAAAACTACTATGTTGTCCTGTCTCTTTTTGTCACTTCTTAAAGATACCGCAATGTTTGACATATCTCTTGTAAACTGTGTCATCAGATGTGCGAGTACGCTGGATATCTGGTGAAGCCGTAGGAAAGGAGAATACCTACGGTGCACGTCATCACGCCATGCATGAGCAATTATATTTATTTGACACAATCGAACGTTACATGCACACTGTTGAAATATCGCACTTATATATGCCGAAATAGAACGTTTTTATGGTAATAATGAAATTTCTTGTAATAATAACTAAGAGGGGGAACAAATGGTCACCACGAACAGGTACTTGTAAAGGGCAAAATTGTAATATAGTTAGCATAGAAATGTTATTTTTGGCTTTCTTGTTTATTATGGCTGCGAATGAAGTAAGTTGTTTTAGATGTCTACTTATTGTACCAGATACAGTTTAACACTGTATAGTTATTGGGCAATTCAATCAAAACAACTTAGAGTTGTGGTTCGCTATTTAGGTATGAATTGTGTTTGAAACATTCAATATTTTTATTTTCACTTTCATCATTTGCAGTCTTTTTTTAAAAATCTTTATTTCTGTACATTTCAAGGTCATATAGTCATGAAGAATTGAAACAGTGTTTGTTTCATTATTTTCATTTATATTATTTACGACATCGCTTTGGACTTCATCAGAAATACTTAGGAAACAAAACGTGTTCTCTGTCTGTGGTATTTGACACTATTGACCTTGATGATTTACTTCACGGTCTCCAGCATCTATTTTGGTATCGTCCTACTTAGTCAACATTTCCTCGAAAAGGGCAAACATTCCCGCCCAGTTGATCTTTGTGTTGGTGTTCCACAAGGCTTTGATCTCTGTCCCGTTCTCTTCATTATATTCTTTATCTTCTTTTCCCACATAAACTCTCTTTACCTCAAGCAATAGGTATCAACAGTATCAACCCTAAATTTACACAGTCAGTACAAAACCATGGTGTCAGTCTTGACTGTACACTCTGATTACATAAACATATGCAAGGCTATACATCTGTAGCTAAGACGCATCAACTCCATTTGCTATGTTCTTTGAGTTCATTCCAGTAAAACACTTGTGCTTTCGTTAGTACTCTTGATTATTGTAAATCACTTATATTTGTTGGTCTAAGCATCTAGTAAAGAAAGTTCAAAACGTTTAAAACACGGCTACTATGATACCTTCCTCCTCTCTGTGCCCTTTACTAGCTATCCGTTCAATCTAGAATGAAGCAGAAAATACGTTCACTATGCTATAATTCGTTGACTGGATCCAGTCCAATATACCTACCTGACCTCACTCACGTGTACACTTCATCTGGAAACTTACTCTCCTCTTCCGATGTTCGCATTCTCACAGCCCCACTGTTAGAATCTAAAAATCTCTTTTACGAATTATTGTTTTTTGTCGCATACGCTTTAATATATCTACACGCTAATATCAACGTGCTCTCTGGTAGATATAAGGCGTCATACAGATACGAGGATGTATACATACAGTTGATGTATTCTGTGAGGTCTATGGCATTTAATGTTTGTATCTAGAGTTATCGATCCTGGCACCTACTTGGTCGACTGTATCTAGAGTTATTAGAACTTAGTGCGCATTTGGTTGACTATTGGGAATCCATATTGAGAAGATATTTCTCAAACCGATACATTAGCCAGTTAATAGGTATAAACGTCATAATTAACCGTACCTGCGAATCTTTATGCCAACATAAAATAATTTACTTTCTGCTCGGAGTTGAGGTAAACTAGCGGCTTTCAGACCATGGCATGTAACAGAATAATAGGTTTATCAGCATACTTGTATATTACTCTTTTCTGCAAAGACACCTAAGTATCACAATTTCATATTTATTTAGTGAATCGCACTTCAATTAGAGTGTAAATTATCCTTTATAACACCCATCTATCCATATATACACGAGTAAGTGCTCGATGGTATCGTTTATAACTCAACTCTGTAGTTCTCATACAATTTATGATAAATGTTTACTTCCATTTTAGAAACCGATTGTTTAAAACGTGAAACTGTGCGACGGAATAAATAAATAATATATTCTCTTCTCAGAAAATGACACGTTTTCAATTAAAAGTCATTGTTTCTTCATTTTTGGTTATTAATATAACTAATTAGGTAGGTCTAAGAATATTTATGAAAAAGATAAGTAGTCAGGTTTTCGCCAAAACGGTGATTGTATTTGGTGGAAAGTAGATACCTTCCCCTAATTTACGGTCACGTCATATAGGGAGCCAATACTTATGTACACATTTATCTGTAAGGACTTAAATAATTAGAACTGTGAGTCACTGTTAGTGCAATTGATATTAAATTGGCGCTTTACAGTTTAA
Source organism: Sinohyriopsis cumingii (assembly GCA_028554795.2). Taxonomy (NCBI): domain Eukaryota; kingdom Metazoa; phylum Mollusca; class Bivalvia; order Unionida; family Unionidae; genus Sinohyriopsis; species Sinohyriopsis cumingii. The sequence goes on from CM068841.1 coordinate 17,381,371, forward strand.
TATTTTCCCTAGAGTTGGATTTTAAAGGAAAATAATTTTCCATGCTTTCCTCGCTGATTATGCTGGCTACATAATAAAATGCACCTTGTATATTGTAGCACTGCTAACATAAATTTGAAGTCCCTTTGCTTGAATGTATGATTGATGGGTGTACTATACGTTATAGAGATACAATTTGGAATTACTTCAGATGCGCATCTATTAGGAAACTACTTGCTTTTCTTCTTTAGTTTTACTTCTTGGACTTAAAGGGTAAATTTGTAAAAACGAAAGAGCGGATAGCATTGTCTTACATTTAATATATATGGTAATTCATTTATTGCACTTTTAGACTCTGGTATCATCTAGTGTGGCAAAATCCTAATTTCCTGTTTTAATAACTGCGAAATAGTGTACATTAGAGAAATTCAGGCCGATCTTTCAAATACGTGGGACCAGTCATTTTGTTTAGCTGTGTGCTTAGGTCATGTACAATTTACACCATGTCAAAAGATATTTTAACCGCAGAACTTAAAAGTAACATATTATGTATGATAACATTCTCTGCTGTGTGCATGCTGCAAATGCAAAAAATTTATCTTTACATCTGTCACTTATTAGGAAGACCGCTCCGGTGGCATGGTGGTTAGATCGTTTGTCTCGGATGCGGAAGTTCGTGGGTTCGATCCCCGGTCGAGCCATACCAAAGACGTATAAAAATGGCACTAACAGCTGCCTCGCTAGGCGCTCATCATTAAGAGGTTAGTGTCAGGACTGCGCGGCCCGGTGTCAGGATAATGTGACTGGGTAGGTCATCATGCTATATGTCTGCGGCATGATGCCCCAGTCTTGAACATCACTATAAATTTCCACAGTGCAGACATCGTATCGATATGACTGAAAAATTGTTAAAGCTACGTTAAAAATACAAATCCCACAAACAACACACATTTACTCAGAAATCAATAAAATATCTGTCGAGTGCCACGAAAACGACCACACGGGTATTAATATTGTATGGTTTAATTTCGGTTGTATAAATGAAGCATTTAAGTTGTAATCATTAAAACTGTCCTTTTAAATAATTGTCATGTTTTCCAACACAGTTCAGTACTCATTAGTAGCAATGTCACTCACAAGGCCAGCCCCTCCCCCATGATAAAAAGCAAGCTATTTTAAAAATGCACATTCCATTTTCTCACCATACCAACCAATGCTATACTGAAAGACATAACATGAAACCTGTCAATATTATTCAAAAGGGACGGTACAAATGAGAGTTAAAGGGGTCAAAGGAAAACATATTTGCATATTCTTCGAACACTAGAATATGGAAGGAAGCGAATTAGCTTTGTTATCATTTATTTTAAAATTTTATAATAAATAATTGAAAAGAAACTTTTCACTATATACTTTTTCACTTAATGCAAAAGTTAAAAAGTTTAGTTGACTTCACTCCAGTGATATAACACTTGTAATTGCCACATAATTAAGGTCACTGTGTAAGCAAGTGCAAAATAAACATAATCAGACATCTTCGTCGTCCACAATTTCATATTCATATTTCCAGGTATTTATCGTATTTATCCATAGCTTCTAAAGGTCTAGGATCACTTCTATCACGCTCTTGATTTCAAGAGTATTTCAGAATTCTACTTAAACGATGACGTTCACTGTGTAAGGCAGAGCTTCTGCAAACACGAAGCTGACCGGATTTTAAAGGGTGGACATGTACCTTGCCGCTGCCTCTGTCTGGAGTGAAATCAAATATTCACGAAGCATACCATTATTCAGTGACTGTTGTTGGTACATATTTGTCCAATGATTTCTTAAAGGGAAATGTAAGATCTCAAGTAATTTTTCTCCTTAAAATTATTTTTCGTATGGTCTGGTACACAAGGTCTGACCATCTCGACTGACTTCTATCTTGGACACTCTGTAGTGTTTAAACTCGAAACGATTTTGATCGATGGTTCCGTTGAAGCATCATTGCTGACGATGCCAATCAGTAAATGTTTCGGTAACTTCAATGGAAAAGATGCTCTTCAATATTTGATCGGAATACAGCGGCAATGTTCAAGGTTTTCACTTCCATTTGTCGTATCGGATTCTTGCTTGTCGTTCTGTTCACAGTGTTGTTGATGGTGTTTCCAACGTTTGGTAACACTTCCACAAGATGTACGTAGAGTCGGATTCGTTGATGATGGTTCTGTACAGCTTATCATTAACCATCAAATGGAAAGCTGTACATCCTCTATTCAGTCTCAAGCGAACACCCACTCCGTTCAATAGATCCTTGTTATACAACCACAAATCCAACTGCAAACAATCGAAGGTCGTTAAATCACAAATTGTGAAGATTGTCAGCTTCTGCTATGTTTCTATAAGTTAACTTGTCCACGCCCGACGTGTCAGGTTTCCATACCACGGAACCATCCAGATGTGTGTTCTTGGTTTCTATTACACAGGTAAAGTGGTTTTCTAGGTACGTTCAGTAAGATTATCTATCCATGCTACTGCTGACCATTTTGTTATTAGAGTACAAATCCACTACACTGAACTAGGAATGTATGCAATTGTTGACTTGAGTAATTAGGGCATTGGCACCTGGAGCGGCGTTGTCCTGTTTTGAAAACTTTGAATTTTAAGTACCAGATGCTGCTATTCAGATAGATGAAATCTTTGGTATGTCCTTTGTCAAATTTAATAGCAGTTGATATATCAAATACGCCTATTTCTTAGTCTTTCGCGCAAAGTGTTTATGAGCTCTAAAGCGGTTTCAACGTCTCATTCCGCCTTGCCCTTGTGTGGCGTGGAAGAGGAGGCAATATCTTGGCCAACATTATGCAGCACATTTATAGAGGTCTTTTGGCCAGCCAGAAAATTTATTCTTCAGTTTGAAGCAACATATTTCTCTTGTGGTTGACATTTATAATTTTTACAAGTAATGCTCTTTTTGTATGTAAGAATATAATGTGTGTCTATGAACACTATCTTACTATCCCGTTTTCATTGGATGATATTGATGTGGGTGTTTGGATTGTAATTGCATGTGTTTGGATGGTAATCAAAATGTAGATGTTGGATTGCATATGTGATGTGTTTGGATAGTAGTCGGAAAACGGGCTAGGATAGTATACGCAGTGTTTTTATGGTAAACGTATGAGTTTTGATTTAGATTGTTGGCAAAACATTTTAACATGACTTTGACACTTGACCCAGTTAACAAAGTCGTTTGACTCTATACTACTATCCCATGGACCATTTCATCATCGGGTTTCCTATATGACCCACAAGTGCCATACCTCACCCCACCCCGTATAGTAATGCTAGAATGGACATATATCCATATAGCCCAATACAATATGGGGTAAGGATTATGGAAATCGAGAAAGCAGAACAAACGTGAATGAAACCATTTCTCTTCATGCACGGGTTCCCAGTAAAATCATGGTACAAGGGAAGTATATACCATCAGAAATGCAGTATTTGCGGAAAGACAGGACACATAAAAAAATGCACAACGACTTTAATGAAAGAAGAACAAACTTTTGTTACAAAAATGACAATCTTCCCCATCCAAAAAGAAACAAAAGAAGAAGAACAACAACTAAAACAATCAACGAACACAATAAGGAAAAAGTACAAGAACAGCAACAACAAGAGACTCAGAAAGCTAAAGGGGGATCATTATAACCACATGGGAAATAACAACACCATATACAACAACAGCAACAAGAAAGTCAAGGCATAGAGGAAAAATAACAACAAAAATTTTAACAAATCAAAGAAGGTCAAGAACTACAAGAAGCACAAGAGAGAGAGAGAGAGGTAACATGAAGACGAATAAAAACTAAACTAAAGAGATTTGAGAATGAAGGTAGTGGAGAGAAGAAAAAGGATCAGAAGAAAGAAGAACTAGAGAATATGGAAAGTTACTGCAAACGAAATTGTTAAGAAGACACAGAAGAGACAGTCTATGATATCCGACAGATGAAGTATATTTCTTAATGTTGTTAAAATTGGAGAAAAATAATTAAAAAACCACCGACTCCCCCCCATTATTAAAAATGAAAAACCCCTACCAATGTCACAGTAATAAAGTATGAGATCTTCTGGTAACAATTAAAATGTTATAACAAAAAAGATTTTGCAACGTTTTATAATCATAAACAAAAGGGAGGGAAGCATCTTAACTGGTCTGAAATGATCAAATAGGAATAGCCCCTCCCATCCCCAAAAATTAACTTTGCTTCTTTGCATTGATATAATGACATGCGGAACACAATTTTGCATGGAAATTTGTCTGACCGAGTTTTAGAGTTTGGTTGCAGAGCTTCAAGGCTAGCTTTTAAATGCAAAGCCGTGAATAAAAAATATTATAGGAATAACAGTCGGAATTTCAAAACTGTTAGCGTCGCGCAGTAATTATGCATCAATAACATCTTTATATCTCTCCGTTTTTGAAACTTGATCCTTGAATTATCAACACACATTCGTTGTTGCCGTTGCTTTCTGGCATTTTACCCCCATATACTTTTATTTTTTGCCGCCTGTGATGCGTTATTATTTTGTATCAGTAAATTTTGATGGAAAAGGTTTTACCTAATGCTGTGAGAATTAGTAGCCCGGCCCAATTTTGCATAATTTAGATAATACAGTACATTTAAACCAAAAACAATTGCTATATTAAACGCGAGATCAAATCAATTTATTTCTTAATATAGCTGGCTCTTTTTATATCTGTTCATTGATGTTTTTTCATTCATAGCTCTTTACGAAAAGTGATTAATATTAACCTTTTACAGCTAATAGAAAATAGTTTGATTATGTATATTATTCTGTGCTCATTGTTTGTCTATCTTGTTGTTGGCGAGCGGCTACAAACAACCTCATCGTCTGACTCGAACTACTGTCCTAGGTTCGACTATGAGTATAAATTATTAGAAAGGCTCCTGAGAGCAGAGTTTGCTCAGAGGGAAATGGAGGCTTCCATTTTGCAGATTCAAGATAAATTTAAAATTATCGAACGAGCTGCACAAGAAATTCAAGGGCAGAGGAGTGATGGATCAAATGGTTAGTATCGAACTTGCTACGATATACGGTTGTTTGTATTGCATGTCAGGCAATATTGTTTTCAGGCAACGTCGAGCGAGAGCATTATAACTCTCAAAATGGTTGTCGCAAAATTCTGCATTTCTTCGGATATTTTTAACAAAATTGTTTGACATAATTTAGACAGCAACGTATCACGAACGTGAGTGTGTCAAGATAGTTCTCTCCCAGCTATCTTAATAGGGTAAACATGCTAAATCCATCGCTTAATCGCCTTAAACGTAACTTGATGAATGTATTATATTCGATCCATCTATGTATTTATGAATCTGTCTATGCATAAATAGGTACTTATCCATGTTTCAAAGTATGCATATATGTGTGTAATCTATATTTGCATTTATATTTCTAGCTATCTATGAATTTATGCTTATGTGTGTATATATATGCATCTTCATAAATATCTATCTATCTATCTATCTATCATAGTTATCTATATATCTATCTGTCTGTATGTATGCCTGTCCGTCTATCTATCTATCTGTATATCTTTTTATCTATCTATCTGTTTGCCTGTTTGTCTGTCTGTCTGTCAATCTATTTATCTATCTATCTACCTAACTATCTATCTATCTATCTCATTTAAATGAAACAAGTCTTGCCGAGTGGTAGATCATTGATACAGCGTACATACTATACATATATTTCATTTAAATCACAGCAGGCAGCTGTGTATTGACCGAATGAATTAACTCCTCACATCCCGATCTGTCCACTACAAAAAAATGTAGTTCTATGCCTTTTGTGGCTATTCACAATCACCTTTGCATATTGATAAGTTGTTTTCTTTTTTCTTTTATTTTTTCCTTCATATTTATTAAATCAATATAATACATACTTATGAGTTAAAGATGAAAGATTGTTTTAATGCTGAAAGTAGAGTACTGTAAACACATGGTTAGCTACGCCATTGACATGTACGCTTAGGCATTCACGCTCCGGCCCATGAAACTAATGTGGAATAAAAACTAAGCGAAATGACGAACCAACATGAGGTAATTAAAATATTTTAATATATTTACAGGTGATCTAAGTTATAGTTCTGCTTTACTAACAGACTATCGACCATAAACTCTCTCTCTCTCTCTCTCTCTCTCTCTCTCTCTCTCTCTCTCTCTCATTCTTTGGTCTGATTGACTTCTACCATCAGTCCAGAGACATCGAGGGATGATACAAACGAAAATCCTCTACGTTCGTCATTTCATAGATTTTAGTCCGTATCGTGCTACGATGGAGAGAGAGAGAGAGAGAGGACATTTTCATATTTAATTAATGATATTCGACTTTTAGAACATTATACTATGTTTATAAACGATCAAGAACAACAAAATATTAAAAAAATCACAGTACGTGTACAACGTAACGGAGAAATTTACCGTATAATGTCGACTGGATTTGAAACTTAGTATCACTGAAATAAAAACGAAGAGAAATCCCAATGAATTTGGACACATATCGTTACGACGAACCATATGCTAGTAGGTTACTTGGTGTAATTTTATTTCAAGATTTTAATCCAGCCCAAATTCCTTTTATCTCTCACTCCACATTTCTGCGTAGTTTGTACGTTAGGCATGAGAGAGTAAGGGATAACATAATGCATAAAGAAATGCGATGAAAATGTGAATCTTATTAAATTCATTTAGAAGACGGGGCCTAATAATAATTGTTATCGATATTTTCATACGTCACTAATTCATCATTGATCTCGAATCCACCGCTCACGGTGGCGAGAATGTTTTATATATGCGTATCACAATTTGATATACCAATAGTCTTGGAATATCAAATAGCTTGATACCAACACTTTAAAAGCAATGCTATTTTTAATGTATGAAGTAAATATATATATATATATATATATATATATATATATCCATCTATGTAGATATGCCTGAATATCTGTATATATGCATGTATTTATATATATATTACTATGTATCTATATGTATTTATCTATGTATCTATTAGCTGTCGTTACTAATAACAGCTAAGAGATCAGATACCATAAAATGGTGTTGAAACACAGAATACAGGAACGGCTAGGAAGTTAAAGAGACTATGAATTAAAGCTATTGACTCTTAATGTTGACAGATGAACCAAACTTTGACTTAATTTATGAAGAGCCCTGGATGAGAAAACAACACTTATTGGAATGTCTTACAGGGTGGTAGGGAAGAAAGGGAAGCTAGCTTTGTTTATAAGGGTTTTAATTTTGTTATGTCCCTTTCATATTCTATCCTGTATGGTCAGCGGACGAGGGAACGTTGGTCCATTCAAACTAAGATGGGGAATTTTCAGGGGTATGGGAGTTTTCACTTTGTTTAAACAGCTATCTTAGGGTGCTCGGGAAAATATGGAGTTTAAAAAAAAATGTAATATCCGTTCTTTAACATATCATTCTATGTGAATGGGATGGCGGTTCTGTTTTCAATAGGAGGGTAGAGAGATTGTATATGGACTAGAGATTTTCTACTTATTTGTAATGGTTAAAAAAGGAATAAAAACGGTAATTTTATTTACATTTATGTCCTAAATAGAAGCAACACGCTACAAACAAATAGATATATAAAATCCACGCCACATACAATGATCTATCTAGGTAAGACTTGTCCTCAAGGATTTATAAGAACCTACGGCGTCATCTTTCACTGGGATATATGTTGCCAATATTGGATTATATATAAACTTGTATAAGTTGTCTCATGATGTGTTTTAAATGAAAAAGAAAACTTATAAGTAAAGTTATATAATTTTCATAAAATATGTCGAATACTCTTTACTCATGTTTGATCTTCTTACGAAACATTTAGATCATGAACGGATAATGATCTAAATAAACCGTATCATTTGCATGGGATGATACGTTTAACACACCGATCTAAATAAACCGTATCATTTGCATGGGATGATACATTTAACACACCGATACAGTTTTATTGTCGTGCTGCATTATTTTCCATTGCTTGTAATAATAGATGACTGCTTATAATAATATATGTATGTACATGAACACAATCTTCTACTAAATATAAAATTAATTATACTGGAGGCATTTGTTATGGCTTTGTCATTATTTCATACCAATAGGATTTGGATCAACCTACATTAGATGGGGAAGGACAACATGTCCAGGGAATGGCACAGAACTGGTCTACAAAGGTGAGGACGATTCATTTTATGATTACCAGAAATCTTTGAAAAATGTCTTACAAATAAATCAATCCAAGGACGAGAGCAGTTTCTTATCATACATGACAATAATTTTGCAAAATAAATAGTTGCAACACATTCTGGTTTATTTTAAGCTTACACACTCGAATGCTTTTCAATGTCTATTATTTTTGAGGCTCAAAAGTATGTCTTAGATTATTTAAATGCGTCTGGAGAATTAAAGGGGAAGCGGTATGGCACAAAAAGCACATAAAACACACAATTATAGAAGCACACTTTACACTTTACCTTCGGGTTTGACTAATATTTGCATAAAATCTATACTCGATTAGAAACACGTTGATTCGCAGATCATAGACCTAGTTATAATAGAATACATAAATATTGTCTTTTTTGTACTAGGATACGCTGGTGGCTCTGGTCACGTACACACAGGAGGATCTGCTAACTTTCTTTGCTTGCCAGAGGATCCTACCTGGGGTAAACTTTTCGAAGGTACAGATGTATCAGGGTTTATATACGGTGCTGAGTACGAACTGTACGCTGGATCTAATCCCTTTTCTGTGTCAATGGAAGATGATGCACCATGTTGCGTGTGTAAACGTCCCCGCATGGCCAGCCTTATGATTCCGGGTAGAACGAACTGTTACCCGGGATGGACGATGGAATACACTGGTTATCTGATGTCAGGGTATTACGGTCACCCTGGGGCGACGAACTACGTGTGTGTCGATGCGAATGCGGAGGCGATAATTCGTGGCACTACAGACAATAACGGCCATCTTATGCACATAGTTAGAGCAAAATGTGGGTCTTTGCCTTGTCCTCCGTATGCTGAAGGAAGAATTGTGGCATGTGTTGTGTGCTCCAAATAGAAGTAGAGACCCTCCGCGTATGTCTTAAAGTTACCCTATCAAATTACAAACATGGAAGTACATACCGGGCAGTGAAAAGATTATGGCAACTAGGATGAAATTCCGGGGGCCCACAATGCTCAGGGGGCGACCGTAGCTACAGTTGATATGAGCCTACTTGGGAATTTTTCCTCCGGTCCATAAATCCTGTCCGCTGCCCCGGTCACATATGTGAAAGAGGTACATATCTCATACCATGAATATGGTATTTTATATTAAAAGGAGCGTGCTATTATAAGATATGCAGTGTTTTCTTTCTTTATAATAGATGATGATTTTTTAAAAAAAAACGCTTGACTTATCTCCTTCTTAACTCCTTCATTGAACATATTGAAAAACAATATGCAATTAGTATACGAGGAACATACCTATAAATACACTTCCATAAAATATAAGTGATTATTTATGATACGATACAGTTTCGTACCAAGTGAAAGCCATTTTTTCAATAAGAAAATAAATAGAATTCATCTTGTTAGGTATCTATCTCTTTTCACTCACTCCGAATGTGCTGGGGTAAACTATGTGCAGATTGCTTTCTGCATAGTCTCCTCATAGGATTCACGTTCTTTTAGAAATGTCAAAATATCGATGCATGTTTGTCTATACAGCTGAACGGGACACAAATCTGGTTTCTATACTAAATTAGCAGTCTAACAGTGCTTAAATCATTTTGTTTTATAAAACGTCACAGTTTACCATTTGTGTTTCCTTTCTTTCCTTACTAACTATTTTGTTTCTCTTCCCCATCCTTCATTATGATGCAGATTCTTTAACACTTGTTTTAAATAGTATCCAAATATATTAGACATGTCACATAACTATAATGTTTATGGTGTGGCACTGTACAGACATGTATTCATAAATACACACCCACACACGTACATGAAGCTAATAACGAACGTTAGTCTTCCACCTTTTGCATAAGTATGTATCAAAATTATCGGGTTTGATAATTTCTTCCAGTTAATTGGTGAATGATTGACTTACCACTAGAGAGTAGAAAAGCAAGTCTATTTTGCGGCTCTCGTGTCATTTTGCTGTCGGTTCACCTCTACATAGCAAAGGCGGCAGGGTCAGCACATATAAAGGTACATATGCATGTGCATCCCAACTGAATATCATCTGTTCGTTCTTTGTAGATCGTAGGCAGTCGTTTGGAGTGAGATTCAAAGATCCAGCCCAGTGGGATGAGACTTAATTCGTAATGTTAACTATTTGTGCATTTATACTGAGTTTGGTGTTTAGCGAATTTATCACACTGTAGGCCTATAAGTACAGTTTTATCTGGTATCATAAATCTTCATGAGAACTTCACCTACATCTAAAAGTGCTGGCAGCTGTGACGTATATCTTACGATTTAATGACTATGGTGAAAATGTTTTAAGTTTATTTCTCAAGTTTTATTTATGCAAGGATAATCAAAGAAGATGACTGAATGCATGTTTCTGAGTACTCCATGCTTGCCATAAGTAACGTCACGGTGATCTACATTGTATATTTCAGTATGTATATACTGTTATACCTAGATTCATGAGACATGAATGCATTTTGATGAGCATTATACTCTTATTACAAAGTAGGTCACACTGACGTACATTTTAGTATACACTGACTCTGGTTACAGTGTGAATGTTAATATTATTACTCAAGTTCAGTAACTGCTAGAACCATCAAGGTCTATAGGTACGCATTTAAATTAATATCGAAATCTTTCCACCAAAGAATTTCACACCATCTACAATTCACACTTTACTCTCTTTTATTAAGTGTTTGCTTTAGTTCATCGTCAAAAACTTTCTTAGCATTCCTACTATTACACCATTATTCATGAAATTTGTGAGCGTGTGTATCTTGACAAATACTACGCCCTCATTACAACATTGGATCACTGTGACTCATATTTCATTTTTCAATACCCTGAGTAGTAGTTGTATGTAACAACTGAGGCTAATATGGTCTCAATAAAGCGGCCATAGACTTACACAAGAGTGCCCATATGGCCTTAGATAATAGCATACAGGCGAAGGCACCGATGGGTTTAACATACAAACACCACTATGGTCGTATGTCATGTTATATACGTGACAATATGTTTATATATATATATATATATATATATATATATATATATATATATATATATATATATATATATGTATATATATATATTGCTAAAAACATCAGGTTATGAGTCCAAGTGTGCGGATCTAACATCCACCGGTTACTAAATCAAGATGTTCCCCAGCCACTCTCGCGGACGTGGAATTGCTGTCATCACTTGGAACTCCATGATCAAATGTCTTAATCACACCAGAATGTTCAATTTACACCACACATCGTTTGAACTAGTCCAAACCACGCTCACTTTGGAACAAAGGTCAGTCCATTTTTTGTGCCTATATCGCCCTTCTAGCAGAAAAAAAGCAAACAACAAGTTGACTGAATTTCTCTTTTTGGAGCAGGTTCCGGATCTCCGGGAGTATGAAAATTCGATAGGTGTCAACCTGATTATTCTTAGAGATTTCAACTTTAACTTTGACTGTCCGGGAAACCCAAGCACATCAAAACCCCTAGATTCCATTGATGTTTTCAATTTATAACAAAATGTTAACCAACCCACCCATAAACATAGTCACATTTTAGACTGGATTCTTCATAGACATGATGGTAATATTCTACTGTCCTCCCTGGTATCCCATGAACTCGTATCAGATATCCTCTACATTATAAGCATCTTGACGTATTAGTCCCTAACCCTCCACCTGTATTTGCTACCAACAGAAACCTTCGTATGATAAATATAACCAAATTAATGCATGAGATCCAAGCAAACCTAACAACTTCCTTACCTCTTACAGCAGAACAACTCGATAACTGCCTGCGTTCATTGCTCTACAAACATGCCCCAGACACCAAGTGCAGAGTATAAATTCAAAAGTGTTCTCCATGGTATGACAGTGTTAGTGACCAGATTCGCATTGCTAAAAGAGACCGTCGTAAAGCTGAGAGGCTTTGGCTTTCCACCAGACTCACTGTTCATAAGTAAATACATGAAGCCGCTAAGAAGAACGTCACGTAGTCCGTGCAGCGAAATTAGCCCACTACAGTACGAAGATTATGAAACCTTCCAGCTGCAAAGAGCTCTTCGAGATTACTAACAAGCTGATGTCAAGGAACAAATGTACACCACCTCCAACTACCATCTCTTCAGTCGACCTTGCGGATCTGTTAGAAAATTTATTTCTTGACAACGTACCGACCATTAGAGATCAGCAAGACAACACAATTTCAATTGACTCGTTATTACAAAACATTTGGGATACAGAATTTCAGCGGCAACCATTAACAGCATTTGAACCTGTCTCTATGGATTTAGTAGGTACAATCGTTACGAAGAGTGCACCAAAGGCAGGTGAACTTGATCCAATTCCAAAATCACTGCTGCCTGAGTGCTTATATCCAGTATTGCCTTCACTAGCTGACGTTATTAATACATCTCTTTTATCCGGGGAATTCCCATCTTTTTCAAAACCGCCATTGTAAAGTCTCTGTTGAAGAAACCAACACTAGGCCATAACGATTTAAAGAACTACGGCCCATTTTCTAATCTCAGATTCATATAAAAAATCTTAGTAAAAATTGTTCTATCCAACTTGTATCTCATCTGAATTCAAACAGTCTTTCTAGCAATGTACAATCTGCATATCACCCTTGCCAAATTACTGAAACTTATCTTCTAAAAGTAGTTAATGAAATTCTCTCTGCATTGGATAGCGGAAAGATTACAGTCCTCACCCTACTTGATTTGTCTGCAGCATTTGACACAATATACCATGAAATATTACTTCACCGTCTCCAGCATGTATTTGGCATTCCTGATACAGCCTTACTGTTGTTCAAGTCCTACTTGGTCAACAGGACACAAATTGTATCCGCAAATTGAATACACTCCAGCCCAGTTGATCTATGTTGTGATGTTCCATTGGGGTCTGCTATTGGATCTGTTCTCTTCATTATATACACTCAGCCGCTCTCAAGTGTCATAGATCATCATTCAGTGTCTCAACAACTGTACGCTGACGACACCCAAATATACAAATCTAGCCACCCAACTGAAGTTGATGCTACCATCCAAGGTGTAGAGAGAAGCATTTCTGATGTGAAATCATGGATGACATGTAACAAACTGCAGATGAATGATGATAAAACTGAGGCCATTCTGATCACAGCACAAACACTTACGCATTCACATCATTTACCTCAACCAATAACTATCAGCAACACCAACATTAAATTCACAAAGTCAGTACGAAACCTAGGTATTATTCTGGACAGTACTCTCACATTGCACCAACATGTCACGAACATATGCAAGGCTACGTATCTTGAGCTGAGACGCATCAGCTCAATTCGCAAATATCTTTCAGTTGATGCCAACATTACACTCGTGTCTTCATTATTACATTCAATATGGACTATTGTAATTCAATTATGTCTGGTTCATCTCAATATTTACTCCAGAAACATCAAAAAGTTCAAAACACAGCTGCTTGGATCCTCCTTAGAGTACCGCGATCAGAGCACACGTTCCAGCTGCTCTGTACCCTACACTGTCTATCCATTTGATCCAGAATCAAACACAAAATTTGTACTCTGTGCTACGTTTCATTGACGGGATCCAGTCGAACATACCTATCCGACCTAACCATGTGTAGACACCAGAAAGATACTTACGCTCATCTTCTGACAATCGTATACTCATTATTCCCACTATGAAAACGAAGTCATATTGACAAAGATTTTTTGCATGCCAGGGCCTAGCAACATGGAGTGAATTGCCCACTGAACCTGGACACAAAGACACTGTGATCCCATTCAACAGTGATCTTAAAACGCACCTATTTCGACTGCAAGAACAAGCTTAAAGACATAATAATGTATCCTACCTTAAATATTTTCAGCATGTTTTTTTATGTTTTCTAATGTCATGGTGTTTGTTTTTTGTTACCATATCATGAAATATGATTTTGTATGTTATAGATGTTGTCTAATGTTGTACAACGCTAAGAACTTCTAAAGATTAGGCACTAAACAATGTCCTCATTATATATATATATATATATATATATATATATATATATATATATATATATATATATATATATATATATATATATATATATATATATATGATTCGGTTGGGTCAAACCTGTTTTCACCATTCAATGTTTAATTGGAAAATCCCGTGGTAGTTTGTGTAAATGACCAATTACTCGTCTAATATGATGCTAAATGATTGTTTATGTATACATTGTACGCGCGCCATAAGACAGGGGTTACATTTTATGATGTTGCGTTATCGTTCGTCCATCAATTCATTCTTCCATCTACTAATTTTGTTTCCGCACAATAACTCGAGTACTCCACAAGTTGAATAAACACTGATGTTACCTTGCACGCAAGACAAGGGATAAGGCCTTTATTTGATGTGAAAAGGTCAAAGGTCAAAGTCATTGTAACAGAGCGTGAAAAATACATTCCCTAAGCCAAGGTAATATATCTTTCTCACATACCAGGACGACACGTTGGGAATAGCTTCCACAAGGAGTAGGAGCTACGCCTATTGACTTCGAGGTCAAAGGTGAAAGGTCAAGGTTACGACCGACAGAGTAAGATAATGGATTTAGGTATAATAATATTAGCTTAGCACGTCATACCATGGTGAAACTTTGCGTGTTTAGTGTTTGATACATATTAGATTATTTCATTAGCCAAATTATCATTCGAACAATTAAATATGTATTCCATATAGCACCTAGACTCCAAAATACACAATCAACCCAGCTTGAATCGGTGGCTACATTAGCTGACCTTTAACCTATATAAACTTGTTTATTAACACAAGCTGATAAGAACTAAGAGTGCGCAACAGACACAAATCTTTATTATAACATCCGCCACAGCATTCAACGTATTAATTGACTGTTTTGAAAGCCGGGATCTAACGTTAGGTTAGTGCCAGTTTGGCACTAAAAGAAACAGATATAAAGATCGGATTAAAATTCATAACAGCGAGATATTGTATCTGAATGAATATTCTATCCCAATAAAAAACTGCGTAGATTTTGTACAAGGTATGTCCTGTCTTTAAGTATAATGTATGTTTATGCAGTGATCATGCTTAAACTTAGTCTTTTTATTTTCTATTCTTGCAAGTTTAAGTATAAATTTCCTTGTCTTTTGTGGTATGATTAATCGTTCTAAGTTTAACCTAATTATCATTTAGTTTTGCAAGATTACTTGTCATATAACTTTCGAACTTTATGGACATGGAGCCAAGACCCTTTAGTTGCTACTTATGTCATCACACCTGCATCCTGAATGAATAGATAATTAGGAAAGGTTTTAAGTTTCACTGTGTAAAGAGGAAATGTAAAGAGCTTGTACTTAAAAGCTTGAACTTGAACCTTGTATTAAAATACTAGAAAATATGATAAATTATATTTTTGCCCAAATTACATCTCGATAAATGCATTATCAATCTGTCAACGCATTCATGTATCTGTCTGTCTTTGTCTCTTTGTCTCTGTCTCTCTGTATGTTTGTCACTCTTTATATACAATCAAGAAGGTAAGTGGCAGCGACCCATGCTTTTAAACAAACTTTGCAATTTAGAGTTATCACAACTCACAAGATCTCGTATAGGTATATATCCATCTTTTCTCATGGTCATACGACAATTTTTGTCTTCATTGACGTTACTGTTTAAATTGTAAACTGCTGTAGCTATTTTGGCTAGCCAGATGTAAATGATAACCAATCAAAACAAAATGATGTCAACAGTTTTTTCTTCAAGGAATGGTGGATTATTTTCTTGAACGACATGTTTCAGTAGTTAAACTACCTCTAATCTATGTGGGAAAGAAGCAACCTCGTAAATTGGAACTTGAAGGTCCCGTCTGATCGGACAAAGAATTGATAGACACAGAAAGCTCTATAATGTCTTCCTGAAGATTGCCACATACTTAGTAAGCTTCGTTTCTTCACCGAACAATGAGTCAATTTAAATTATATATCATGCTATTGTAAAACAAAACTATTAGTAAAATGTCATATATAGAAACAAAAATATTAGTATCTCGTCATACATGGAAACACAACGTTTAGTGTATCGTCATACTTAGAAACACAGCTAGTAGTGTCCTGTCATACACAGAAACAAAAATATTAGTGTCTTGTCATATATAGAAACAAAAATATTAGTGGCTCGTCATACAAAGAAACACAACTATTAGTATTTTGTCATACATATAAACAAAACTATTAGTATATTATCATACGTAGAAACAAAACTATTAGTATCTTTTCATACATAGAAACAAAACTATTAATATCCTGTTATACATAGAAACAAAACTATTAGTATCCTGTCATACATAGAAACAAAACTGTTATCATCTTGTCATACATAGAAACAAAATGAAGGAAAGAAATAATAACAAGATGTTCTTTGTTATTTGTTAAGTCAATGTGTTATTCCGAATGCTATTCAATTCATTTCATCAATGTACAACAATGCCTACACCTGCTTTTGTCAAGAATTTTAATTGTTTTAAAATTTTACAACAAATTTCTTACCATGCAGTCACTGTTCATTGCTGAGGAGTTGCTCGTGTAATCTTGTAGGCTTGTGTCTGGTTACGACAATATACCGAGTAAATCAACATGCGTTCTTTCTTATTATGCTACCGTTCCCTCACACGTATGTTCATCAATCATGCTTTCGGCTGAGCTCTACTCCCTTACAAATTAACTAGGTTACACAGATGAGGGAGATACCAAGCAGACGGGATTTGTTGACACCTCTTAGCTCAATCCCAGCATATATAAAGTGTGTTTTGGTGTGGGTCTCCCCTGTCCTCCCGTTTGTGTATAAGTATTATTGTGTAAAAACAATAATGCGGTAAAAATTTGGCAGTGTTGCTTTATTTTTTATCTATCATATAATTTAGTTTTCCTTAACCCATCTAGCTACATGATGTACTATCTTCCCTATGTCAGTGCTTACATTGGGCCTGATTTCCATCTTAGTAGCTTAGATTTAGGGTTGTACTATTTATTACTCCATGAGCTAGATACGGCTATGGAATAATTTCCTTCCCTTTCCCAATGGTTTGTTTTTTGTTGTATTCAGTGACTCTGCCAGAGTCAAACGTCCATATGTGTAAGTATTTGGTGCTTTTGTTGTTGTTGTTGTATATGTTTATGTTTGGACAGCCTATTAGATGAAATTCATCAGAGTTTTAATCCTAACTTTTATCTTATCATACAATAAAATAATAAGGTGTCTACTTGTTTGTTTTGTATATGCGTGTTTTTATATTATTTTTTTGGGGGGTGGGTGGGTGGGTGGCACCAGACAGATGCCCCCCCTTAACCAAATATAGAAATAGTTTATGTGTATCCCCCAAAGGTGCGTGGTTTTTTTTTTTTTTTTTTTTTTTAATTTTAAAACATTAGAAATTTCGATTGGGGTATTACTAATTTTTCCCTAGTGTTTCTACAGGGGTGTTCATCCGAGAATGATTTCTGTCATCTTCTCGGAGTTCCTTCCCTTATTTCTTTTAAGCTGACCTTGCTAGGGTTACCTACGTCCCGTGTATGTTATATGTTTGTGCTATATGTTGTGTTTGCTATATTTGTTTTTATGTTGGGACAGCAATTTTTGTCGAATTTCAACCCAGTTGTCTTATCTTCTCCCGATTTCATCATTGGGAGATTTTGTAAGTTTGAATTTTGGCGAGTTAGCGTTATCTCGATATGGAATAAGTTTAAACCTTAGTGGTTTATATGTGTATATCTATATATGTTGCTCTCGCATTTTTCCATAGACTCGCTGTGCTCGAGGTGGGGTATATACTTTTTTATTTTTTGTACTTCTCCCTTCTCGAGCAGGCTGTCGTTTAATTATTTATTTCCAAATTTCCAAAACATTAAGTTTTTTCCCCAAACGGGGTGTATAGTACAGTATGAGCTGTACTAGTGTTAATATCAGTTAATCGTGAGATAAGGCAGAGGCAGTGTTATCGTATGTATACGTAGATAAAACCATCCATGAGGGTATTTTCCAGACTCTTCCATGGGCCTGTTCACTTCGCGTAGCGCCATGTGACATATCCCCATAGCGTCATCGTACCGTACTTCCCTCATAGGGGTTTCTTTTAATAAGTTATATATCATGCTTTTGGATTTCTGTGTGTTTATTTTTTTATAATAAATATTTGGCCACAGGCCTTTGTTACTCATACTATATATTCAGTTATTTTATATAAGGTATCTTTGCTGAAATTTCCATCCAAATATAATATTTTTTCTTTCTGTATGTATCTCTTTTGCATATTTCAGCTATAATTTCGACTCTATTATCTTTTGTTTTGATGCATTGTGTTATTGTGTGTAATTTACTAAATGGCCCCATATTGCACAGTGGACATTTTGGCGGCACTCTGACCATATACCGTCTCACTGCAACCTCTCCCGTCAACTATGCATTGTGCATGTATTTGAAGCAAAGGCTTTGTATTTTCGGGGAGCCCAGTTTCGACCAGTGTCCCCATGCTCTATTCCAGTTCACATTTATGTTATCCCTTTCTACCTTACATTTAATTTTCCCTGTTATATCCTCTCACATCCAGTTATACGTTAGTTTTTCTTCCCTACCCCATAAATCTTTTTTATACCTATATTTTATTAAAAGTTCTATTATTCTTTTGAATTTTCTAGGTATCTCTAATTTTTTTTACGAATTTATTGTTTTTGTATATGTATAACCTATTCCTTGCTGTAAACCCGTACCATTATGTATAGATCCCCTCCCATGCTAATTTTGGTACTGCTTGTATCCTCTTAAATCTGTTTATTATATTCGCGATTTTTAGTAGTATGGGGCTAGGTAAGGCCAGCCCCCCTTCCCTGGCCCTATAAAGAGTTTCCTTATTAATCTAGTGCATTTTAAAATCCCATATTTAGTCTATAATTTTATTATATGCTCATTTTTTTCCCCCGTTAACTTTACATTGTCCGAATCGTTCAATATTCCCGATACTGGACGCGCGCGACATTACACATATAGCATTCACGTGAATAAAGAAACTACTTTCTATTGTAAACAAACAATGACGCAGACGCCAGCACTTTTGATTTGTAAACAAATCATATACACTCACGTAAGAGGCTCTTTACGTTGTGGTTATTTAAATTTGTTTCTGAACGAACTAAAACATGTTTCGTGGACTGCAAAGAAAAACCCCAGCTGTTTTGGCACATTCCGCGTTGATACAATGTTACGGATTTAGGCTAGCTACATTATATAAAAGACGGACGAGTATGTCCTTACAAATAGCATACAAGTGAAAAGGCATATACTATCTTCTTTATCTTGTGATAAGAATGGCAAAATCAAATATACTTACAGTTTTACATCCTGAATTTCCTCAAAATGTTTTTTCTCAATTCTGCAAATCGAATTACATGAGCCATGTCATAGGTTTTCAAACTGGATTACACATTTCGAAAGTGTGCTGTAATTTCGATGATAAAAGCAATTGCATCCTCCTTACTGCACTCAAAATGAAATACACATTAAATTCCATAGCGTCTTTTTGAAAATTGCAATTGAAAGACTTCATATTTTTCCCACGTTATGATTTCAAACATTCAATGACAGAAACAGAAACACATTTGCAGACGTAAACAAGCTTCTCCCGCGCCACTTCAATCCGATGTATTTCATGTATAATTTGCACAGATGAATCCAGTCCAAAATCACAGTCTTTCGTCGAATCGAAACAAATTATCAAAAGATATTCACTCCAGATCAGATAGGAAAGTTGTTACAATGAGCATTCATTCACAATATGACTGCAAATTTCAATTTTAACTAGACACGACATTTTCTTTCGAAAGTTATGTCGACCGGGCGACTAAGTTCAAATTTATCTGGGCGGAGCTATGTGCGCATTAATAATGATGTCATTTTGTAATGTCAAATCTGCGCTTGTGTATTTAGTTTGGAATACGGCATTCATTCATTTACGTTGTTTCTTGTAGTGTATTTTGTTTATATAATTAAACCTTAGGTAGAATAAAAAATGAGCATATAATAAAAAGGTTACTGCATTTGTATGGGAAAATATGAACTCGTTTTGTCGGAAGGATATACTGCACTCACATGTTCGTGCAGTATTCCTTCCGAAAACGCGTTCATATTTTCCCATACAAATACAGTAACCTATAATTATTGTCTAATTTTTTAATGTAATATTTCTAATACCTATGGATATTAGGATATAATTTATATTGGCGTACATATATGTTTTTGCCACTTGGGCTCGTTCTATGAGGCACAAAGGCGTTAGTGCCCAGATGATCACATTGTTTAAAACTCCTCTTCCATTTTTTTTCAGTTTTCCTTTTCTTCATTTATTCCAAAGTATATACCTAGTGCTTTGACTCTTTCTTTTATAAGATGTGGGGGTAATCCTAAGTGTTTACCTCTCCAGTCTCCTATTTTCATAATGTTTGCTTTTCATAATTGATTTGAGATCCTGATGCTTCTCCAAATCTTGTAAACTCCATCATTAAGTGCTTAAAAGAAATTTGGATCACGTATAAAGTTTGTGCAATCGTCTGCATGTTGTAGCATTTTTACCTCCTCTTTTATATTTGGAACTTTAATACCTACTATGTCTTTGTTAAGTTTTATGCTAATGTTTAGCATTTCAATTGCTATTACGTATAATAACATTGACAGTGAGCATCCTTGCCTCACTGATCTTTGGATGTCAAATTCATATGTCATGGCTCCGTTAACCTGTACCTTTGAGGTTATTGTATTATACAGGATTTTAGTCCATTTTCGGAAGTTACTCCCGAAACCAAATTTCTCTTAATATTTTTGTATATAGTTATTTTCAATTCTATTGAAAGCTTTTTCTTGATCAAAAAGTACCATAGCAGCTTTTTGTCCATTGTCTTGTATGTAATCTATTATTGTTCATTTTTTTTTAATTTCATTTTTTGGAGGGTGCTCTCCCTGGTTGATCTTAGCAGACCATTTTGGGAGGCCCTCCTGCCCTACTTGTGGTTGTATGTGCTATATTTTTTCTTTATTTATAGTTTTCTATCTTAATATGATTTTTCAAATATATCTGTAGACATTTTTGTCTAGTATTGTGTAATATTTTTTTTTACCATTATTTTTGTTTTAAAATTTTTTTTGTTCAAAGTATTTTTTTTTGAGCATAAGGTGAGTATTCTATTCAATACATTCGTCATCTTTCAGAAGGTAGGTTTGATTCAGTTTTGCCTCTTCTTCCTTCTTTTGTCTTTTAAATGCCCTCCTTTTGCATCTGTCACTGTTTATTTCCTCTTCTAGCGATGATGGGTTGGGTTCTTTGGATGTTTCTTCTACTGGTTTTCCTATTACTTGTTGTGCTTTCTGTTGTTGTTGATTGGTTTGTTTTTGTGCTAATTGGTGTTGTTGGTTCAAGCTCTTATTTTCTTGCTTTTCGTGCAGATTTGTGCGTTGTAGCTCTTGTTTTTCTTGCTGTTGTTGGAGTTTATTTTGTCCATTTTGTTCATTTTGTTGTCTTTGTTGTTGCCGTTGTTGTTGTATTTTCCCTTTTTGTTGTTTTGGTTCTTGTTGTTGTCGTGATTGTGATGTTATTTTCCCTTGTTCTATTTGATGCTGTTGTTCCTGATCCCCTTGTTGTTGTTGTTGTGTTTTCCCTTGTTGTTGTTGTTGTTGTTTGTTTCCTTGTTGCCTCATAGTTGGGACGATTTCCAATGTAGATGTGTAGACTTGTTCTGTGTTCGTTAACTGGTTTTCTGGGTTTTTAGGGCATCTATGTGGAATGTGTCCTGTCTCTCCACATCTGTTGCACTTTCTGTGGTATATACAACCCTTATACCAAGCTTTTATCAGAAAGCCATGTAGGTAGAAGGCCCTTTTGATCTCTCTTAGCTTTGTTTTTTCAACTTCTAATATTCTGGTACCGTTGTATATATTGAAACCTGGAACTGTCGCCAGCCTTGATTTCTCTACTCTTATACCGAATTTTTTCTCGAATCGGTCAACCGTTTCTTCTAGGGGTCTTTCCATAGGGAGATCCGATAGGTATAGTTCTCCTGTCTGTTTCTTGATCTTTTTTAAAATGGGTGTTGGTTCTTTAACTATTACAGTTTCTCCAGAAATACTTATTTCTCCAAAGTGTAAAGCCGGTGATTTCCCTCTTGGGCGTATTATGTATCCTCGTATCCTTTTCTGTTGATGGAGTAGATTTTTTCTAGAATGTCCGGGTTCATGATTGTGAGGGCTATTATTACTGTAGATGTATTCGGAACTCTTTCCCTCGGTATATGTGTCATGTCTAATTCCTGAGTACCTTCCTGATATTTGCATTCAATGAAGGACCCTTCTTCAGTCTCAATTCTTCTTGTTTTGAAGAACAGTTCTAGTTTCCTTAATGCATTGTGAGCCTCCGCCATGTTTTCTCGTTTTTTTCCTTTTGCGCGAATAATGTTCACTCTATGTTTTCTCCTCTTGTATATCTGTGTAATTTCTTGTTTATGGTCCTATATTAACAAATATCGATTCTGTATTTTTGAAAATTAATATTTCAATGCTCTTACGAGCTGTCTTGGTTGCCAACCCTTCAAGCCTTGCTCGCACTTGCTCCAAACTCACGCTGTATAGTCACATGGTCAAGATGATACTCCTTTGCTTCCTGTAGCTTGCTTGGGTGGCATGGTTGATCTGAGTTTCCGTCATGTTGAAAAACTGTCACATGAATTGACTTTTTGTTCTTATATTTAATATATTATTTTGAATATCCCTTCCTTTTGGTCCAAATGTCTGATTAATGTTTATAATTTTATCCATACCTTTCTTTACTCTATTTGCTAAAAGTTTACTTAATATTTTATAATCCATATTCAGGAGGGAGATAGGCCTCCAATTTTTAAGTTCTTCCCTGTCTCCCTTCCCTTTATAAATTAAAAGTATTATTCCCTTTCTCATACTTTCTGATATTTTCTCATTTCTTAGTAGAATGTTATTGTATAAACAGTCCATAATGGGCGACAACTCTCCACAGTATTTCATATAGAAATCTGGGGAGAGTCCATCTCCACGTGGTGATTTCCCTTTATTGAAAGTTTGTATACTTTCTATTATTTCTTCTTGCGAGATGAAATCATCACATAAGTCTTTATGTTCTGATGATATCATCTCGCATTCGATATCTTGCAGATATTCGTCAATTTTGTTATCAGCAATTCCGTCTGTTTTATATAAGTTACTGTAAAAATCATTTATTTGGTTCATAATCTCAATTTTATCTTTAATTACTTTATTACCCGTAGTTTTTAAGCTATCTATAATTTTTTCTCCCCCTTTCTTATTTCATCCCTCTTATATAAACCCACTGCCTTTTTACATACATCTGTAAATTTTCCTGCTCTAATTTCTTTGCCTCTTCTTTGCCTCTTAGTTCTTCCTCTAATATTTCCGCCATTCTGTTATTTAATTTCATATTTAGCTCTGCTGTGTTTATTTCTTTTAGTTGTAGTTTTATCGCTTCTTTTCCCATTTTTTGTATTTTACTTCTAATATGTGAAAATTTAATCGCTATTTCCTTAAATCTTTTTTTTAAATAAATTTTCCTACTCCTTAATTATATCAGTGTTACAATTTTCTCTAAAGATCTGTATTTCTTTTTTATTTCGTTTGTAAAATCTTGATCTTTTAGAAGTATATTATTGAACATTCATCTTCCTTTACCCCATTTTTTATCATTTTATCCATTTTCATATAGATGAGTTTATGATCCGAAATTTTTAAATCCATGATCCCTGCTTCTTTGTGCATTTTTTCCATATAGCTTGTTACAACAAATTTATCCAGTCTGCTACCTTTAATTGTTTTATAGTCAAAAGTGAACTCTTTTCTCAGCATGTTTAAAATCCTATATATATCCGTGAAATTGTATTTTTTGATAAAGTATTCTAATTCTGGTTTTGTTCTTAAACCGTTAGTTGTTAGTTCTCCTTCCCTGTCAATGTTAAAATCCCCTCCTAATATCACATTTTCCATAGTATATTGTTCTAGATATTTTGTAAGTTTCCCTAAGAAATATATTTTATGTTCCCTATTTGCGGGCATATATAAATTTATAAAATGAGTCTTATCGATAAATATATGCCAAAGAATACCTTTAAAATATTTTCCTTCATCAATTCTTTCCCAGTAAATCCCTCTTTTTTTTAAAAATTAGTGTTGCTACCCCCCCCCCTTTATATAATTTCCTACATAATTGTTTGTTAATAAAATCCCGTTAAATTTGTTTTCACACAGTACTTTAATTTCATTTGTAAAATCATTGTGTGTTTCTTGAAGGAACAAAATATCATATTCAAAATCATTTCCAATTTAAGTAATCTGTCTTTATTTATTCCATTTGTATTTATGGACAAAATTTGGAAGTTCTTTCTTTCCATTTTCGTCCCTCCCCAAGTTGTCGCAGTGATGGTTATACTTTCTATTATATTTTAAGATTATTTTATTTGTGAGGTTTTGGGGTTTGGATGGGGGCACTGGTGCCCCCCCCCCCCTTTCATTTGAAATGCTGCTCGGGGTTTGTTTGGATTGTATCATGTGATGTATTTTCCGTGTCATATTCAGTCGTTTCTGTTTTAATCGTGTTTCCTGTATCTTCGGTACTTTCATATTCAGTTTCTGTCTCCGTTTCTGATTTTCTTTCTTCCTCATCTTCCTGTTCGCTATCTATGTCCGTTTCCATTTCACTAACATCAGTTTCCTCATCTTCTCTCTTTTGTTTGAGCGTACTGTTTACTTTCGCTGTCCCGTCTTCTTTTTTGTCTGTATTCAGTTTTGAGTCTCTTACTCCTTCTTCATTTTCCTGGGGCGATTCAAGACCCGTGTCTGCCTTCCTCTTTTTCCTATTGCGCTTTGGTAGCGGGTTGAATGTTAGGGGTCCCACTCCCGTTTTTTCATTTTCTTTCATTACCTCTCTGCTATTCTCTTCTTCTTGTAGTACTTCTTCTCTCAACCCTTCGAATCTATTTTTCAGTACTAGCCCCTCCTGTGCGGGAGTCCTGAGTTTCTCCGTTTTATTTGGACTCAGTATTTCTTCCCACTCTGGTGTTTTCTGGGTATCTTCGATTCCCGTTAAATCTATTTCCGGTAGTGGTCGTCTCTAATCCCACCTCTTCGGTTTGGTTTCCAGTTTCCTTCGTTTCCCTACCTGATTTGTTTTATAAGTGTCAATATCTGTTCTTGGTATGCTTTTTCTTGTTGTTGCTGCTGCTGCTGTTGCTGGTCCCCATTTAGATCACGTCTTGGTGAGGCCACTTTATTTGCATATGTTGTATGGCTTGGTGCAGGCTGTGTTGTTTGTCCTTGGCCTGGGCAGTCCCTTGGGCCATGTCCTGTCATATAACATTTTGGACACATACTGTCATCTTCGGATCCTTTGTACCAGCTTTGTACCGGAAACCAAGTACATAAAAGAAGATGGGAATTTGTTTTGCATCCTCCCTTCTGACATGGACTATTCTGTTTTCTGATTTTAAGGGCGCAAATCCCCATACAGTGGCCATCTTGTGTGTGATAATTGTTGCTTTAAACTTCCCTTCTATCTTCCGGATCAGCACATCATTGGTTACTTCAATGGGTAGGCCCATTATGTGCACCTCCGTGGTCCTTGGCTCAATCTCCCTCACGAAAGGTGCAGTTTTTGTTACAGTCGCTGTCATCCCTTTGATTGTGATTTTGTCTAGTTCTATTAAGGGGGTTTGGTGTTTAGGGTATATTACAAACTTGTTGATCCCCCCAATTTGCAAACCATCAATCTTCCCTATGTCATTTCCTAACGTATTCAGCGCCATCAGAATCTATCCCTGTTTTGGCGCTGAGGGTGCATCCCCAAAATCTAAAGTTTGACACCCTTGTGAGTGACATACTATTAGTCTTCTTTCTTCTGTCTTCCACTACCGTATGAAAGTATTGATTCATGTGTCGGTATCCATGTATATAGTTTAAGTAGATGTGCAGATTTCACTGAATGTAGGTCTCACACCACTATGCTTTTTCCTATTGCACAACACTGTATTTCTGTGTACAGAGGCGGTCACGCCTAGCCAATTAGCTAACAGATTGACCACTATACACATTACAATTATACAATATTGCAAACTTTTCACAGTAAGTAAATTATTTAGAAAAATAAAAGGCAAATTTGGTACAAGTGTAAGGTGCCTGCTAGTCCCAGACGGGACATATGCACGCAAATTTCACTGTAATAAAGGTATAAATAAATGTCAATACACAGTATTAATAGTATAAAGGTGTTAGTACATGAATATTTCTCACTTTGTCACAGCCTTCTTTGCTCCTTTGCTTCCTTTAGCGTGCTTGGGTGGCATAGTTGATATGCGTGTGTGTTGTGTGTCTATAGAAGATATATGCCTTAGCATGTGGGGTAGGCTTTGGATACTCATGTAGTACAAAACGTGATTGAAATCATCCATCACGCGGACGTGATGGAAAACATCCTATTTGTTTTTAAGTTTTAGATTGAATGCGCCGTAGCACATGATGTGTTCACATTCGTGGTATTGGATTTTTCCCTCATTATGGATAATGTGGGGTGCATCCTTATGTTTTAGTTTTAATTTGTTTATTCCTTAGCATATGGTAGTTTTGTCAAATAATTGTGGATGTATATTATTAAAGTAGTGGTGTCTTGTGAACAGGATCATGTTATTTTCGAGTATCCATAAGATTTAGTTATTCTAAAGTAATTATGTATGTACTGATTGTATTGTGCCTTAGTACTTATGCATACATTTTAGTGTATGACTCAAAATTGGTTCCATTTCGGTTATTTCGAGTGTGGTTGACATTTGTATAAAAAGCGGATTGAAATCATCCATGACGCGGACGTGATGGAAAACATTCTTTGGTTTTGTATGATTTATCTGTCTGTTTGTCAGACGATATGCCTTCTGTTTGTCAGGGAGTGGGGGTAAGAGTGACATATGGCTATGTCTGTATGATATCTTGGTATTCATACATATTTGGTTTTATGTATTGGGAATATTTAAGATTGTGAAATATAGTGGAGAGGCAGGGTTTGGTGTCCTCTTGTAGGTGTCAAAGAATGCCATCCTCGTTCCTATTTGTTTAATGGGTAGACTAAGACTGTTTTCAGTTAGGAAAAAGAGAATTTTTAATTCTGAGTTAGAAAGAATTATTGGAGAGGTTCATGTTGGGGTTCTTTCGGATGTCACCAAGTGCAATCCCGCCACCAAAGTTGATAAACCATAATAAATGGTAAGATATTTTATGTTATTTTCAAAGCGGTAAAATTTGGGTTTGTAGAGAATAAGAGAATTTAAATTCATGTCAGTAATGCTATTAGTGTTGAAAGCAATAATGGAGAGATCCATACTGGGGTCCTTTAGGATGTTACTAAGTGACATCCCAATATATGATACCCCTCCACCATTGATGATGGTTTTAAAGGATCAAATTATCATTCGGTTGTAGAGAGGCCGGATACATGCGTACAACATGTATCTATAGACGAGTACAACGGCGGATATTTCTATCCGCAGGTGCAGTGCGTCGTGTATGAAGAGAGAGATATGTTCTTGTTATTGTATTGTATTTGTCTGAGTAGTGAGGTCATTCGGTAACCAGCTGGTATCAATCAATCAATTAAAGGATTTAAGTCGCCTACGCAACTAGTGCTTTCGCGACTGGTTAAGTCTCGAAGGTCGAGATTTTCAATTGATCGGCGCCTGTAGTAATGGAACCACTACAGTCCCGCTTTTATGTGCGAATGTCGCACTTTTTAATTCATGAACATGTCCGTTTGAAGAGAGGAGGCAAGGGGCCCGCGGGACACGAAACGCCACAGGAAAGCTGAACGCCCAGAAACGGCAAAGCGCGTAAGATCAAATCAAGTCCAGTTGTACTAGTGGACATAAATCTATTCCAATGGTGTGTATGCCACTCGTCTAATTTTCCTAATCCTTTGAGTTGTGTAATTTCCTTATTATTTTTAATTAAAATTGGAATTTGGTGTACACGGTGTACTTTTGATTTTCCGAAATATTGTCAATCAGCTGGGTGTCAGGCACCCTATACATGTTTGGGTCACGCTGTGTTTACTTTCGGTTTTCATTTTTGATGGTGTTATACAAAGGATCGAGTTAGGGATGTGGGGATAGAGCTTGTATTGAAAGAGGTCTTTAATAGCCGAAGGAAGAACCTCATATAAATTGGCAATATGAAGGTCGATGTCCGTTTTCTTCTTTACTCCTTCTTCATTCTGTGATACCCTCTTTCTTTCTTCTTCGTTCTGTTGTAGTGTTATGCTGTTTTGCTAGAGTTTGCTGTTCTGTTTCGACTAAATTTCCATTGCCTTAGATCTTTATTTTGCGACTTTTCTATTATCGCCACGATTCTTTGTTTAATAGCTATATTGAATTTGGAAGGTATGTTGTGCACCTATTTGTTGTATAAATTAGTATGTTTGGTATGAGTATCAGTGTTTGATTTACATGTCGTGTTAATATTTGGGGACCGTGTTGTTGTTGTTGTTTATTTAGTTCCGCATTGTGTGTGTGTGTGTGTGTGTGTGTGACCTTTGGACTTGGCTTAGGTCACCTTATGTCTTAAGATGGTTGGAGCCTAAGAATTTTTTGTTTATATCCTACCACTTTTGTTGTCGTGTGTATCTGGGCCTGGTGGCGGGGGTTTGCCACCTTTATAATATGTCTACATAGTCATGAGAATATATGTGTTGTTTTTCTCAGACCATGATGGTTAGTATTGTGTTAGCTGCATGTCTACATGAAGAAAAAAATATAAAAAAATATTAAAAAAAAAAAAACCACACACAACAACAACCATGGGCGTACGCTTCAGCTAGCAGTCTTACCTTACAGCTTTAGCCCTTCTATTTATTGTTATAATAATTACTTGTGGTTGGATTTATATGTTGCCATGCTTGTTAATTTGTTTGAGGTACCTTATTATGTTCATGTATGTGGTATCGATGTTTTTGTTGCATACCTTGTCCAAAAATTCAGGGTATGTTGTAGGGGAATTAATTTTCTTTTGGTAATCTTGGAAACCGACTCGTTGATTTTGGTATCTGGGACAGGTGTTGAATACGTGGTACAGTGTTTCTGCAGCAGGGCAATGTGGACAGTTAGTAGTTTGGTTCAATTTGGTGTTGAAAATAATAAGGTGTCTAGATGCTTGTATTTTTGTCGCAAGAATGCATGTTTTGTGTTTTGTTACTTGTGTTTTAGTTATACTATATGCCATAGCATATTGTTGTTCAATTACTGTTTTATATTGTTGCACCTTAGTGCATAAACCGGATTGAAATCTTCCATCGCGCGGACATGATGGAAAACATTGGCATTATGTAGCTATAATTTTTATTGATTTTGTAATATCAAAATCAGTTCTTTATTAAAAAAATGTGATTAAGTGAGATAAGATAATTATTCCTTTAAATTATTTAAAAGTAAGGCCACATTTTGAGTTGTTATATCAAAATTTTGGTAATTTTTGTTTCGGCAAATTGAAAGTTATACCAAGCTATAATGGATTGAAGGGAAGAATGTTTTCCTTTTCTAAAAAAGATAATTTCAAGTCATTTGAGCTATTTAAATCAAAGAAAGGGATGTGTTGGTATAATTTCGGCAAACTGAAAGTTATACTAATCTAACAAAAATTGTTATGTTTTAGCATATTGTGTTCGTATTGTTCAGTTTTCTTGTTGCACCTTGGTCAATCAATCAATTAAAGGATTTAAGTCGCCTGTGCAACTAATGCTTTCGCGACAGGTTAAATCTCGAAGGTCGAGATTTTCAATTGATCGGGACTGTAGGAATGGAACCACTACAGTCCCGCTTTTATGTGCGAATGTCGCACTTGTTAATTCATGAACATGTCCGGCCGAGGAAAGGAGACAAGGGGCCCGCGGGACTCAAGTCCAGTTGTACTAGTGGACATAAATCTATTCCAATGGTGTGTAAGTCACTCGTGTAATTTTCCTTATCCTTTGAGTTGTGTAATTTCATTACTATTTTTAATTAAAGTTGGAATTTGGTGTACATGGTGTACTTTTGATTTTCCGAAATGTTGACAATCAGCTTGGTGTCAGGCACCCTATACATGTTTGGGTCACGCTGTGTTTACTTTCGGTTTTCATTTTGTTGGTGGTATACAAAGGATCGAGTTAGGGTTGTGGGTATAGAGCTTGTATCGAAAGAGGTCTTCAATAGCCGAAGGACGAACCTCATATAAATTGGCAATTTGAAAGTCCATGTCCGTTTTCTTCTTTACTCCGACTTCATTCTGATGTACTGAAGTAGGATTGAAATTTTCCATCACGCGGACGTGATGGGAAGCATCCTAACATCATGTAGTCATTTTATACAAAGTATAATGTCTTCCTTCTTTCTTCAATTATGTTACAATAAAATGTTTTATATCCATATATAATTGTTTGTCATGGATTTCATTTGTGTAAAGTAAATTCTTATCGCTTAAGTTCCTGTATTTCCTAGTTATCATATGATGTTTGCCATCTGTTGCTGTTTTGCATAAAATATATTGAGGTAAATATGTTATTAGATTACCTTGGTGGGCAGACGGGATTGACAGCAGTCCACATGTTGATTTCGATGACACATGTTACGCAAACGAATAAATACATTTTTTTTTGGTAAACTTATAACACAATTTTTAATTCGTACTAGAACTCGGTGCTGTCCAACCTTTTTGACACCATGGGCCACTAAAAATATTTTTTCTTGAAGCCGAGAGCCGCAGCAGAAAACTGAAAGGCAACGATTATTTATATTTAAAAAT
Source organism: Sinohyriopsis cumingii (assembly GCA_028554795.2). Classification (NCBI taxonomy): domain Eukaryota; kingdom Metazoa; phylum Mollusca; class Bivalvia; order Unionida; family Unionidae; genus Sinohyriopsis; species Sinohyriopsis cumingii. The sequence goes on from CM068841.1 coordinate 17,412,537, forward strand.
CCCTGATGCTGTGTATGTATGTATATATATATATATAAACGTATACGACGGTAAAGTCATGAGAGGAGCAGGTCTGGTTCGCAACAAAGTAAAGAGCCTATCAATGTATTGACTAATAAATATAATGTGGATAGTTTCGAATTTATACATTTACTGTTTCTGGAGAACATAATATTGTACTTTATCTACACGATCACACACACATTTAAAGACGTATATGTTTATTTTAATTACATTGCAAATAAAGTCGTATTTTGTTATCAGCTTCATGTTAATATTAGGAGTTTATGCAAGTATTAAAAGTTGTGTGTATCTAATTTGTATCTTTGCTTGACCTCCATTGTACATGACTGAGGAGAGAGTTTATTTGTATACCTGACTTCTGACATGTTTATAAGTTATAAATAACAAGTGTTTACTGAAATATTACTTCAATGTCTAGCATTATTTACAAACTTGGGCTGATATTTTCTTTTGAGCAGAGATATGTTTTCTTTTACCTGAATATAGTTAATGTTATTTGAAATAATTTAATAGATATGATATGGAACTATTTTGTTAGAAATCAGACCAAGATATTACTCCAGGTTTGGACCGACGGAATATTGTTTTTGAAAGAATGGCTACCCATTCCCCAAAAATTACATGATATGATTGCGGTATACCGTGGAACATATTGGCGTATGTAAAGAAATACCGGAGTATACCGCGATGCAAAACGTTTTCATCGTTAACAGCTCTACTACATGTTAAACAAATGTGTATTAAAGACGTATTCGTACGTTGGCGTTTGTAATGTGTATTAAAGACGTATTCGTACGTTGGCGTTTGTAATGTGTATTAAAGACGTATTCGTACGTTGGCGTTTGTAATGTGTATTAAAGACGTATTCGTACGTTGCCATTTGTAATGTGTATTAAAGACGTATTCGTACATTGGCGTTTGTAATGTGTATTTAAGACGTATTCGTACGTTAAACTGTGTAATGTGTATTAAAGACGTATTCGTACGTTAGCCTGTGTAATGTGTATTAAAGAAATATTCGTACGTTGGCATTTGTAATGTGTATTAAAGACGTATTCGTATGTTAGCCTGTGTAATGTGTATTAAAGACCTATTCGTACGTTAGCCTGTGTAATATGTATTAAAGACCTATTCGTACGTTGGCATTTGTAATGTGTATTAAAGACGTATTCGTACGTTAGCCTGTGTAATGTGTATTAAAGACATATTCGTACGTTGGCATTTGTAATGTGTATTAAAAACGTATTCGTACGTTAGCCTCTGTAATATGTATTAAACACCTATTCGTACGTTGGCATTTGTAATGTGTATTAAAGACGTATTCGTACGTTAGCCTGTGTAATGTGTATTAAAGACATATTCGTACGTTGGCATTTGTACTGTGTATTAAAAACGTATTCGTACGTTAGCCTGTGTAATGTGTATTAAAGACGTATTCGTACGTTGGCATTTGTGATGTGTATTTGACTTCAGGGAAGGTATGTAATGACAGTGTCAATGATACTTCGTTTCATTTGCAAGAGGCTGATTTCGTTGGAAAGGGAAACAATCCATTACGGGATAGACATTATATTAAACTTCGAACTTGAAGTTTAGCTCTGCCAATTCTCAGCTTGTATTTTATAGAAATTATGTGTCAGAGTCCAACCTTTTTGACGCCGTCGGCCAGTGAAAAATGTTTTTTCTTGAAGCCGAGGGCCACATTAGAAAACTGTAATGCAACGACTATATAGCTGCTCGAGCTCTGGCGGGTAATTTAAAATCAGCCCGCGGGCCGCGGGTCAGACAACACTGCGTTAAACATTAATAACAATGATGCACACCCAAAATCTAAGGCTGAGTAAAGGTTAAATCGAAAATAATATAAAGTGCTTAACATGCTTCTTTGAGATCTTCAGTTTGATAAATAGAAAGGTGCTGCCTTATTTTTCTCTGGTCGAATATTTATATTCTGCTCAATAAAGGCGTCCTAAAGTCGAGTTCGGATTCAAATGACATAATAAAAGATTAGTCGTTTTAAAGAAACATAATTTTGATTGATACGATAACTTGTAAATGATCCATTATCTAATGGTTAAAACAATTTAGTCTTTGTACTCAAACCTACAAGGACGTTAAGAAATATGGTAATCAGAAACTTGACTGAAACGAAAATGAAAAACCAAATTTCACAATGTGCATCTCCATTACAGGAAATGTGTTCTAAACAAATTGTATCTTGTAATATTGTATTTCATGTACAGATTGACAATAAAAACATAATATTGGTCAGTCAATATCTGGTCGCCATCCGAAAATGTATACTACCCTCGAATGTTTACAGCTATGGCAAAGTTCCATCCTATTATTTTAGATTGTGCACTTCGTAGTTAGGGTTAGATTGTAGGTGCGTGCAGGAAAAGCATTTGGTGCATTGTCACGGATAAACCCGAGTTCGATTCCTAGTAGAGGACAATTGAAAGGTCTCTAACTTGCACGAAAATTTAATCTATCTATCTATCTATCTATATATCTATCTATCTATCTATCTATCTATCTATCTATCTATCTATCTATCTATCTATCTTCTGAAGATATTGCATAGCTATTGTCACAAGATGAAGCCGGGTTGGGACTGGAAGTAGTTAATGGGGATCTTATAGGGTCTATGGGATTTATCATTACAGACCCCCTTGGGAACATATAGGGTCTATGTAAATTTAACATGGAGAAAAATCGTGGGAACATATAGGGTCTATGGGAATTAACATGGCCAAAAACCCTGGGACAATATAGGGTCTATGTAAATTTAACATGGAGAAAAATCGTGGGAACATATAGGGTCTATGGGAATTAACATGACCAAAAACCCTGGGACAATATAGGGTCTATGTAAATTTAACATGGACATAAACCCTTGGGACTGTATAGGGTCTATGTAAAATTGAAACAGGGAGGGTCTCTATTTTTTTTTTAAAAAAATAAAATAAAAAAAGGGGTAGGCAATTCAAAGACTATCTCTTTTCGAGAAATATGGCTGGCCCTGAAAAGGGCCTTTGGGTTTTCTTCTTCTTCTTCTTCTTCTTCTAATTTCTTCTTTTCCTCCACCAAGTTCTTATTTTATCTCCTACACTCTTCTTCTCTTTCTTTTTTTTCTTCTCCTCCTCTTCTTTCTTCTTCTCTTCCTCCTCTTCTTTCTTCCTCTTTTCATTTTCTTCTTCTTTTTCAATCTTTTCGTTCCATTTGCGTATTCTTATTCTTTCCTCTTCATCCTCCTTCTCCTCCTTGATCTCTTTCATGACACCACTAATCTTGTCCTTTGCTTTCCTTAAGTTATTAATTTCCATCTTCACACGATGGGGACTATAGGAATAATGGTCTTCAACCAGTCTTAATAGCATCTGTTCCATTATTCCTAAGTTGTCTAAAACGTCTTGCAAGGTTTGAATTTTGTCGATTTGGTTTGACGCCATCTTCTTTTTATTCTTTGCAGAATGGTTTGAACAACGAACACTGTGGGTTATTATAGTGAAAGCGCGGACGTGATGGAAAACATCCCCCTAAAAAACATAAAATCGATCTTACCTAGATCATGACCCAACAACGCGCGAACGTGAAGGAAAACATCCCCACTTTTCTCATTTCATATAATATAACCCAAACTATACTCTCCACATACGCTAAGAAACAATAAAGAAACCCATAATCTACTATTCACACAAACTTACTTTATTAGTTACTAACACAAACACACAATCACATACACTCCCACTATCAATAAAGAGTTAGTGTTTATTTTCACACTACTCTACCTACACACATTGGCAAATCGATCGTTATTTCTTTTCTAGAGTATTGGGTAGCCCTGAAAAGGGCTGTTTTGTTTGGAACTTCATGGACACCTGGTTAATGGTGGCACCTTCCAGGCCTGGCGCCACATACACATCTTATCCCCCAGTTACTTTTTACCTTTTGGGGGGAGAGAGCAGAGGCAGGATATGTCGCTTCAGAATCCCAATTTTCGCTCTCTGGGATTTTGAAATTTCTTCTTCTCTCCTTTTCCTCCTCCTCTTCTTTGTTTCTTCTTTCCTCTTTATATCTTCTTTCTTCTTCTTCTTTATATCTTCTCTCCTCCTCTTCTTTGTTTCTTCTTTCCTCCTCTCTTATCCTTCCCTCCTCGACAATGGCTTCCGCGGCCAGTTCATTTAATATGCGCCTGGCATATTCCAGATGCACATGAAGCTCCAACAGTTTCTCAAGTCTCGTGTTCATTTTTTGGTGTTGATCAATCAACAAGGGTAGCTGGACTGCCGAACGAGTTTCAATTTATACTGAAAGCGCGGACGTGAAGGAAAACATCCCCCTAATAACATAAAATTCATCTTACCTAGATCATGACCAAAAAAAAAACAACAACGCGCGGACCTAAAAGAAACACTCACTCACTTTTTATGCTACCCATCACTATTTTAAAATTTTTTTATAAATCACTTCAATAGACTATCCACATACTCAAAGCAATCCAATCTAACTCCAAATATACACCTCTAACAGCCAAACAAACATCATTTTAATCTACTATCCACACCAACTTACTTGAGCTCTTACAAACACTAACACACCAACACATACCCTCACATTTTTAAAAAGAGTTAGTGTTTATTTTCACACTACTCTACCTACACACACATTGGCAAATCTATCGTTATTTCTTTTCTAGAGTATTGGGTAGCCCTGAAAAGGGCTGTTTTTTTGTTTTGCTATGGCATTCTTTTTTAGTTTCTAAGAATGCGATGTCCTCTGAGGATAGACTTTCTGGCGATAGGTCTGCTTCTTCGGAAAGAGAAGAAGAACTCTTTGGTGTCGATACGACAATCGACAAAGCCTCTGTCAGGTTCAGGTTGCTGCTGCTGTTGTTGCTGTTGTTGCTGCTGTTGCTGCTGTCTCTGAAGTCTGTACTTCTCCGTCCATTCTTCTTTTTCCCTGTTCACTTCTTCTCTGAAGAGCTCTTCTATCAGGTCTTCAGTGATTTTTAACATTCTCACATTCTCTATTTCTTCTGGCTTCGGTATCAGACTGTGTCTGACCCTATGCAAATTCACGTAGGCTTCGTTGAGCTTGGCTAGTTTGGAGCACATCTTCTTAGGAGGATGAGTCGACAATGGATGGTTAGACTGGAAACAACCCCGGTTCTTATAGTGAAAGCGCGGACGTGAAGGAAAACATCCCCCACACGGTTTTCGATTCGCAACGTTCAGTGATTGTCATGAGAGGGATAGTAAGAAATGAAAGAGCATCAATTCAACATTCTTATAGCTAAACAAAAGACAAAAGCATTTTTTCAAAACACAACATTTTTTATTCAAAAATCACTTAACACTAAACAACAACTCTAACATTTTTAACAATAATCCAACACTATAACATCAAACCATATTTTTTCAAAACACAACATTTTTTATTCAAAAATCACTTAACACTAAACAACAACTCTAACATTTTTAACAATAATCCAACACTATTACATCAAACCATATTTTTCAAATCACTAACATTTTTTTCTCAATCTACTTTAAACAGGGCTGACAACGTTGTGAATGAAATTGTGATTTCCACTGTTGGAAATCATTAGGCCATTGATGGACACTACGTTTCCTAGCTTGAGACAAAAGATAAGCATAATGGTCACAAAACCATCGATCTACTTTCACATCGTTTCTAGCAGAAGAACGAGGATCGAAATGAGTCACTAAATGTTCTAAGGAATAGCCCAGGCTGCGATGATGCAGAAAATACACGCAGTACTGTCCACACACCAAGGAATCTGTGCCTTGTAATTTCACGTTATTGAATCGGGTGGTTTGAGCATTTCTTCTCATAAAGTCAATGATATCGTCTTCCAAAGGGGGCAATCCGTACGAATCGAAATATTCCACACATCCTTCTTGAGGAAAGTAGACGGCTACCCAGTGGGTTCCTGGGAGATGACTATCGTCCGTGTTGATCACGTAAGCTTGATGGTCTTGAGGTTTGCGATGAGGGAGTTCATCTTTAGCACAGACGACAGGATTCCAAGAAGCCGTATACGAACTGTGGTTCAAAAGGTAATAAAGTTCCCAGGTATCCATTGATTTGTGTTTTTTTTCTTCTTCACAGGTAATAATAAGTCGTCAATTCGATCCTGACTTTTTGCTTGAAAATGTCTGACGAATAAACGGTGATTCGTTCTGTTTCCTCACTCTGATTTAGGAGAGCTTCGATACGATGGATCTCTTGAGTGGTTAATGGTGGACAAGAATGTTCACGCAAGTCTTTATACCACTGGTGCAACACGTCTTTGTTTGAGATGAGACTCCAAGCTTCGTCCAGATACTCGTCCAATTTTTCTTCTTGACTCAACATCAGGCATTTATCGTGTTGAATTTGACTGGGATGATCGTTTTGACATCCATAGCAATTTTTCTTGATCAATTCCGTCATTTTGTCGACCAAGTGTTTGGCAAAACAGGAGACTAAATGGGCTTCTTGTTCTGGCCATCTCGACTTCATCATGATCACTTCTTCTTTTTCCACACATTCCATCTCCAAAGTTTCTCCACTAGGTAAAGAGGGAGAACAGTCTTCCATGGCTTTCTAGTAATCTAGAATGACTTCTCTCAAACTATTGATTTCTATGGTATTATCAAATTCGGCATACAGGATGACGTTCACCGTTACATCAGGGTCTCGGTTTGCAAACTGAAGTTCCACACGAATTTGACCAGATTTTATAGGGTGGAAATGTCCCTCGTCGCTGCCTTGGTCTGGAGTGAAATCGAAAGCCCACAAAGCATAACCTCCTGCGTAATCCTCGTACGTAATGCCGTGACTGGTGTTGGTTCCTAACTGGCCGGTGGCTTCGTACAGGGACAAGTACGATCTCAAGTAATTCTTCTTCTCAAAGTCAGGTTCGAAAGGTCGGGTACACAAGGTCTTGCCATCGCGACTGACTTCGATCTTGGACACGCCAAAGTGTTGAAAGTAGAAAGGATTTTTTTCGACAGCTCCGTTGAAGGCTGTATTCTCGACGATACCAACGATCAAACGTTTGGGTAGCTGTCCTTGAAACAGATGATCTTCGATCATGGATCGCTGTCCCTTGGGAATGGTGAACGTTTTCACTTCCACGCGTCGTATGGGATACTTGGCGGTCGTTCTGCTCAACGTCTGACTGATGTCGTTACCCACTTTAGGTAACACTTCCACACGGCGTACGTAGAGTCTGGCTTCCTCGATGACAGTTTTGCAAACAGTAGTACCTATCAAATGGAAAGCGGCACTGCTACGATTCAGTCTCAGGCGAACATTCACCCCGTTTAGCAAATATTTCTCTTGCAACCACATGTCCAGATGTAAACGATCCATCAGTTCTAAACTTTGTCCGTTTTTGATTTTGTCTCTTCGTTCTACAAATCCGTCATTGTTTGGTGTTTTGCTTGCATCAGTTTCGAATCTTTCAAACTGGCCTGCTTCGTCAGCTTCCCATATCACACAGGCATTGAGATGAGTGTTCTTGGCATCTATTCCGTACGTCAAGAGATTTTCCAGGTACGCTCGATAAGGGTAAGTATCCATGCTGCTGCTGACCAGTTTGTTGTTCAAGTACAAGTCCACTCCGCTAAACAAGGAATGCATGAAATTGTTGACGGGAGCTATTACCTCATCGCCATCTAGGGTCGAATTGTCCTCATCGACAACTTTGACTTTCAAGTACAAGTAACTGCTATTCAGATCGATGTAATCTTCGGGCTGTCCTTTGATTTCAAACTCGATGGGAGCTGAGGCTGTCAATGAGGAGACGGGGTGAAATTCCACCCACTGGGATTCTTGCATGGTCATCATGGTGGGGGGCATGGCAAACAGATCCAGTTCCGTCTTGGAACAGGCGCAAGACTCTCGGTGCATCATTTTTTCTATGTTTCAATAATCGAAAACGTCTAAGTCTCGAACGGTTCTTCTTTTCTTGGCCTTTCTCGCTTGAAGTCTGGTGAAAGGGTGTTTTCTGCGTCGTCTCTTTCTGCCTTGTCCTTGCTGAATGCCTGACTCGGTAGCGTGCAGGGCATTTATAGGTGTGTCTCGTCGGCCCAAAATGTCTTTACCCGTTTGCAGCAAGACATTTTTGCCTGCCCTCATGAAGGCTTCTTTAGGGTTTTGTTTGTCGATGATGACATTTTGGAGAAATTCTTTGCCTTGCGTCAGTGCCGCATCTTTCAAAGCGTGCAATCCGCGTGTCACCATCGGTTTCAACACTGGGGCCACCGAACGAAAGGCCGATTTTAACATGTCTCCTAAACCGTGTCCTCGCTGTCGAGCAACCCCTCGGTACACTGGATACATGACTTACTTACGAGTCGTGAGAAAACCGTTTTCGAAAATGGAGTTTCACCGTGACTTTTCCTTTGGTGAATGGAATATTTTGTCCCAAATCTCCTTTTATAGTAATGTTGACTGTGTCCAAATACGACTTGCTGACAGGCAAATAGTGAGGATGGACAAATTCGCGGTGGACGTGGTAAGTGTTTCCACCTTCCTCGTCAGCGTTTGCGGCAGAATCCACTTTGAAAGGAATGACACGCAGTAACGGTACGGAGGTGTGTCCCACCACGTTGTACTCCACCACATCGGAGTACACGAAGATCAAATTCAGTCCTTGGTTCAGTTCTACCGGGGTACGAAAATACTTGGCAAAAGAATCGTTGTCAGAAATGACTGGTAATTCACCTTTTTCTTTTTCTACTTTCTTCCTTAGCTCCATGTCACCGCCCAACATGTCAAACAATTCATGACAAAATAAGAAAGACATGATTTTGGGCCCCTCAGGAAATTTCATCAGGAAGCGACGAGCTGTTTTGTGGTACTCCAGGGTGACACTTTTTTTGACACTTTCCAAAGCTTTCAGAAACACACTATTAAACCTGGTGGCTATGGTGTTGACCAAATGTTGACCACTAAAATAATAGCCTGGGGGAATGAACAAGTGATAGGTGGTCCACTTTGAATTTGGTGTACGGGTTTTCTTGTCATATTTGCTATGGGTATCCATCCACTGTTGCATTTGCTCGTCATGAACTTCCACATCAAATTTATTTTCATTGGGAAGGACATTGAGGACTTGGGTCGGGTGAATCATTTCTACTAAAGCCACTTCCCAATGGGCTTCGTGATCTAAGGGGATGGCCTGAGGTAATTTGGCCGTGTAACAGCACAACGTGTTGTTGGGAAACACCTCCATGGAACTGTCACTGGGTAAGGTCAAGTAAAATTGGTTTTGGTGACTCATAATTCCAGAGTTCTGTGGCTGTCCGAGGGAATATTAGTGGACGTCAGAGGCGTGTCTCCGCCCAAAATGGGGTTCTGGTTGTGGTTGCTGGAGTGGTGACTGGCACTGACACTGGACACAACGTTCCCGTTCGAGGAGAATTTCAGGGAGGGATTGGGAAGCAGGTAACCGATGCAACTGCTCAATAAAATGGTCCACAATTGTTTGTCTCCTTGTTGCAAACTCAAATTGGCGATGGCTGCCCCGATGACACAATACACCACGAAGATTTGGCAGAAAAAGACGATTTGCGTTTTAGGCACACGTTCTCCACACCACACCCACAAGGGTTGTTTTTGTAAATCTTGCACAGAAGAACTAGGTGAAGGAGGAGTGGTCGACGTAGCTGCGTCTGATGTGTGAAAGGGCATGATGGTCACTTCTTTTTATAGTCGATGACTTGCGAAGCGTCGATCCAAGAATCGAAACTGGGTGGATATCCTTTCCAACGTACTTTGACTTCTTTGACACGTCGTTTGCCCACTTTACGGGTTCTGCGTTCGAGAATGCTTTCGATGTCGTACACGTCGTCTTCTTTTTTGGTGACACGTTGTAACTCGGGCAAATAAAACGTTCCTTTGAGTACTTCTCCGTTCATGTCTTCCAATTTATAGACGGCAGGATGACGGCCATGTACTCGTCCAGTGACGCGAAACAATTCGGTTGTCCAGTTAGGTAAGTAACCTTTGTCGAAAGTGCGTTTGGTTTTGCCAATGCGCACCCAATCTCCTACGGTCAACTCTCCACTTTTCTTGGGGACAGCCCTCGTCGGGGACGTACCGAACAGACGCTCAAACACCAACACTTCATTGTCGGGAGTCACGTCTTGCGGGGCACGTCCGATGCTTCGATGGTAAGATTGGTTGTACGCTTGCACCAGGTGCGGTAAGATGTCGATGTACTTCAGAGTGTGGTGATGCGTAAAATATTTCCACATGCGTTCTTTCAAAGTGCGTTGAAAACGCTCCACGATGCTAGCTTTGGTTTCGGGATTCTCGGTGGTAAAAAAATGAATGTCACGTTTCTTTAATTCTTTTTGGAAAGCTTGGTTCAGAAATTCGGTGCCTTTGTCCGTTTGCCATCGAAGAGGGTGACGGCCACTTTGTTTCAACACTCGTTGCAGGGCTCGCACTAACTCGCTGCTGGATTTGGAAGTCAAGGGCACGACCCAGGCAAATTTGGAAAAGACGTCGATGACACAAAACAGATATTTGTAGCCACGATTGTAGCTGGCCAAATGAGAGACATCGGCTAAATCGGCTTGCCATTGATGATCGATGCCTTCCACTCGGGTGCGACTTCTGGCAAACTTGCGTCGAATGGGTTTGTGCAAAGTGTAGGTAGCTTGTTCTTGTAACCATCGTTGCACTTGAGGTAAACGGAGACTTTTCATTCGCGTTTTGGCAGCACGATACAATTTTTGAACTCCTGCGTAACCTGCAGGATGCGAGGGATCGTAGTAAATGCTAGCTAAGACTTTTTCCATTTTTTTTTGTGTTGATTGGTGTCTTAATAAGGCACCCACTCTTGGAAGAGGCTACTCTTTTTCTCTTGGGGTATTTTCTTGGATTGCAAGGCTTTGCGTGTGCGACCGGCAATAGGTGTCCAAGAGGAGGATGTCTGAGCAGGGGATATCGGTTCTTGTTTCACTTCTGTCTTCACTTTCTTTTTCTCTTGTGAGGAAGAAGGGGTGGCCATCATCTTTTTAATCCATCCAATTCTGGAGGTAGGTGGTGTTGTTAACTTGCGTACTTTTTCTGGTGGAGTTTGAAACCCTTCTTCTTCTTCTTCTTTTCCTTTTTCTGTCTTGACCACTGGTACCGGTACTGGTACTGGTACTGGTGATGGTGCTGGACTTTTCATCAAGGTCTTAAAATCTTTCAAAGTGGGTAGAGCTGTTTCGTCTAAAGCTTTCTGGTGAAAGAGTTGCAGTCGTTGCAAGAGTTGACCGTACTTTTGCGATTTTTCTGTTTCGGACAAATCTTGGCGATCCATCAAGGATTGCAATTCGTGTTGTAACTGGGACATCTCGCTCAAATGGGGATTGGGAGGTAAATGCGGGGTGCGTTGTTCTTGCCACCGATGGTATTCCATCCATCGTTTGTAAGGCACTAAAGCTAGTTTTCGTCCTTCCATGGGGTTGTCAGGGGTCGATTCTGAGATCTTGGAACTTCCGAGGCCTTTTTATCTTGCTCCCACCAGTCCTCCCAACATGGTTCCCAAGACTCCTTTCAGTATGGGGCCTAACAAGAGAGGTAAAATGCCTCCACGTTGGACCAACATCTTTTTTTGACGAATGGGAATTTTCTTTTGAACCATTTGGCGAAGAACGTGACGATGTTTGCCTAAGCATTGTTTCTGGTGTTTGGACAAAGGGATCGTGCCTTTCAAAACGTTCAAACAACATTCGCACACGGTATCGATGACCTCTTTGGAGGCCGTTTGAATGAGTTTTTTTCGTAGGTGTGAAGAAGCTTTGGACAGGACAGATAACAGGTCCCCATGTTTAGCTAAACGTGGCGGCAGTCCTTTCCTTTTCTTTCCTTGGGGTTTTCTGAAGGGTGACATTTTTTGCTTGTGGTTCCGGGACATTCACCGAACAGACACTAACGTCGATGACTTAACGTACACCCTTTTATCTTTTTTTTGGGACTATCGCTTTGTCATAAAGGTGACAATGTTTTTCCCAAAATCGCCAAGGAATCCTCCCCTTTGTTGACGCCTCTTTTTCTTGGAACGACTGTGTCTTTTCTTAGGGTAATGTCGATGCTTGGCTAAGCGCTTTGTCGGATGACGCGTCTGCCTTTGTCTCTTTCTTTTGTGGCTTCTTGGAGGTGACATCTTTTTTACAAGTTCACTGATACCCCGACTTGGTCACAGGCTCTTTTTATACTGGAACGCGTCGCCACTGATTGTCTTTACGTTTTATCAGTTTGAGGACAGGCATGACACGTCGTGCAGGGGTACGCAACGGACTAAATCGAGCCAGTTCTTGCTTGGACAAATCCAGTAAACTTTGTAACATGCCCGATCTTTCTTGGACTTTGATTTTGGGAGAAGGTACTTTGTGAGCAGCAGCCACTGCCACTAAATTGGAGGGTCCTGCCACTGGGGAAGTTCTTTTGGGGGCCATCAACGGAGATGTTCTTGGTGTGATCAACGTCTCCAAGTACTCTTCAGTTCTGGGTGTCATCAACGGAGAAGTGGATGAACGTGAGGATGCCGGAGACGCAGTCACTGCCGTGGCAGGTCGTGGTTTGCGAGTGTAAGGTTGCGTCCTGGCCGAAGTGCCTCTCTTGCGACTAGTTTTCTTCTGTGGACTTTTCTTTTTCTGGGGACTTTTTCTCTGTTTCTTTTTCTGGGGGCTTCTTTTCTTTTTCCGGGGTGGTGGTGTCTGGTAAGAGGAGGGTCCTGCCACTGGAGAAGTTATTCTTCTTGGGGACCTGGTCTTTTTCTTTTTCTTCTTGGGGCTTCGTTGGACTTTTGTCTTGGGGATAACTTTGGGGGCATTAGGATCCCATCTTAAGAGTGAGCGAATGATGACCCCTCCTAGAGTACCGCTCCCTCCAGGTTTCAAAATGATTTGTTTTTTGGTTTGAGTGTCGATGCGGGGATCGGCCAGTTGGACCAAAGCGACTTTGTTTCGATCGAAAAAGCGTTGGGTTTGATGAGGAATCTGAATGATTCCTTGGAGTAATTGACGTGCCGTCACCGTGAACCATCGTAAGACTTCTTTGAGACTAGCTTCTAAGACACGGGCTCGTGTTTGTGGATTTTTTTCTCGACTGATGCCATACAAGGCACGAATCAATTTGACGGGAAGATGCGACTGAAGGGACCTCATGTTCACACTGTGTGAGACAGACGAAAAAGGGTCTGAGGTTTTTATAGATTTTTTGATGGGGAGTGAAATGAAATCGAGGACGGAGACGTGTACAGGACAGGCCCTCCGTCTTGGCACCAGTGGTGAAACAAGTGGGTACGAAATCGCAAATCCTCGGGGGTCGTAGGTTTCAAATCGACGAGTAAATAGGCGTGTGGCGTTTGAGTGGCATCGTCGTACGCCTGAGTCAGCCAAGGCGTTCCTAACTGTTTGGCTAAGACTTGCACTTGCGATTTATCTCGAGGGCTTTTAAACAAGACCACGTAATGCGCATTGAGACTGATGGTGCGATGGGCTTTACTTTGTTGAAACAAATTTTGGGTGATGTAAATGACACTGGCATTACGGTGATGCCCTTTGCGCGTGAACCACAATTTAATTTCTTCTTCGTCTTCTCCTAACATGTCGTCGAAAATGACCAAATGGGTTTGACGGGAGTCAGAGACGATGCCGTCGTCTTCTTTATGAATGCCTTCCACAAACACGATGGAATCGCCTTGACTTTCTCGCAAGAGGCTGTACGCCGATTGCCACTCTTTGTAACACCACACGATCCGTTGAGGTGACCGATCGATCAAATGATGTTTATGTTCGATCAAACGTTTGACGAATTCGGTTTTGCCTGAACCGCTAGGTCCAGCAATGAGCATGTTAAAGGGATGGCGAAGATACAAAGCCTCCCAACTGGCACGATCTAAGTGTTCGTCGATGACTTTGACAGTAGAGGAAGAGGGAGCAGAGACAGCAGAGGTAGCCATGGTGTGAGAAATGTCACTTGTGACACGAAAACGAACAAGACAAGAGTTTATATACTTTTTCAGAACACGTTTATTGAATGTTTTTTTATCAAACATGAATACGAAAGACAAAAATACATAAAAGCCAAAGGCTTAAGTACAAGGATAAAAGGCACATGATAACGATGAACGTGGAATAAACACAAGTGTCTGTACAACAATCACATCTTTTGGGTAATGTTCTAACCAGTTCAACAGAGGGTAAGGTCACACAAGTGTCCTCCCGAAAGGGTCTTTCAGGTCTGTCCACGACAGTCCTGTCCTGGGTGACGGGTTCTTCTGGCACCGTCACTAACACGGGTTGAAAAGTAACTTTTTTCCTTGAACAACTCTCGTGCATACTGGGCTACTTCTTGGGTCCAAGCCTCAAAATCCCATTCTTTCCAGGCACGGACATCTGTCCAGTGGGGATGTAAGTCACAAGCTACACACACATCGTCATACACGTCTTGGGTAGCTAAAAGTTGACGAATCTTTTTTTCCCGTAGAGGTCGAGAAGTATCCAGATGAAACCGCAAGGCTTTGAGCAAAAGGAGTTTTTCGTGACCATTTAAGGCCATGGAGGTGGTAAGTACTGATCGTAAAGAGTCCACAAAGAATCGGCTGGTAAACGAAATCCCAGAAAACAAGTCACTAAGACACACACCACTTGTCGTCCCAAATTGAATGGATACAGTTCTTGCAATAATCGATGGTAATGATCCACGGTTTGAATATGGTCATTGAGTTCCTTCCACGGAATCTGTTGGATGACATACGACATAAGTCGTGGCATAGCTGCCTGTTTTTATAGTCTCTTTGTTTCGAAAAGAATACACGTACTTTCTAGCCAGTGATGTTCGTTTTCCAGTGGGTAATGTAAATCTTGCATACTGTAACCGAAACGTCAGAGTTCGATTAGAAGTTTCCTCTTCCGCTAAGTAGATTCCACGTAAAATATGTTGGTAATCCTTTACCTCGTCTTCCTCAATGGGTTGCTCTAGGTGAATCTCGAAGTAACCAAAATGATCAACACGTGAATCATCGGGGGCCTGGAAGTATTGAACAAGGTCTGACCACTGAAACAATTTCTGACGAATCAGTTCTCTTATACCCTTCAGGTACCAGTGGTTAAAGATCTGGTGACGTAACGGATGCAATTGTTCTTTACGTTTCACTTGTATTTTGACCAGCTCTCGGTAAATGCGTTCTCTCAACTCCACAGGCAAAGCACGAATGTTCTCTTGTAAAGTATCCATGAATAGGTCATACTAAATCCTCTTTGGTCTGACACAAGAAATGTACTCTTTGCACAAACATGGTTTCACTTCAGTGTCGAATTTAAATCGTTGAGTCACTAATCTACACATTACAATTCGTTCAGAAGTTTCCTCTTTCACTAAGTTGACATTGTGTTCAAAATGTTGGTAATTCGTTAACTCTTCCTCTGGAATTCGATGCAGTACGTTTACAATGATGTAACTACAATCGTCCATACCAAACCAATCCTTTCTAAAACTAGAGGATCGTTGATCAATGTCTGTCCAATGGAACACTTTCAATTGAATCAGTCCTTGTATAGCCTTCAGGTACCAGTGGTTCAAACACCGGTGACGTAACGGATGCAATTGTTCTTTACATTTCACTTGTATTTTGACCAGCTCTCGGTAAATGCGTTCTCTCAACTCCACAGGTAAAGCACGAATGTTCTCTTGTAAAGTATCCATGAACAAATTATTATGGTAAGAAGTTACTTCAATGTCTCGGTCCCACTAAGGGTAAGTAATGACAATTCGGTGACCATCGAGCATGTTCAACGTAGGCCGAATCTTGCGGTTCCCAGTGGTGAAGTGTCACATCGCAACTGAAGCATCTGACTTTATCTCCTTCGCCCAAGTAGAAAAATCCGGCTCTGGCTAATTCTTCGGGGGTCGGTCCTCCCAGATACTTTGGCCATTTTCCTTTGAACGATTGAAGACGATTTTCAAAGTCGCAGTATTCCGACAAACGCACAGGAAACGAATATTCGTTTTTCACAGGTTCGTTTCGATGAGGGTTGAGTGACATGGGTAGGAGTTTGCTCAAGGCTGGATGACATCCGTAGGGGGGTAGACGTGAAGGTGAACATTCCCCTTTAAAACGAAACCCAGTAAAATGTCCAAGAGGACGAGCGGCATCACTTTCGCATCCGACAGGTTTGACACGCACAGCATCACTTTCCATGATAGGGGTAGGGGTACTAAAGTTCCCATGATGCTTTACGGCATCGCTCAGGTCACAACGTACAGCATCGTATCCATCGCAAGGCTCACAATCGCACTCGTCTGCAAACTCCGTGACGCAATTACAATGGTAACCACATGGACAATCGCAGTTTCCTTCCGGACATTTTCCGTCGCAATGCCTGGGTCTTATCCATCCAATATTAGTCACACTAGAGGAAGATACAACTTTTTTACAATCCCCAAACTGGAACGATGTCTCTTTCAAAGTATTCATCTTGTTTGCTCGGTCTTGGTAGTCACAATGAACTATCGATCTTGCCTAGGGTTCCTTTTTATATACAGACCAATACCGACGTGACCGTACGGTAAGGTGAAATGATTGGGAAGTCGAACTCGCTTCTGGTACACGATTTGATAAACTTTTTCCAAAGGTCGACTGACGATGTGGTGAGTGGGTAAACGTACAATCTTGTTCGGTTGGTAAGTGGTCACTTTAAAGTTTCCATCCTCTTCCGATTGCAAGGCTTCTTTCAATACCCCAAAGTTGACCACACGACTGGTACGATGATTCAGAGTCAGTCCTTTCACTTTGCACGTCGTGTGCACTTCTCCTTGTTTGTCCCGGTATTCGTAGCCGTAATTTTTGGGACCGCCACTGACGAAACTTAGAATCTTGTCGTCGGGATGCTCGTCTGTCCAGGCTCCTAAACGGTCTCCTTCGATGTCAGGGTGATGTTGAATCGGGTGATGGATGTAAATGCAACTGTCCGTGTCAAAGTACAGGACGCGTTCTTCTAACAGTTCTAAAGCTTCGTACAATTTTAAGCGAGCATGGGCTGTCACGTAAGCCGCAATGATGACATTTCCAAAAGGGTCGTCTTGTACAAAGTCCAGATCTTCTTCGTAATTGACCAAGATCAAATCCTCTCGAACGACGTCCACGTGTTTCATGTATTTGGTTTTGTCGTGAATCATCTGGAAGTAGCGGGAAGGTTCTGTCAAATATTCCGTCTTGGGTAAACACGGGCGTTGTGCCATTTTACCCCACAAGCAATTTAACATCACTTTGGCAAACGATCGCCTACCTTCGTTTTTCTCGATGTGGTCTAAAGTGATGCCTTCTTGTTCGTAGTATTTCTCTTTGAATTGTATTTGGTCTTCGGGAGTGTGACACCAGGAAGGATAGCCGCTGGCTTCTTGCTTCAGTTTCAAAAAGGCATCCACGTAGTCTGCGAAAATGCTTTTCTGAGTAGGGTCACCCTTGTGGTATTGTTGTGTCTTGGGAAAGTGGCAAATTTCGTACACTTCTAACAGTTGGTATCCCATGTCCATAGCTTTGAACAATTCTACGCTGACCCAGGTTCCCGTCAAGGCCCGTTCTTCCTGGCTGTGATGACAAGGCTGGTCTTGGTTGCACGTTTCGGCACAAGTACGGCACAAAGGAAACATCAGTTTGCCTTGACAATGGTGAGGTAAGACGGGATGGTATAGGTTCGTGGGAGGCAAAACTTTACACTTGATCAAGCCTTCGTATTGTCGAATGTTGACCAGGTCGATGTGTTCCGTGAACAATTGCGGCTGCCCTACAGGAAAGCGACAATATTTGCACACGTAGGGATACAGCGAACACACGTCCAAGTATTTGATTTCTTCTCCGTTCTCTTCGTCGGCTTGGTACAGCAAACAGGTGGCATTGGTCCTTCCTCCGTACAAACTATCCCTCGGGTTCAGCGGGTCCATGAACTGGTAACTTTCCACGAGGCATTTAAACTCGGGATCGGTTTTCATACGGTGATCGTACTCGTGTTCCCACATTTCCACCACTTGGTATCCTTGCTGTTCTAACTTTAGGCGCCGCTGACAAGTGTCCTGGTACAAGTCTTCCATGGTTCGTTGCAAAAACTGATTTTTAGTGCCACGGTCAGGATAACAAATGGGACATCCGTGAAATAAGCAACCGTTAAACTCGTACACGATCTTGGGGTTTTCTAAGTCCCAGCCATCGACCGAATACGTTCCGATGGTCTTTTCGCCCCCTCCGTTGCGGGCATGCTGAATCCACTTGTCTTCCTTGTCGCACAAGTAATGTAACCAGCGTAGGGCTTTGACCGAGTATTGACGCTTGACATAGTGGGTCGTTTGAGGACTGATGACAGCCACGGTGTTTTCAGGCATGAATCGTTGTCGATACACTAAGGAACACGCTTTGGCAATGGTGCAAGCTTCTTTCAAAGGATCGACCCCTCCGTGTTCCATGAACAGTTCTCGAAATTTTCCACAGCAACGCCGTAAAATGTCCACGTCGGAACGACAATACTTTAGCATTTCTTCCTGAAAGTCGAAGGGGTCAGAGGCATGAGCCTGGTACCAAGCGTAGAAAGCTTCTCGTTGTTCGGTACGCATGTTGTCGGGGTCGTAATAGTGAGCCTCAGGTAAATGGGGTAGAACGGCGTGTTGATTGGCTTCCGTATTGAAAAAGTGCGGAAAGTACCCTTTAGCCATTTCTGTCATTCCAAACGTTTTAGGCATTCGACTCAAAGGCATGGCCAAATAGCTCATCGAATCTTTAAACTGTACTTGTCCCACTTGCATGAAAATGATTTTGGCTCCGTTCAAAGTCACTTTAGGACGTTCGGTGCCATGTTCCGTATAGTATCTGAGAAGAAACTGTCCATCGTATCCGGAGAAATTGTGAGCCATCACCGTGGCATGACGATGACAATCTCCGTAAAGTCCGATGTCCTCTTGGCTCCACGTCTTGTCGATGGGGTCTAAGACCCATTGGGCAAAATCGGCTAACGTGTTTGGCCCCCGAAAGATTTTTTCACGCCCTCCAGGAATCTTGCTGCAGTGAGGGCAATGACTGAAGATAGGTTCTTGAATGCACTTCTCGCACGCTCGATGAGCCACGCAGAAATTAGGAATGTGAATGCCAGTCTCTTGCATGCATTCGAAATCGAAAAAGATGAAATTGCCTTTCTTCTTGTGACCGTCCTCTTTCTCTGGTAGGGGTTGGTATTTTTGCACGTAACATTGGTGTTCCAAGTCCACGATGTGGTGACAAATGTGACATTTCTTTTTTCCTGAACATACGTGTGCCTTGGTACTATTGGTACGTATGCCTTGTCCACACGTAGGGCACAATCTCAGGAGTTGACAAGCACATTTCTGCTGTGAACCTTGCGTTTTCAGATGTTGTTGGTAACAGGTAGGGCTGACAAACGTGCGCAGACAAGTGGAACAAGGCACTGGTTCTTCGCTCAGACAGGGTGAAGAGGCCAAACATCCTGAGCATTTCGATCCACAATGCTTGTGTTGCTCTCGGTTATTATAACCATGGTCACATTTCTCACAGTAATAACCGTATCCCAGGAATCCGGTGATACTGGTAATGGTATCGAAATGGTCATCGTGATGATAAACATGAATGTATTTTCCGTCCTTAAAATCTTGCCCTCGAAACAACAGAGACCCGCGCACTTCTTGAGGGTGCACTTTCAAAGTGTATCGTGGAGCTAGGGCATCTTGCAATTTTTGCATCTCAGGAATGCCACAGGGTGTGTCTTTGGACATGCCAGCTTTTCGTAACATGAGTTCTGCTTCACTTCGTTGTTTGGCTCGGTCCGATTGTCGAATGTTCTCCCAGTCTCTTTTCCATTCTACCGTGTCGTTCTTGTTGGCATAGGTTCGTCCCACCACGATGGCACGGGCTAAACACATCTGGTCATGAGGATTGTGAATTTGGACAAGGCTACGCTTAATGCTGCGAAGGTCGTTCACCAATAACATCTTTTTGCGTCCGGTCCCTTGAGGAGGAGAGACGTGGGTCATGTCCAATGTGGCTTTTCCATCGGTGATGTCAAACTGGTCATTAGATTGTTGCACGTGTTGAATCTTGTCCATGACTTTGGAAGCGGTCAATTCTGCAGGGGTGCTAAGCTCGATCCAAACAGGGGATTTCAAACCGTCGTGTTGTATGGAAAGTCTCAAGCGATCGTCTTCTTTGGGTTGACATTGTCGCTTGAGTGCAGTGAGCAGAGAATCCCACACTCCGGTGATGAACCCTTCTGCTTTCTCTAACGGTACTTCGGACTTGAAATCTTTAAACTTCACCGTGTATTTGTAAGCCGTGGTTCTAAATTTTCTAGAGGAGCGCTTTTCCGTCTCTCGAATGGAATAGTACTTTTCAGGGTTGACAAAGGGTGGTGGACTTGGTTTAGAGGGTTCGGATTCTGGTTCACTCATGTCCTCTTCAAAATCACTGACATGAATTTGTGTCAATATTTCAGCCCTGGTACGAGGCGATAGATCACGTTTCTGCCTCTTACTTTCTTCTTCTTTCTTCTCGAATGAATGGGATCGTTTCATCTTGAAAGCAAAAAGTCAAATGACTCAAGTTCAAACACCATGAACTACTTTATAGTCATAGCAGACCAGCGTATATAAAAGGGTGTGTGTCTTGTCCTTTCACTATTCATTTCACTCTCAAGCCGAGCACAACGATGGAAGAGACTAACCAGATGGAACGTTTCGTCAGAGCTTTGCGAGGGGTCATTAGAAAAATCTCTTCAGACCATCCTACGGACTACTCTCCTTCCTTTCGAGATAAAAGTCAAGATACTTGCTATATCTGTCAGAAGAAAGGGCATTGGTCTTCAGAGTGTCCAGACCGTCAAAAAACAGGAGCTAAAAAAGACAAAAGTAAAGATACCTGTTATTATTGTAAAGAAAAAGGACATTGGTCTCCAGATTGCCCAAAAAAGAAACAAGAGGAGTCAGAAGAAAAGAAGGATTCTTCAGAAGAAGAGAGGGATTCTTCAGAGGAAGAAAGCAGACAGGTGAAGAAAAAGAAACAGGAGACGAAAAAAAGAAGGGAAGAAAGCGAGGAGGAAGAAGAGGAAAAGAGTGTGACGGTGAAGAAATTCAAAAAACAGAGAGACTAAACAAGGAGAAAAGAAGAAATCAATGAACTTTTTATTAAAGTGTTGTGTTGTGAATTGTGAATTGGATTGTAAAAAATGGAGAAAAGAATAAATGAATGATATAAGGTAAGAGTCTTTGAGTTTTGATTTTAAAATAAGAAGCTACACTCACGCACTCATACACAGGCACGTACTATAAGGGTAAAAATGGGTGGGGTTTATTTTTTGTTTTGAGTTATTGGCAAATTGAAATTGTATTTCTTTTCGAGATATGTGGGTGGCCCTGAAAAGGGCCTTTTTTCTTTACGATGTAGGGGTGAGTTTAAGCAATCAACTTTAACTGCCTTATGCCTTTGCCACGGCCAAGGCCTACTTCTGGACTGCGTAATGTTGATGATGATGATAATGATTGGGTTGAAATCACTAAGGGTGGTACGGTAGGCTTAGTCACAGGGTTGACGTGTTTAGCTCGGGAAGGTCGTATTCTCTTCGGTCGTGATAAAGAAGTCTGATACATTTGTTTCAGACTTCTTAACTCCGCTAAAATATCCAACAGTACCGTGACCGTTTGATTCTCACCCTCTTGTTTCTTTGCTGCTACTTCTTCTTGCTGTTGTTTTTTTCTTACCTCTTCTTCTTGTTGCTGTTGCTGTAGGAGAAAAGCCTGTTCCGCTTCTTTTTGTCGTTGCATAAATTTCTCCAATTCTTCTTTCTGTCTCTGTCTAAAATTCTCCACTTGCGGTAATGAAGAAGGTAACGAAGGTTCCGGAACAAATTCTTGCGAGGAGAGAAAATCCACAAAATCCCAATTCACCTCTTCTGAAAGTAAGTCCGGGTTCCCTTGGGCGGTCTCCGCTGCTGGTGCACCCCATTGAATCGTTTTCTGAGTTTCCGTCATGTTGAATGACTGTCGCATAGATTGACTTCACACAAGCGCTAGCAGATCTATATTGACTACGTGACGTCACAGACTGCTCTCTTCGGATTGGATGCGGGCTGACTGAATTTTGTAACGCGTGTTCGGATTGGTGAATGAACTCAATCCGTTTCAATCCTACCTGTCCCTATAAATAAGCGCAGTTCAGTGCATTGATTCACCTATTCTCGGAGCCTCAACATGTGGACCGACGTTGAATCTTCAACCCTTGTGTCAACAATGATGTTCAGGACGGACATGCTCATGTATGTCCGATCCAAGTGGACCGTTGTCCACAGGACCAGCAGCAGCCTGTGGATAAGAAGAGTCTATATAGAGAGACAAGGTTGCCTCAAGAGGACTCTGATGTATGGCCCTGCTGTAAGACGAAGTTTGAGGACAAGAAGATGTCGCAAATGCCCTTTATGTTAAGGGTATATTAACATAAACCAAAGGCCCTTTTCAGGGCCAGCCATATTTCTCGAAAAGAGATAGTCTTTGAATTGCCTACCCCTTTTTTTATTTTATTTTTTATTTTATTTTTTTATTTTATTTTTTTATTTTTTTAAAAAAAAATAGAGACCCTCCCTGTTTCAATTTTACATAGACCCTATACAGTCCCAAGGGTTTATGTCCATGTTAAATTTACATAGACCCTATATTGTCCCAGGGTTTTTGGTCATGTTAATTCCCATAGACCCTATATGTTCCCACGATTTTTCTCCATGTTAAATTTACATAGACCCTATATTGTCCCAGGGTTTTTGGCCATGTTAATTCCCATAGACCCTATATGTTCCCACGATTTTTCTCCATGTTAAATTTACATAGACCCTATATGTTCCCAAGGGGGTCTGTAATGATAAATCCCATAGACCCTATAAGATCCCCATTAACTACTACTGGATTAGGAAAGACACCAAAAGCATCTGCGCTTACAAGATGTTTATTTATAAACGCAATTGCTTTTGGTGTCATTCCTAATCCAGTCCCACCCGGCTTCATCTTGTGACAAATGGTGTCAGAAGTGAAATTATTGGATTAGGAGGAGCATTTTTGGATTAGGAGGAGCATTATTGGATTAGGCGGAATAGGGACGTTAGTTTCCATAGGTTTTGACTCCGGTAAGATTTTCCAGTTATGTGTTTCAGATAGTGACCTTTCTGATAAGATATAATTCAGGCGGGTGAGTGAATACCTCACTCATATTCCGCTTTTTTTGCCATTTGTATATTATATATATATATATATATATATATATATATATATATATATATATATATATTTGAAGAAGGAATATACGACGGTCGGTTCGTGTAATCCTAAAATTGTATGTGTTATATGATAGTGCACTTAAGATTGGTGTTCTTATCAACAGTATTTATTATGTCGTCACCCAAAGATCTAGTGGAGTTGGGCAAATAATTTGGGTATGAGGGTGAGGCCCTTAGATTATTATTCGTTCAGGAGGAGCAGGCGATGATGTCTGTCTTTCTTAGTGTCTGAACTTTACTGTCTGTGATGTGATGGGATGGAGCTGATGTGAAAGCCAGTGACTGCCCGTGTTTGTTGGGCCACTATAAAGCTGTTGGTGTTGGTGTTGTCAGCTGCGAAACTGTGTTAGAGGGGAGGTTTTAGCCATGGTGCTGGCTTGGGTTTCGAGTGGTGGTTCTTTGTGACTTGATATGTACCTAGTGTGCTGCTGTCGGTGGTGACGTTATGTTCACAGAGAGATTCTGGTTATCTCGTGTAGAGGAACCAGGGCTCCTGAACCAACGGGCTTGCAGGGTCCAAGGGATCCAGGGGTAGGCTGGGAGGGGCGGGCTTTGCGTTGTGGCTCCTTTACCATTCGACAGTGGTTGGACTGAAGGTACCATGTGAGTGTCATTTTGGACACTATGTTATCTCCCACCGTTTGGGTTACATACCATGATCACAAATCGAGCATAAAAAACAACAATCATTGCTACAAAACCGGAACTACTATCATTATATCTATCTGAGCTAACGTCGTTATCGCTATTTGAGCGAACGCTTTTCCTTTGTTATTGTTAACGTTATTATCGACGTTTGAGCGAAAGTCTGTTACCTGTGTGCGCAAATTGTTGAAAGGCATGCATAACGTAAATAGTTTCGTTGACGATATTCTTATAGATACGCATACCTGAGAAGAGCATGTTAATTTATTAGCCGATCTGTTCGACAGACTCCTCAACTCAAATCTCACAGCGAGACCCCCAAGTGTAGTATAGTATATTATAACTTGGAATGCTTGGACCATGTAGTAAGTGGGTCAGGGCAATTAAAACCACACCCTGGCAAAACTGATGCCATCAAAGACGCTCCTAGGCCAGAAACCATGAAACAGATACGATCGTTTCTTGGGTTGATAGGATTTTATAGGAAGTTCGTTCCAAATTTCGCCGCTATAGCTAGTCCATTGACGGATTTAACTAGGAAGGAGCAGTCCAATAAAAGTTCTTGGGGTTCATGTCAGGAAAGAGCTTTGAACGCTCTTAAGGGAAGATTGATCAGTGCACCGATCCTGAAGTGGCCAGAATTAAATAAATCGTTCATATTGAGAACTGATGCTTCCGACACGGGATTAGGAGCAATTTTGCTACAAGAGCAAGAGGGGTTAACATTACCCATAGCTTATGCTAGCAGGAAATTGCTGCCTAGGGAGCGAAATTAATCCGTGATCGAAAAGGAGTGTTTGGCACCGGTGTGGGGTATAGGGAAATTTCACACATACATTTTCGGAAGGGAATTTGTCCTTCAAACGGACCATCAGCCTCTCGTATACATATATTTGAACAAGGGAAACGTTGCCAAAACAAGATTGATGCGTTGGGCATTGACTCTACAGCCATATCGTTTCCAGATCAAAGCAATCAGAGGGTCGGTAAAAGTGTGGGCCAATTACTTAAGCAGTGTCTGATTTGCAGTTTTTTTCTTCTTCTCTTTAAATGTAAGTAACGTTTCTGTTTATATTTTTGACACAATTCCGTATTTTTTTAAGTGTTTACAGTTTTCTAAGGGGGGAGGTATTGTCACGGAATTGTTTATAAGTTATATCAACATGTATATGTTGTCAAAAATGTAATCGGGTTTCGTTGCCGCGTACAGCGTCACCCGAGGCTGGTATATTTTTTTCGGCTCTAGTTATTTCGAAATACTGAGCAAAACGCAGACCGTTCTGCACATGCAAATTGCCTGCAGCGGCAAAAACCTAAGTACCTAGCTGTGCATATATGTCACAGCGGTCACAGAATTAGGCAAAGAAATAACTTGGTTTTGTCTTAAAAACAATTAGACTATTTCTCTTTGTACATGCGTACAACGTTATCTAGGGTGAATGTGTTTTTCCAGGTAAGCGACTGTATTAACATGTACCTAGCCATAGATTACTTGTGAGAGGTATCATGACTAACATGATATGCACGGGTATTCTACCCCGACTTGTACTCACTCTCCTATCGATTTAAGTAAGACGAATCTCTAAAAACCACACTGGTCGTTTTTGGATCACGTCAAGGAGTATACGCTCTCCTTTGTTCTCCAGCAATAGGGGTAAGTGTTAAATTTACATTCTTTTTATTTGATAGGCGAAGCTTATTCGGTTTGTACTGTGTTATCGCGTAATAATGTGTTTATTACAACGCATATTTAAAATATTATCATATATCTAGAGATTATACAGAAACTATTATGTCCAATTTGGTTTTATTGTAGCTGATTTTGACTGTGTTTGAAGATGATTCTGACTGTGTTTGAAGATGATTCTGACTGTGTTTGAAGATGATTCTGACTGTGTCCGTAGCTGACTGTGTGAAGCCGTCTAAAGTTTCTTGGAGTCATCTGGAGCTTCCAGAACAATGCTGTCTGTTATAAGATTATCGTGAATCTTAGTTGTGATAAGATTATCGTGAATCTTAGTTGTGATAAGATTATTGTGAATCTCAGTTGTGATAAGATTATTGTGAATCTTAAGTTGTGTCAAGATTATTTTGAATCTTAAGTTGTGTCAAGATTATTTTGAACCTTAGTGGTGTCAAGAGTATTTTGAATCTTGTGTCAAGATTATTTTTGAATCTTAATATAATTTTTGTTCGAGAATCTCTTGTTGAATAAAATACTGTTTGAGTTGTATGTGCAGTCCATGAGGGTTCTTGGATCTGCACTTCATTTTTATTTAATATTTGTTTTGTTTATTTTCGATTGTATTTTTACATCATATATTTATCATTATTAATTCATTCATACATTTTCATCTTTCCCACATTGTGTTTGTCTTGTTCATTTAGTCCAAAAACCCATTCGGTTGCAATTCTGCGACAACAGCTAGTGCACATATAGAGCAAATTCTCTATAACCAAATTACATTACGAAAAGTTTTATCAGGAAGATTAACCCTTTTCGGGAGCAAATCTCCAGCTGTAGAGCTGTCTTATACATGCTGCCACGCCTTATACATGGTTTGATGTGGAGTCACAGAACTCTGTGTGTTTTTGTGTGACGTATAAGCTGTGTCTGGGGACGTTGGATCGGAAGAGTGTACTGGTTTTCTCGATGCGAGGGACCAGGGCTTCGCGACCATCGGGTCTGTGTTAAATGTGAGGGCTCTCGAGTGATCCTTCAATAGACTGAGAGGGGTGGTCCAAGCGAGTGTGCTTCTCTGACCATTGACTAGAGCGAGTGGAACCGGAGTTACATCTTGAGCGTCAAATTCATACATTCATAATTATATGAACGATACATTCAAATTTATCTGCATTTCAATATCGTTATGTGACAGGATGAAGCCGGATTGGGACTGGATTAGTGAAGACACCAAAAGTAACTGCGTTTATAAGATGTTTATTTATAAACGCAAATTATATATTAACAAATCTGACACCACTATAAACAAAAAGATAAGGAAAATTATAAAGTTCCTAACATGGAACTATCAACAACAATTAACTCAACAAGAAAAAACTCAAACATGAATTTAACAAATGGAATTTCAAACAAAACGTGAATTAAGTCCTATCACTGATTAACAAAATAAAAGTATATGATCTACACCCAATAAAAACAAAGTCTTGAATGTATCGTTCATGCAAGGATATTAAACTGCATGCAAATTTGAATGTATAGTTTATATAACGATATTGAAATGCAGGTAAATTTGAATGTATCGTTCATATAACGATATTGAAATGCGTGTTATGATGAATGTATCGTTTATAAAACGATATCGAAAAAGGAATGAATGAAATTATGAAACTATCGATCGTTCCCATAACGATATTCAAATAAATGAATGAAATTATGAACCTATTGATCGTTCATATAACGATATTGCAATAGGAATGAAAATTTGCTCAGATAACCATTGTGAAAATAAGAAAATGGAACACAATATATATAACTATCGTGGCGTCCATTTGACGTCCAAGATGTAACTCCGGTTCCATGCATTAGTGTCGTAGGATCTTCCAGAGAGGCTCGGTGAAGGCTGTCGAAGGTCTTCACTAAGTCCACAAAGACCACATACAGGGATCCATTCCACTCAAGGGACTGCTCAAGGATCTGTCTCAGAACAAATATGTAGTCAATACAGGATTTGCCCTTCCTAAAGCATGCCTGTTCCTGGCGTAGGATGCCGTCCACAGCTGTTGTGATGCGTTGGAGAATGATACGACTGAAAATCTTACTGGATATGGATAGTAAGGTGATTCCTCGCCAGTTGTTGTAGTTCCACATATTTCCTTTCTTTGAGAAGTTTGACGATGATTCCTGTTTTCCAGTCCTTTGGTGCTTCTTCACTATCACATGTCTTTTGGCAAAGAAACTGCAGTGTCTTTGTGTCTTCTGCCTTCAGCATTTGAGAACATACTCCATCATCGCCAGGTGCCTTCCCCTTCTTCAGCTTGTGTGTGGCCTGCTCCTCAACACTGATGTCGTCCCAGTTGATGTCAAGGTCCTCCTCTGCTTCAGGAATGTCAGCGAGTACTGGTGGATCTGGGCGATTCAGTTTGGACTCAAAGTGCTGCTTCTAACTCTTCAGTTTCTCCTCCTCAACTGTTAAAGGAGTTCCATGTTCATCTCTCACTGGAAGGTCGTGGTACTGGCCGTAGTCGCCCTTCAGCTTCTTGGTGTTCTGGTACACCGTCTTCATGTCTTTCTGCTCTGCTGCTGCTTCCACCTCCTTTGCCAGTCTCTCTCTCTGTGCATTCTCTCCTGTCTCTCCTTGCTGATTTCTTCACCTCCTTGTCTTTTCATCAAAACTCCTTCGAAATTCTCTCTTTCAGTCTTGGTGACTTGGAGAGCAGCAGGGAGGGCGAACAGACCTAAGGATTCCGACAAAAAAAAAAATAAACCTTCCATGGAAAATTATCTCGTAGAAAGGTTTAGATTTACAAATAAACGTTTCCAAGAGGTTTTTATTTTTTTTGAACCCAACCTGTGAATAAACCCTTGGTTCGAAATGGTAGCTGAAAAATAATATTCTCCCTTTTATTTTTTGTTATCTGTTTACCTTTTTGTCACAAAACTATTGGTAGTACCCTCCCTGCTGCTATCGTAATTTTAATTAATATGAGTCAGATAATTTTATATCAGATATTAAAAATCAGAATTTTACATCAGAGATTTTATTTATTGTTAAAATATTCTATCTAGACCTATTCGATATCTTGTTCGTGGATCACATAAATTTACTGTTACAAATCCATAAGGGGTAGATTGAGCTCGACTAAAGAAATTTTTAAATTTATTCAGATCCATGTCATCGCTACACCAAGTTTGATGAATATTTCTTAAAGTATGTACATCAACTCCGTTAAAGACAGCTAACATATTACAATTATCTCTGATCACCTTTGGTATTTGTGTATATCGTTAAGTTACATAAATAACATCTGTGTTTTTATGTCTACCACGGGAAAATATTCTAGCTGGATTAGATTGTTTATCTAACATGACATCGTCGTAGACCACTAAATTATTAATCGAACCATCTAGAACATCAACTGAAGGAGCTTCTTCAACATCGGTAATAAAATCAATAATATTCTCACCGTCATTTAACAAGGCTGCGTTTTCATTAAATAATTCTTTAAGTACCTGATAGCATCGTTGATCATCAACAGATGGTGCAACTAAATATAATTAATCCCATTTCAACCATCTCATTATTAAATTCAACATCAATTGAGTTTTACCCGATCCTGATGGACCTATTATTATCATTCTAATTGAATTTGGTAACGCAGCATGATGTTTAACTGGAACTGATTTTTTTGTAGCTGAAAAATCAATTACATTCATGATATAATTATATTATGGATTTATATTGTGTGAAGTGTAAAACACGTACCGCAACAAAGGATCTAACCACAGTTACTACACGCAACAATAGATCAGCTGTTACTGGTAAATGTGAAAAATGTGGTACAAAAAAATTTAGATTCACCTCATCGGGTAAAAAATCAATAAAATCAGAAACAATTAAAAAAAAGGAAGAAAACACGGAGGTGATGTTGCAGCAAAGTTAATATCTGTTCCAGGAGTTTTTGGTCTAAATATCGTGGAGAAAAACATTTACCAGGATATAATTACTGTGGACCAGGAACAGGACTCGATATCAGATCAACCAAATCCTGGTGAGGATCCAATCAATGCAATCGATCGAGCTTGTCTCGCTCATGATATCGCGTATCGAAGTAATGATCTACAACAACGACATTTAGCTGATGTAAAATTAATTCACACGCTAAATTCTATAAAAAATAAATCTGTCAGAGAAAGATTAGCTAGTTGGATAATCAATACTGCTATGAAAGGTAAATTAGTTTTAGGTGCTGGTAATTAATATCATGGAAGCAATTTATTATTCCCCTGTTGGATTTTGGAAAGGTAAATCAGCTATTAAAAAATTAGCAAAAGCTGCTAGAGTAAAACCATCAGTAGCTGCTGCGTGGTTATCCAAACAAGCTATTTGGCAAATTTATTTACCACCACCTAAGCGAATAGAATATTATGCGAATAGAATATGCGCATTTTGATGTCAGCGTACCAAAAGAAGTTCACCAGGCAGATATAATGTTCCTACCACACGATACAGTTAATGATAAAACCTATAAATATGTGCTAACAGTTGTTGATATTGCAAGTAGATACAAAGAAGCTGAGCCATTAATGACTAAAACAGCAACTGAGGTTGCAAACGCGTTTGAGAAAATATATCAGCGAGGTCCATTAACGTGGCCAAGTTTACTTCAGGTTGATCCTGGACGAGAATTTCTTGGTGCGGTTACTTTTTTAATGAAACAGAAAAATACAAAAATACGACGTGGTAAAGTTAATATCCATAACGATCAAGCTATTGTTGAGAGGTTTAATGAAACACTAGATGAGCGACTATTTGGTTATCAGTATGCTATGGAATTTATTCAAAGTAAAAGATCCAATGATTGGGTTACTAGGTTACCAAGTGTTATATCAGCAATAAATAATGAACCAACAAGAGCTATATTGATGAAACCAGCAATTGCTATCACAAAAAAAATTAAACCAATAAAAAGGAAAGATTTTTCAACTCTTCCAGTATTAGGTGATGTTCTTGTCAGATATTTATATAAACCAGGTGAAGCTGAGGGTGGTAGAAAAAGAGCAACAGATCCTATTTGGAGTACAACAACACATAAAATAGTATATGTAACGAGATCATCAGGTAGACCAGCAATTTATATACTCGATTCATTAGCTCCTCAACGTGGTTTTACCCGTGAAGAATTACAAGTAATTCCAGCTGATACTTAGTTACCACCTTAATCACTTAGATAATCATCTCCACGCCGATTATATTCTAAACACGTTAGAGTAACATTTTCTCTGTTATGACCTAAATTATTATTTATTCTGTCTAACGTAAACTGTCTAGAATCATTTTTCTGATAACTCCACGTCATAATACAATTACAGCTACTACAATGGTTACCCGGTTTCTCTTTCAGCGATAAAATAAAATCCACATCTAGGTCAAATTCATAATTATTTTTTTTGTCAAATTGTTCATGACTGAATAATATTTTTCTTATTATATACTCGTCGGTTTCGTCGTTAATAA
Organism: Sinohyriopsis cumingii; assembly: GCA_028554795.2. Classification (NCBI taxonomy): domain Eukaryota; kingdom Metazoa; phylum Mollusca; class Bivalvia; order Unionida; family Unionidae; genus Sinohyriopsis; species Sinohyriopsis cumingii. The sequence goes on from CM068841.1 coordinate 17,443,738, forward strand.
TTAATCTGTCTAGGGTAATTCGACCCAAATGAGATATTTTTCTCACTCTAGAAACAGCTAAATAAACTAAATTAGACCATTCGATATAATCATCGATAATCCATCGATAATCCAAACTCGAGTATCAGAAATTGTTAATCCCTGTGAAGAATGTATAGTCATAGCATAACCTAGTGTCCAAGATGATTTTATTGCATTTAATGCGTCTTCGGCTAAATTAATATCGACGGTAAAAATATCATTTAATACTAAATTTTGTTTTCCTTTTCCTGGTACATCAACATCAATATTTTGTAACCTGGTATCGGCTGGTCTATAACATAACGGTACAGGCATCAGTGGAAATTTTTCTTGATGTAATTTAAATAGTTTTTGTTGAAGTACATCTCGAATTAATTTTCTGGTAGCAACTATTAGATCATTTGGTGTCCACGTTAATAAAAAGTCTTTCATTGGTGTTTCTGGAATTATTTCTTTCATCACGCTACATTGAATTTTATTAGATTTTAATCGAATTAGTTTTTTAAATTCACTTAGTCGACCATCTAGTGATCTGTAATCGGTATCAACCTCTTCATAGTAATCAACAAAATTCTTTAGCCAATTATGAGGTGATTCTCCATCAATTGGATTTGGTTGACCGTGATCACCACACATGATTACGGCAACATTTTTTGTTGGCAACCAATCTAAGAACATTTTTAATACCCCAACAAAAACAGTACAAATTTCATCCCAAATAATAACTTTATTTATATATTTTTCTCCCATCCGAGATGGATTCCACGCACCACCGTTGTATTTGAAAAAACTATGATACGTGCATGAATTAACCCCACGCTGCTTCATCTCCCGCGCTAACCGATGTGTTGGTGTTAAAACAATAACATCAGAATTCTTAAATAATTCTACCATTCTAGTCGTTTTTCTTGATCCACCTGGTCCGTTTATGTAAACCATTTTATATCTCGCTGCGGGATCATATACAGATGGTGCTGTTGATATTTCTAGCACACTATCTGAGTAATATTTTTCTTCCACGGTAACATCAGCGTTTTCACAGTAATATTAAATAGTTTCATCTTTCACTCTCCATGTTCCCCATGATCCATCTCCTGTTAATTTTTCTAACTCTGGTAGGTGTTTTCTGTCGACGTAGAATGAATCAGTAGCTACTCTAACCGCGTCATCGGGAAACCTATTTATCATTGATAATAAATTTTTACTCGCATAAGCTAACATCGATGATCTTAAATGAGTATATTGTGGTGACTCTCCTTCAAGATAATTAACCACGGTACCTAATTTTGTTCCATCTGATAAATAGATATTTTCTCTGCTACAAAATATTCCTTTTTCAGCTGTATCAGCTATTATAAAATCTAATTCAGCCTCATCCATAATTAATCTACAATGATGTCGTTGATGATCGTACGCACCACCCTGAGTAAATTTACCAATCATTTTTCTACCTAAATCTTTTGCATCATCATGTTCCGTTGGTAACCAAACATCAGTTTGTTTCTGATATGAAATAATTGATTCTCAGACCGTCAACGACGTCAACATCGCAGAATCTAACATATATCTCAATAACACTATTGGAACCCATCGTTGTTCTGAAAAGTGTTTACCAAACCAAACGTAGCATATTTTATGTAACCCTGCAGCGAACTTAAATGATACAACACGAGCGAAACCTGTTAATGAAAAATCTGGTAATGGGCCATTAATTGATGCTCTGGTCATTTCATCAGTGGGATGACCAAATTGAGTGAAATATTTATTACATTCACCTAATCCTAAAAAACTACCAGGATAACATGATATCATGTCAAACGAAATCATATGAATAAAATTATAATCAGTATTCCATAATCCACCGTGGCCGTATTCGATACAACTTTGTTGAATATCTTTAAGAAATTCCCGTCGAGTTGGTTTCCATAAAAAATTTTCTCCTGCTGCGTGAGCAACAACAGATGGAATAGTAAAGCAATTAGCAAGTAATTCTTTATTTACTGAATATTTTTCTGCTATCGCTGTCATTGAATTATGTCAAGATTCACTTCGATACATATCTCCGTTGGGTCTGACAAACTGATCGTATTTCTCATCACTAGAAAATAACCAGACAGATACTGGATCTGATTTACTTATTTTATAAATAAAATCAAATATATCTTCAGAGTAGAATTTAATATTACGATCCTTTGGAAAAATGGTTACTGATTTACTCCAAGCATGAGAATTATGGTCAATTATTTCAATAGGTGCTCCTTTGGATTTGTACGCAGATGAGTATAATATCTCACCTGATAATGTTTTTACCGTTATAGGGAATTTTAATTTCGCTGATAATGCAGCAACATCATTTATTGATGCACCATCAGCAACTGATTCCGCCAAATTACTTATTTTTTCTTTTCGTAAATCAGTTAAACTTTCCACGTCGCGCGTTTGTAAAGTGTTCTATCACTCGCTCAGCTACGCATTTTATTTTAACTGACATTTTCATTTTAGTAAGATTCTCAGCAATAGATTTATTTAATCTGTAAATACCGTAAACAACAGCTGCTACCGGATATGCTCGTGAGTAATATGGTTTATCAATACCTGTTAGTAATCCTGGTCGAGAATTATTACTTTTTTCCACCTATTACTGGATTACGTTTATCACGTGTAATCCAAACGTCGTTCTCATTATTCACAATAAATTTTATTCTGAATATAAATTTATCGTTACTGAGTGAGCTAATTATTTTCTTAGCTCGTGTATCGTTCATAGTATTGCTGCTTTCCACGTTGACCAAACATGAGCTGCTCCATCATCGTAAAATTCTTTTTTCGCCTGGTCTACTTCAGGAATAATATATTCAGTCTCATCAAGATCAAATAACATATTATAATTTAAACAAGTATTTAAATAATAATGAATCAGTGTAAATGGCTTATGGTTGGTTCGTTTACTTGTAATAGATCATTCAGAAAAGAATTTTGTGGAATACATCTAGCTTACATTAAACGAGGTGGAGTTGGAGGTGTATCAGATGTACTATTGGGATTCGTGGAAAAACACGTATTTGAGCACAATGTGGTGGAAAAAAATACAGAGAACTAAAAAGACATTACGATAAAAAAATCTCCCGATAGTAATATTGCTAATAAGTGCGAAGAAGATTATTTAAATAGATTTTCAAACAAGCTTTGATTTAAACAAATAGATAATTGTATATGAATCCTACATTCAGGAGACATCCAACCATTGATAACTACGAAGCATCAAGCGATGGTACGGTCAGCAATGTTAAAACAAAAAAATCAGTCGGTAACGTTAATATGTTTGGTTATCTCAAATTTACTGTAAATCAAGGTAAAATATCTTATTTTAATCACAGATTTGTGTTTGAATGTTTCAATGGACCAATTGAAAATGGTTTAGTAATTGACCATATTGATGGAGATAAACTTAATAATTCCATAGAAAATCTTCAAGCAATAACAATAAGTGAAAATAATTTAAAAGGAAATACTGGTAAATTTAGCAAAATTTATAAAGCAGTAAAATCAATTGATACAGAAACCAATGAATAATTATATTTTCAATCAATGTATTCTGCTGCAAAATATTTTGGTATTGATCGAGCTTCAGTACGCAAAGTTGCAGAAGGAATATATAAATCATCATTTTCATATAAATTCGGTTGCTGGATAAAATTTAGTTATTTTCCTCTGATATTATATTTAGAAATAAAATAAATATATAATGAACCAGGAAAATATTGATGAGATAATTAAATCCATTGAAGTGTTAAAAATCAAAGAAATACCATTATCAGATGAATTAGATACTGATAAAATTATGGATTTTGAAACTATAATACAAAACAAACAATAAGGTCGATATACTCTGTCATCTCAATACAGATTCATCAAAAAGATTCAATCTGCGATGTATAAATCACTTATTAACATCGATGAGACAGAAATAAATGATTTTACCCCGTTAAAACGTGCTGTTGAGAAGATTAGATTAGCGTTATCTGAAGAGTACGAGTCTAAAAAAATAATTGATACTCGTGCAAGACAGCTAAGAAAGCTGATCGATAGTGAAAATCAGTAAAAAAAAAATAAAACATATTTTTTTGTTATTTTATTTTTTTTTATCCTGCAAAGTTAAGATTTTATCAATAAATTTATAGACAGAGTTTCTCCACGCAGATCAAGTAGATGTCCGTGTTGATCTGTTAGTGAAAAATTTACTCGTTGTAGTAAATTATTATGACATCGAAGGTAAATTGGATTAATTGGTTCTTGTATGATTAAAAATCCTGGTGGTTCTTTTGGTTAAAATGAATAAAGAATAAATCCCTGATTACCTCGATCAGAAACAGATGCATCAGCTGTATAGCTGTTTTCAACGATATCACAATTAAGATTAACTGCGATGACGTCAGTTATAATTACTATATCAGGTGAAATATATTTCGTCCGGTACTATCTTCAGCGTTATCACGTTTAAGAATAGCTGGTGGTGGTAATTTTTCCTTCCATGCCGCGTGTAATTCGTTAAAAAATTCATCAATGGTTTTAGTGAGAGATTTTTTCATTTCATCTACGTTGTATCCAGGAAATTTATAATTTGGTAATGTTTCCTCAGTTAATCCTATTTCTGCAATAATAAAATAATGTTTTACGACGTGGTTTTTACTATTAATTACTGTCTGAATTAATAATTGATTTATATATTCCATATCATCCACGATTTGATTTAATATTTCTACTTGTTTAATAATTTCGCTACATGAACTCGATGTATTTTTAATACATTCCTGAAAATGTTTTTAAAATATATTTATTTGTATTTCATATTCCTAATTCAAATATTCAAATATTTTAATAACATTTTGTGTGAGAATAGCCCATGATGTATTTATTCCACGTTTATTATCTTCATTGGTTTGTTTAATATTAAAAGTCCACTGAAAAGTATACGTACTAGTTCTTTCATCAATAAGAGTAGTAGAAATACTACCAATTGATATATTTCTCATATCAACTAGATCCCCCATGTATTTTGGATCAATATCATGATAAGAGTTTTTGTCTGTGACATAATTCTCTTTTTTAGGTTCTGGTGGTACTGGTTGCTCTGGTGGTTTAATTACAGGCCACCCTAGTACAGTTCTTATTAAACTCGCATAAATATCAACCTGGTAATCTGAGCTTACTTCAATAACTGATTTCAATGTTGGTTCGTGTACAGATATCTTTATTCCAGGATCATTTCTTGTTGTATTTTTTATTCTGTATATGAGTTCATTATTAATTTCTTCGATCTGATAGCTATCTGTTGGTATTCCAACTGTTTTCCAATCTGGATCATTGGTAACAGGAGTACCATCTTTATTTTTATAAGCAAAAACAAAAGAATTATTTGATTGTAATCCACCAAATGATTTCAATCTGATATTTGGCCAGCTATAGTAAACGCCTAACTGAGCTAGTGCAATTTCACTATAGAAATAGGAGTGGAAAAAATAATACTAAACTCGGGCTTAGTTGAACTAGCTGATATCATTATTGTTTTTATGTGTGTTGTGTTCGTCTCAATCTGCTGCAGTAGCTCGGTCATTATTTATATTGGTATCTTTAATCGTTTGATTATAAATTTTAGTTATTAATGTAAACTCTGCGTGAGATATAATACCATCATTAAGACTCTCTGATAACAACGATGATAATTTTGAATATGCTACTGTTGCTGTTTTCAGCTTATCTTTGTACTCAGCTAATTTAGCATTAGTACACGAAAATATGATTTTTGTTATGATGCTAAATACACCAGCCAACGTAGTGGTGGCAGAAACAACTATGGTAACAGTTATCGGTGCCATCATTGTCATCGCAGATAATATTATACCAGCACCAGCAACAACAGCTGATACTTAGTAAACAACAACATCGATGATAACTAATCTGCGTTGATATTTTTTTATTTTTTTACCTGGTAGATATCGATGATGCTTTTCAACGACGTCTGCCATGCACGTGCTTCATAGTATCTGTATTTTGATGCGCTCATTATTAATTTTGTATCCAACTAAATGGTTGAGGTAATAATTCTGCAATGAATTCTATGCAGTACCATATGTACATTGATTCTGGTGGTATAAATTTATCCTTTTCTTTTTCGGGGACAAAACTTTCAAATCTAAAATTCTCTCCAAGATTTTTATCTATTGGTACAGTTAGTGAACCAAGAAATCTATCTGTGAGATGTCTCCAAGTGTAATTTTTACAAATAATTCCAAATCTCTCTGAGGAGAAAATATTTATTCTGTATATACCAGTAACCGTGGTATTATATTTTAAAGTATTGTTTGTTTGTGACCAAATAAATAATTCTGTTGCATTAGCAAATAATAAATTTCGAAAATGGAATGTATCAGGTGGAATTTTTACAAGATCAAGTTTTCTAACATTTTCTTCAATTTTTTTTTGATAATCACTAAGTTTAAAAAGTTTTTTTTATTAATCTCATCGATGTCCTTATCATATGTAATTAAATTAATTTTTTGAATCACTTGGCCACTTAAAATTTCAATATCTTGATTAGTTTGTTTGATGAACTCATCTACATTTTTGATGACGTCATTAATTTTTTTAAATATTTTCTTTAATAGCATTAAAATCACCTACGTGAGTGTCATATTCATTTCGTTTGATTATATCAGTTATTTTAACATTACTAGTTTTTAGTTTTCCGTGTTCATCTTGAAAGACAGCAACCTCATCAAGATCTATTTCTGCTAACGATAAAGGGGCCCCGAGTGGCCGAGTGGTCTAAAGCGCTCTCCTTTACGGATCACTGCCATCTCACCTCTGTCTGCGTGGGTTCGAGTCTAGGATTCGGCCAATGTGGGTATGTGAGAAAGCTTGCCAGTAGCTTCTCGTGGGTCGGTGGTTCTTCCCAGTGTTTTCCCGGGTTCTTCCTCCACCATTAATACTGGCCGCCATGTATAGCCTATCGTGTGCTGAAAAATGGCGTTAAACCCCACAACATCAACATCAACATGCTAACGATAAAAGATTATTAATGTCATCTCTTGTTGCGTATTTAGATAGATCACCAATAGCACATTGTTCTTTTTCTAATATATTTTTTATTGTTCTTGATAACAAAGATCTACCATAAATATCAACCATTTTTTATTGACTATAAATTCTAATACATATGAGTAAGATGCTCCAAATAAAACATTATCAACTGGTTGTAATTCAAATGTTGCTTCAGTATCTTTTTGTAATTCAACTGTTACTGGGTAAATAGAATCAATTGATAATCCAGCTATAATTATTTTAAATTTTATTGGACTAATTACTGATAATCTGTATATACCAGTAACCGTTGGAGTATATTGTATTATATTATCTGTTCTTGTCCACGTTGCAGATAAAGATGATGCTACCACACGAACCATATTATCAAGTAGTTTTTTAATCTCTGCGAGTTTATGCTAACCGTAAGAGGTTTTCCAAAAAATTCTTAAGCTGCTTTGTTTGGATCTAAAGTATTCTTTCTGAAGTTTGTGAAGGTTATTATATGAGAACCATATTCTTCACGTAGAGTACGTAATTTTAAATTTACATCATCGACGTATTTTTTTGTCACAGCATCTTCACCTGCTGTTGGATCTCCTAGTGAAGATATTTTATTTTTATTCATGTTAATTTCTCCCAACATTGTATCACCGGTGCTTTTTACGCGATTACTAATATCTTCATTGACTTTTTTGATAACATCATCAATTTTTTTGGTATCTTCTTTAATAATATTAAAATCACCTACGTGAGTATTATACTCATCTCGTTTGATTTTATCAGTTATTTTAATATTACTAGTTTTTAGTTTTCCGTGTTGATCCTGAAAAACAGCAACCTCATCAGGTTCTACTTCTGCTAACGATAAAAGATTATTAATATCATCTCTTGTTGCATATTTAGAGAGATCACCAATAGCAAATTTTTCTTTTTCTAATATATCTTTTATTGTTCTTGATAACAAAGATCTACCATAAATATCAACCATTATTCATAATTGATTGATTTAATTTACCTGATGTGTACTCATGAACAGTTTTATGATATGGTTTATCAGAATTAGATATCGCAGCGAGAACATTTATTGCTTCACTGCCACATGTTGGAGGATCAGTCAGTGTTTGTGTTGGTAGCGTAGAATACCACGTTGGAGTATTTAACTGAGCTACATAATTTAAAAATTCTTGAGGTGGAGCCAATCCGTATGAGTCAGCGTAAATAATTTCACGTGGATTAATAGCATAAGCAACCCAGTGAGTACCTGGTCCAGTATTGTTATCGAGATTCATAATTCCTGTTTCTTATTTATTTGGATACGCTGGTAATAGATATCGCATAAATACACCTCTGAAAAACTTTATTTTTAAATTTTTAGCAGCGTTAAGTAAATCATAATTAGACATCGGTGTTATTATTTTCCTTACCATGACGGGGGTGTTCCTGGTAATCGAAGGCCTTTTCCGTACCATGACGGGGGTGTTCCTGGTAGTCGAAGTCCTCGTCCTTTTTTTTACTATATCTCCCACCGAGCATTTCTTTGCTGCCATATCTGATGCTGTTCCAACAGCACCTAACGCAGCTGCTGTTGCTATAGCTGGTGCAGCAGCAGCGAATAATGCTGGTAAAGCAGCTAATAGTGGAAAAACCCACCTATTTTAACCATATCTTTTATAGCACTCGGAGATAAACTAATTTGTACTCCGATGTTAGATGATTTAGCTTTATTAAAATGTTTTTGCTGTGTTTTAGTGATTGATATTTTATTTGGTCCACCTTGAATCTGATTATTTTTTAGTGTTAATTTTACCCCACATTTTATGCTGTATCTGATTGGAGCTTTTTTTGTCTGACTTGGAGTCAGAGTCACACTAACATGTTCATATGGCATTTTATAAGTAATATGGTTGATTTAAATTACATTTTCTCCACAGAAGCATCAATAATTCTCATTCTACTATCAATACCTTCAAGAATCATAGTTCTATCAATGGGTATAACAGCAACAGCTCTAAACACATCATTTCCTTTATCTATTCTAGCCTTAAAATGTATATCAACAACAGATTGTTTTAGCAGATCAAAATGTTCTAGTGAAAAGTAATAGATCGGATAGAAATTTTTAAAATCCAACTGAGATATTTGCAAACCAGTAGCAACATTTTGATCTCGACCCATATAACTCCATAATCGATGATAACCACGTGCTATTGAATTATGTGCATAATCTAATGAAATTTCTTCAATTGGTTCTTGATGTCCATTTATTCTCAGTGAAATTTCACTAGCATTAAAATCATATGACTTCTAGTTTGATCATTTAATCTATTAGCTAGTTGAAGAGCTATAACGATATGCCTCGGTGCAGAAACACCCTGCTGAGATGCTATATGACAAGTATAATTACCATTAGTATTATTTTGAATACTATCACTAACTGTTGTCAACCACGATACAATAAATTTACCACCCTGATTCATAAAAGACAATTTTTTTCTTCAATTATTGACGGTGTCATCGATGACATCCACAATGTAAGTTTTTCTAATACAACTTTACCGTTATCATTTGCACCAGCACCTGCTTCTCTCCAGATAGCATCGTTGCTATCACCTTTTCGATAAAAGACAATTGTGTGTTTAGCTCCAAAAATAACTTTTCTAAACCATCTGCAGAATCCAAATATGTGTGATAACGGAATAGCACATGAAAATCTTCTATTATCGCCTGATAACATACTTTTACGCGCAGCAAATCCAAGATTAAAATTAGGATTAGGACCTATAACAACTGGTGCTACATCAGCATTTGTATTAGCATCACTAGTTTTCTTTGGTGTTTCTATTCTATATTGAGTAGAATCAGCGTTATTAGAATTATCTTTAGTAAACATCATACTAGGACCAGCTGATCTAGTAAAATCATCTGAGTATCTTGCTAAGCCAATAATTGTTGTTGCAACATCAACGTTATCATTAATTGATTCAATTTCTTTTCCGCCAATCATGTAAGCGGCGCTCTTAAATAACGCCATAATACCGTTATTAACTAATCCAACCTTAAAGGATGCACCATAATTAGTATCATCATTTTTTCACGATATGACCAGCAACCTCGATAAATGCCTCGTATGGCAGAAAATACCTTGTTGTGTCTTGTACTTGTAATTCAATTCGACTGCTACTATTTGGTGTCATCGCGTCATACGAGTAGTACTGAAAATCTCGTACTGATTCATCTTTCTCTATCAGCTCATCGAGTTTAAAAGCGTCATTAGATGTTTGCGAGAACATTTTATAATAAAATATTATCGTCTAAAATGAAGACTACCTCCGTATGCGCTAGTATTTATTATCTCATTCTGCACTAATGATGCTAATTTCTGATTAGCAGAATCATTTATTATTTTACTAACATCACCGGGCATCTCAGTTGTACTTGGTAATTTTACAGCTGATTTTTTTCGTCGTATTGATTTTAATATTCTATCTTTAACGGCGTCAAATGCTTTACTAGCAGCAGCACCAACTGCAGCAGCAGCTTTATCGAGAACAAAATCCATTGCTTTCATCGATAGCTGCTTAGCAATAGGACCGAGTTTAGGTGCTATTCGTGTAACAAGTCCTAATTCACCACCGTATGTGATTTTATACATCGGTAACCGCGAGTTTGCCACGCGAGCTGGTAACGATGCGCGATGACCTTTATGTACGATCATTTTATTTATTATTTAATTGTTTAATCGCTATAGTCGTCGACGAGCTCATCAATAAGATCACGGTAAATAGCTACATCAATAATATTACCCTGAAATAATCTTCTGCAGATATCAGTTGCTTCATTAATTATTTCGTGTGAGTTATTTCCAGCTCGTTTTCCCCCAATAAGAACCTCTAATCGAGATACATCGTTGACAACGTTGTCAGGGCAGATATTATAACCGCTGCCTGTGGTTTCAGGTGCATCTTGAAAATCTTCTGGTGATTCTGGTCGTTGAGATTTTTCTGGTGATTTTGGTCATGATGACCTTAAAGTAAATAATGGAGACATAACTTTTCCTGTTAGCTTATAGTCTGTTACTTCTTGATAAAATTTTTTAAAATCTGGGTCATTATAATCAAATTCTTTATTTCTAGAAACAAAATATAGTCCACATAATTTCTGATATATCATTAAGAAACTTTTCATGTAAGTAAAGATTTTTATTTTCATATCCATACGCAGCTATTGAAAGAGCTTTTTCTTTATCTTGAATATAAGATCTAGTATTTGGTGTAAGCATCCTAGAAAAATGTGCTAATTCTGATTTACTTTGATGTTTTCTTAATAGAGGTCTACGAATTGTTTTTTGCTGAGTTTTATCTTCTTCTTCCTGCTGCTGAGCTTTATCTTCTTCTTCCTGCTGCCGAGTTTTATCTTTTTCGTCCTGCTGCTGAGGTACTATTATACTACCTTTCTTTTTTTCTTTTTTTGCTATTTTCTATTTTTCTTTTTCTTCTTTTATTTTTTCTGCTTCTTGTTTCTCGTATTTTGATGCATCTGATGCACCTCGTATAAATGCTTCATAAAGATGATCATTTTTACTTAAACGTGTAATATTTCGTTTTGTTTTAAATACTAAATCTTTCCATAAATTATTGCTATTAATTTTAGAAAGATATTCAGGTTTTAAAAAATGTTTTCTTTCTCTAAAAGAAGAGTGAGCAAAAGCACCAAATTTATATACGTCGTCTTCATTTGCAAAAGAGTGTTTTTTTATTACTTGTAAACCATCTTTATTAAGTTTTCCCCATGGAGAGATTTTTTCAGATTCATCTTCAGGTTCTGCGGGTTCTTCATCTTCAGGTTCTGCGGGTTCGTCATCTTCAGGTCCTGCGGGTTCTTCATCTTCAGGTTTATCCACATCCTCAGCTACAACTCCTGCTTTAGGTTTATATCTAATTTTAGGTTTATATTTAGCTCTAGACTTTTTGGTTTTAGATGGTCCAGGTACAGGTGCAGCAACAGGTTGAGGTCGAGTTTGTTCCTCAATTTTTTTCAACACAGGAAGAATACCACGTTTTCTCACTTCAGGATCGTCCACATCACCTAAAATAACTTTTTCAGTGGTTTCAGTTACTGGTTTAAATAATAATTGGGTTGATTCAGCAAATCCTTCCTTTGCATCTTGAACTGCGCGTATTTTTCGTTTAACTGATTCTCTCACTGGTAAACATTCTTCTATTGCTTTTAATCTCTCTCGTGCTATTCTGGTTCTAAGTGCTTCTCCTACGTCCATTAATTATAAAATAATTATTAATTTCAATTTGTATATTAAAACTAAAAAATATATTTTTTGTAAAACTCTGATATAAAATTCTAAAATTACGATAGCAGCAGGGAGGGTACTACCAATAGTTTTGTGACAAAAAGGTAAACAGATAACAACAAATATAAGGGAGAATATTATTTTTCAGCTACCATTTCGAATAAGGGTTTATTCACAGGTTGGGGTTCAACAAAAATAAAAACCTTCTAGGAAACGTTTATTTGTAAATCTAAACCCTTCTACGAGATAATTTTCCATGGAAGGTTTTTTTTTTGTCGGAATCCTTAGGTCTGTTCGCCCTCCCTGCTGCTTGGAGTCCAAAAGTCTCTTCTTAATCTGTCTTCTCTCTTATATGCGAGTCCACGTCTCTAATGATATCCACTATGTTCTTACTGTTCCTATAACCTAAAACGACTTCTCCTGCTTCCTTCATTAATCTGTTGAAATTGTCTATGGTCAGCGCTGTCTCATCTTCTAGAACACTAAACCTATTCCTTTGGGCCAGCATAAACTTTATCTTCACTTTTGGATCTTTCAGCTTGGCCACATCGAAGCTCTGATTCCTGGAGACCCCTATCCTAACTTTCCTAAGCTTCAAATTCGCACGTCCTGCAGGGAGTGTTTCCCTCGGCCGTTGATGATGATGTGGTCTATCTGGTTCTGAGTTCTGCCGTCTGGTGACGTCCATGTGAGCTTGTGGATGTTCTTGTGCTCGAACAGGGTTTCTCCTATGACCAAGTCATTCTCTTCACAAAAGTTGACCAGTCTTTCCCGTTGTCGGTCATCACACCTGCTCCATGGCGCCCCATGGTCCTCTCTCTGTCTTTATTGTCTCAGCCGACCCTAGCGTTGAAGTCGCCAAGTAGCAACAGTACGTCATGGCGAGGGACGTCCACTAAAACGGCTTGAAGAGCGTCGTAGAAGGTGTCTGTGTCCTCTTCGTCCGCGTCGTCTATTGGTGCATAGGCCACAACAACAGACAGCTTGGCGTACTTGGAGTTCATCCTGACGTACAACAGGCGCTCGTTCACTGGTTTCCACTGTAGAACGGTATTGGTCTTGTTCTTGCTAATAATGATGGCGACCCCCTCCCGGTGGTCATTGTCTTCCTTCCGGACCAGATGATGACTTTTCCGGAGTTCAACTTCTGCTTGCCGGCACCAGCCCATCGTGCTTCTGTTACACCCATGAGGGTGAAGTTGTAGTGATTCGACTCGCTCACTGCTTGTGCCAGTGTTCCAGTCTGGTTGAGCGTTCGCACGTTCCAACATCCAACTCTGATCCATGCTTTTGGCACAGGAGTTCCGCTATCGGGATGGGGACTTCCTTGCGGTTTTGTTCTCCATCCGTCATAGAGCCAGTTACCTGGTCTGCTTCGCACCCAGCGCCGGTTGTTGTTTGTTCCCTGGTTGTCGTTTCCGTAGCAAGAGTTGTTTTTACCGAGGTGGGGTTGCTACCACGCCCAACCCTCCTTGTTTTTCAGCCGGGCTTGGGACCGTCCTTAGCGGAGTTCCATATTGATATAACTCATACACAGCTATAGCCTATGCTAGATTCAGTAATCGATAAAGTAAAGGATTTTGGTACCTTCATATGGTGTCAAGATTGGGATTTTATTTTTTAAAACTTACTCACGCATTTATATATTATCCAGTTTAACGCGCATAATTAGCTTTCGAAAAATATGTTTATACTGTAATGTTAAGTTTGAATAACAGTTCCTTCATATACCTTTGCAATGACGGATACAAAATGTCTGGCATTTTAAAAGTCCTATGTTATTAAACGTAACAAGAGTCATGATTGTGACGACTTTTATTAAACATACTTGTCATGGCGGCCATTAGGAGATGCATCGCATCTACGTGTACAAGGCCTATTGAACACTTTATAAAACCGAGTACAACGACGATACAACAGGTTTCATTTTGAACAAACAGTGCAGGCTATAACTCGATTTTCAACGTATGGCGGACACGGTAGTGATCCACATTTGGCCTGAACTATGTACATCAGATGCCCTTCTTCATTAACAATGCTTCCAGGTCTTGACTCTGGGTTTGCATCCACGCAAACGTAGTTTGTCGCTCCAGGGTGACTATAACGCCCAGACATCAGATACCCTGTGTATTCCATGCTCCACCCTGGGTAGCAACTCGTTCTAGCAGGGATCATGAGTATGTTTACGCGTGTAGTTCTACACACAGAACATGGCACGTCAAGCTCACTTGAGACAGTCAAAAAAGGATTAGTTCCACTGTATACTTTATACTCTGTACCGTAGATCAATCCACTCGCATCAGTATTTCCAACATTCGCCCCCCATGTAGGATTCTCTGGCAAGCAAAGAAAGTCAGCTGCACCGCCAGTGTGAGTCCAGAATGAACCACCAGCAAATCCTAGGGTAAAGTAGTAAATTATTGGCAGTGCATATTAAATAACGCAAAACTAATAATCATCAAGGAATGTGTCTCATACTGCTTCAGCCGATCTCACTTCCATTTATGAGTATCTGAACGGGTTTTGAAACACAAAATGCGATACAATCAAACGGTATTTGTCGGGTACGTGGAGTCAAAGTTCAACAACGGTAGACATAAATAACCGTAAAATAATAAAACAACAAGGATCATTGCAACAGCTTTTCAGTTGCAGTGAGATTCTTGGAAGCGGTCACAGAGGGTAGAACACTTAGTATAAAGAAAGTTGCATTGGAATATGGTAAGATATTGTACGATAACGCATCGGAGCGATTGAAAAATAAAATTTAGCAAATGATATGCAAATATTACATTACGCGAAAGGATCTCTCATTGGTTGTGGTAAAAACTTTACGAGTACTGTCTCGTCAGTAACAACACCTTCTTTGATTCTTGATGACTCAAATGTATGTTGGGCTTATGCTGATATAATCGGTTTATATTTAGTATATTGTCCCAAAGAGACAGTAATGTCGTTGATCAATAGATACTAGAGTTACAAGAAAAACCTCACCTATAATAAAGGCAGCCTATCTTCCATCTATTTAACAGTGCTTATTATAAAGGATATCTTTTTAAACATATTTAAACATAAAAAGAAACTAGATTTGTAGACTCCTGGAATTAACTTTTGTGTTATTTATGTTAACAATGAGAATAAATAACTATGACATACATATAAAAATCTAACATAACTCAGGTAAGTGTCTAATTTTACTTTGTTGATAATGTTATTAAGCTCATTTGATTTATATTTTGAAGTAGAAAAATCTTCGAAATATCACATGCTAAGGCTGTGATTTGATAAGAATGTTTTTGCAGAGTTTTGAACAAAAACCATTATTTAATTACATGTATCTTCCTCACTTATTGGAACATTGAACAACAAATGACACCGTTATCACAAATATGTAGATCGATAAAGTTTTTCATCAATGACATTGAAGTCTTTTGGTCGATGTCTTAAAAATGTTCCTTAAAGGTATGACTCGTTTTCGCGAAATAACCCCCAATTTGACAAAATTTCTAATTTCATTGCTAATTAACTTAAATATGTTTGTTGATCATCATGAAAAACCTGCAATTGACTTTCTTACAGATGGGAAGCAGGTTATCCAGACCGCATGCTATCCCGCATAGGTATGTGTAGCATCTATTTACATCGCTCTATCCCTCCAACAAAAATATGTGTTACATCTATACTTATCACCTGTTCAATCAGATCTTCTACAAGTAAACATATATCTGATACCAAATATGGTTCTGCTCAAATATAAGTATGTATGTAAGCAACTATAGAATGGTTAGCTGGAGATGTATTATAACCCTTCGCTATGAATCAATTAGAATGACACGTATAGCGGCGGTAGCTCAGTGGTTAGCGGTTTTGAATTCTACCCTCATACCTGAAAGGGTCAACTGCTGTGCTTTGTCCATGTGAAAGGCATTTTAATTACATCAAATGGACTAAATAACTTAATTATGTTGCGATGCCGTAATGCTCCGAATCAAGCTAATCTGTATTCGCACATATGGCCTGGGGCGATAAAAATTTCTACAGTGTGCACGAGTTCATGCAAATGTCAATAATTCGAGCAAGGGATAACTTGCCATGGAACAACACATCGTGCTTCTTACATCATCGTGCCTCACGCGATCGTATCTCCCTCACACTAGTATGTTTCCCTACTGGTATTCGGTATAAAAACTATGCCATGTTATGTTGCGATAAGGCAACTCATGTTCCACTCTGACTTCTCCCACGCACATATTACATTAACAACGTCAATATATTGTTTTGTATAGCTATATACCAGCTGAGCAGGTGAAAGTTTCGATTCACATTTTCTTTGCAAAATTCGTTTTCTGTAAGATAAACATAACAGCCATAACCATGCTATTTTGTATTTATCTTATCTGTTAGGAATCTGAGAGAGAGAGAGAGAGAGAGAGAGAGAATTAGTTAGACAATTGTTTAACGGTTATCGACATACTAAGATACAGCGTCTTACCTTTGTATACTAGGTCTGTACCGTTTTCTGGACATGTGTTCCTTCCCCATCTTACGTATGTCGATCCAAGTCCTTGAGATAAGAGCAGTAACATATTTCCTTTAAATAAGTAAATCTAGTAGCCTATAAGCACAATTATCTTTCCAAAACAAACGAATTCACCTGCTGAAATTTATTAGCCCGAATTTTCTCCTATACTCAAGAGCAGATTGGTTGTAAATCACCTAATTCTGATTAAGACAGTACTATGTTAATGCCAAGGGAATTTGAAAAGTTGTCAGAGTGATCATCATACCTGAGGGAGTCATTTATATTGCGCCATGGGCTACGTAATTTTGGCGAAAGATATTTTTGTTTACGGACGAAAATGAATGATACAATTTACTTTACACAAAATAAAAGCATGGCGTTACAACTGCGTTGAGGTAGGGGTCGTATTGCAATGCAGTCTAATTTACAATTATATTACTACCATTCATTTCTAAATGTTCCCTTATTGTGAAAAACAATAATTATGTTTGATGATTGTAAAGATAATATGAGATTTAAATTAGTACGTTAAGGCTAAAGCAGGAGTACGACCATAAAAGATGAGTAACGTTTGGAATATCAGTTATATGATGTTTCCAAAGGCATGCAATTTGTGTAGCTGATGACTTCTTTATTGTAAGCCATATTGTGTAATATTTGTTTGTGCATTAGTGTTACCAGTAGATTTGAAAGCCCATGTTATGAGCAGAACGTATCTTACACCCAAGAACACAACGCGTTTATTGTCTTGGTGGGATTCTTCTATAACTTTACATTTACTTATTTAATTAATGTAATTTATTACATATCATTATATTAGATAAATGATATAATTCCCGTCAGACAAAAATGATTATATCTGAGATTAATAAAGTTAAAGCACGGAGGCGAAAGACAAATCAAAGATGGCGAAGTTCCTGACAACGTTTTCGTGCACTTCTATTATTTGGCATCATGCAATTAATTAAGATCTAAAAGACTCGATTATGTACACAACACCTTTTATCAGGTTGAAAAGTATTTAAAAGCCTAAAGATAATTTTGAAGAAGCGATTGAAAAATGAATATTTTAAACAGAGTCGGAGGAATAATCTTAAACATAATGTAATGGAACACAAGAAAGCATACCATACATATTGAGCAATGATATCAGATATTTTCTTTCTCAACGGTTTTGTTAAATGATGACAACTATTCAGACAAAACAATTTCTATATTCAACAAACTTTAAGACATTTGTGTAACATCAGGTAATTCCAATATATCGCCAGTGCTGAGAGGATATGTTGATATCCCACAAAAGACCATTTCCCAGAAACGTTAAGTGTAATACGCTAAATTAATCGTTTCATAAAATGAATCACATAACGGAGGGAAATATGGTTGTTAACTTTTTAAAAATTACAGATGTCGAAAGTAACAGTTGGTTAGCTTGATAGAATATTGCATTGGCTTCGGGAAAAGTAATAAAGTACACATGCTGAAGCAATTGAGATTTGCACAAAGAACCGCACAAAAAAGAATAATAAAAGACACTTACCATTTGATTTATTGTCTATCAGTCGCTGAATTTCGAGATGTTTCTCCTTTACATCTGTTTCAAGAACTTTTACCTTTTCCTGAAGTTGCATAAGGATAGAATCCGTTTCTCTCTGAGAAAATTCAGCTCTTAGAAGTCTCTCTAACAATTTGTACTCGTAGTCGAACCTTGGACAGTCACTTGTACCAGACGCTTGGGTCTTTTGTGACTGGCTGCCAACACCAAGGAGTGTGAACAATAAACATTGAATGAAACACATCATCTAAGTTATAGCATTAAAGCATACAAAAATATATTGCTATTAATTCAAAAGATCTTCTCAAATACATGTAAAGACGATGGCTGATACATTAGATGAATGTCTTGCAGTAATGAGGAACGTAATGATAACCGACCTGAAAATCAGCCTCTACGATTTTATCAAGCCATGAAACGAGCCTTTAATTGGTTAAAATTACATCATGTGACATAGGAATCTACCAGTTATTTCAAAATGAAATGTTCATGTTTAAATAGTGTGTAGTTATTTATATTATATTAAGATGTTTGCAAGAAGGATATGAAGACAGCAAACATCAATGTCAACGACTGGGAGAGCTGTGCAAACAACCGTTCCAGCTGGCGTCTAGCTGTCAGGCAGGGAGTTCAAAACGAAGAGGAAAAGAGAAGAATAAAGCAAGCTGAAAAGAGAGCTAAAAAGAAGGATAAGCAAAAGCGTACTTTGGAGCTATGCCATCGTCTCTCGTAGACGGACGGATGCCAAGAGAACAAGAGAAGTTATTTATAGTAGTTACACAATAGGAAGACCTGGGCCAATAAATTAAATCTATCCATGTTAAACTGGTTAGCCAGTTAGTATCTACCTTAAACCGGTGTTATGTGTATTTAATTTGTATTGTTTGCTGGATCGTCTCAATGGTTATGCTATATATACATGTGATTTGTAATTGATCTTAGCCAAATGTCAATCTAGTCGTCTTCTTGATCAGTGACATTTACTCTGTAAACAACATAACACACAGCTAATATTTCTGTACGACGATAGATTAAATATTCAGATCAGTATATATGGAGGAAAACATATTTGCGTCTATCTGAATGTATGATAATAGTTATTCACTTGGTAATTTCTAAGCATATTGACAGCCTTGTATGTTTTGCAGAGGAGACTGGTTTTTATCCGGGCTGGATTATCGTGTTTAAACTTTTTATATCAATATTGTTTGCATGAAAATTTACTCAATCCTGCCTTACAATTAGGAGCAGAATCAGCCTTATTGTAGTTTTTTGGTTAATAATTGATTTGATACTTGGTGCCCGGCCAGGAACTTTGTCAAGACTATGATAACCTCAAGTTCAAGAATTGCATCCAGATTGACATTAGAACCTACCTTGATGAGCAAAACCATTTATGTCAAATGGTTCTATATCACATATTGGTGATTATGGCCAGTCAGTCACTATTAATATTGTAAGCAATACAGGAACTTCTCAAAGGTCTTTTATTATCAGGTATTTTGCATTTTTTGTGAGGTCTTTTAATGAAAGTGTTCTTATTCAAAGAAATAGAGTACGGCTGTGTTAAAGTTCCTCTCAATTGTGTTAATTGGTCATCAGACTTATTCTAACAACTTGTGACGTTCGGAACTGTGACTTCTATACTCATCAAGTGCT
The DNA here is from genome assembly GCA_028554795.2 of Sinohyriopsis cumingii. Taxonomy (NCBI): domain Eukaryota; kingdom Metazoa; phylum Mollusca; class Bivalvia; order Unionida; family Unionidae; genus Sinohyriopsis; species Sinohyriopsis cumingii. The sequence continues at coordinate 17,463,883 of CM068841.1, forward strand.
TTCATTTATTAGTAGGAAATGACCTAGCTGGAAATAAGTTTTGGGCTACTCCACTCGTAACTAACAACATTGTTTGGATCAAAAAGTCGAACTAATTGAAAATGCAAACTATGATTTATTTGCTTCTGGTATTTTTCAATACAAGGCTATTAGCGAACTGAAACCACACAATGATGTGTTTGCTATTTCGTAAACATGGGGTTCTTACAAGGAAATGGAGACTAACTGAGATACTTGCTAGTGATCAGCGGTTATTGATCTATTAAATTGTTGTTTCTAGGTCGTACTGACAACAAGTTCTTAGTTTAGCCCATTAAACATCTTTACTTGGTTATTTAGGCGTCAGTATTATTTGTCACATGATCTTGAATCATTTTATTGGCCAAATATTTAAAGTGATGATTCTGATTTACTGTAAATTGTTTCACACTTTGTCGAATGTTTGGAAAAACTAAAAAGAAGATAAATAAGGCTCATCTGCAAACAATTTCTGGATTTGACAAACCATTTAGCAACAAAATGCGAGACTGTGTCGGTTCTTTACTTAAGACCGAATAAAATTGAATGTAAGATATGACAGAAATACAGAGGAAAGGTGTGCCAAGCCTGCTAATAAAGTTCTGTTTGTCTTGTTCATACCTCAAAGTCCTCTTCTAGCTACGTATTATGGTCATCATGTAGTTAAAAAGAAATTAAGTTACGTTATATCATTAACAAGCCTGGGAGGCGAAGGCAAAAACAACTCTCGCATATACATATGTTAAAGTAATATGTTGACGAAGATAGCCCTGCTTATCATTCAGTCATTTTATTTGTACCTGTCCCAAGCTTTGAGGATTTAAACGTTGGAAACCAATCGGACTGTAGTAACATTGGAATAACTAATTTTCGGAATTCAGAAATATTGTATAATCATGACCCGAAATATTCACACCAGCAGCTGCAAGAAAGGAGTGAACTAAAACAGCTATTATTTGAATATGACGACACGTTTCCAGATGTTGGAACAGCAACAAATACAATGTACCATAATGTTGAAATTGTAGATTCCACACCTGTGAGTCAGCATCCGTTTAGGATTACTCCTCTCAAAGAGGATGGGTGATTAAATACATTCTGTATTTGCCGAAGAATTGATTTTAAAGAGCAAAAGTAACAATGATTGTATTACACAATGTATTCTTGTGCCGAAACCAGATTATTCCTTTCGCAGATACACCAATTATATAAATGTGAACAGTGTCACCAAAACAGATTTATTTCAATTGCCAAGAATCGATGACGGTATTGACAAAATGGGAAATCTATAATATGTCAACACTATAAAGTGATACCATTTTGGAATGAAAGTTTGACTTTGTGTTTCCAAAGTTCATTGAACATGATTACAAATTGCTCTAGATAATTGTTACAATTTAATCGATGACGTCATCATCTACAACGACACCTGAAAAGCTCACTTGGAAACCATTCGCACATTTTTTGATAGATTTTGTGTTACATTTTTAGAACACATCATGTTAAGTCAAACATACAGACGTTAAGGTTAATTCCTTGCCTATCAGTAAAAAGCAGCTGATTCAATTTTGGGTATGGCTCGATATTGTGTATTTGCGCCAATTTTTCCATAATTACCGAATCACTGACCAATTTGTTGATTAAGAACATAAGTTCTATTAGTCTAAAAATGTTCGGTGGCTCTTGAGAAATTAGAGTCCATACTTTAGACTGCACCAGTTCTTTCAGCTCCAGGTTTTATTATATCGTTTATAATGTCTGTTGATGTAAGCGATATTTTGATTTTTAGAGTATTGAGTTAAGAAGACAAAACCTATGTAGACCATCCAGTAAGCAACATTTCGAGAAACTTAAACAGCTACCAGAGACATTATTCCACAATATAGAAGGAATGTTTGGCTTTGATATTTTCTTTGAAACACACCTTCTGCAATTATTCTAATCAATGATCACAGTCGTTTTACTTTCAAGATGATAAACACAACTCAGATATTACTAAGGGGTCTGATGTTGCATAAATACAAGATTCTAATCAGGCGAATCAAGGAAAATATAATCTAATTGCAGATGCACTTTTACGTACGTAAAAGTAGCATATTGCTTAATGTACATTTCGCGACATATTTTTTATGTAATCGTGATCTTATGTGTATTTGGATAATGTGTAAAATAAAGCTTTGTTATATTTTTTCTTGATGAATGGAGGTGTTATGTATATTTATTTCGTTATTTTTTGATGGTTTTTTTTTCTCTTATGTCTTGTTATTGGAAGAATCCGAAGACTGTTAACGCATTTCCAAATTCCAGGATATTAGATCGTTCGAGACTACATTCACATGAACAGTTTTAATAATAAAGGTTATTTGGAAATCAATTGGAATCTAAAATTTGGACTTTTAGTGGAACGTTTATGATAATTTGAGCTTTAAATCACAATACTATAAGTTCTGTTTAAATTTTTACATCATGATCTAAGCAAATAAATTATTAGTAAAATGTTCCAAACCTTTTGGTTTTCGCTCTTTTCATTTACTTAGTTTCAGATTATGGAGTAACACCGGTTAAACAGGTTTTCCAAGAAACGCAAACAAAAGGGCAGTTATGTTTCATAATTTTCAAGGTTACTCACCGAGAGTTATGTTTCATAATTATTTTAAGGAGACCGTCTTTTCACACATTTTGAAGTTGAAATGAATAAAAGCTGAATTGAAGTTGAAGTAATTTGAAGTTGAAGTTACCAAAATGTTCTGGTCTTAAGTATCTGCAGTCCTGTTTAATCGTTAGGTCCTAGGTCACACGGAGTCATTTGGTTTGTCCCTAATGTCAAGTATCCTGGTACGTGCCCGCTAATTATTTGACCCATGTTTCCGTTTGGTCAAGTTTTTAAATTATTTCCTGAAACGCCATTTTATACTCTTCAGAACAAGTTCTTCATTTGTGCGTAAACGTCTAATTTTGACCCTAAAAATCGAAACACTGTCACTGTCCTACCGAACATACAGGACAGAATATCTGAGTCCACCAGCAAGGCGTGTTATTTGAAATTCGCTAAATAGGTGTTCGCTAGTACATAATTATATAATACTAGAGACATGAACATCAGCCTCTATGGTAAATACATATTTAGACACAAAGGCGTTGGTAGATACGGTATTATACATGGCTAGTGTGCTAGAGTGGCTAATTTCAGAGTAATGTGGATGAAATATACGGAACAGGTTATACATTTTGTCTGAAATACGTCACGTTTCTGTGTTTAGTCAAATGATACATAATATCAACGACGCTATGATAGTCTTCACTGCAGGGACGTCATTTCGACTTTTGTCCGAAGGTGAGGAGACAAAACTTGAATGGGTGCGTGCAAAACTAGACGGGCTTGTTAATTTTCGTATATAGGCTACCGCAGTTTTATAGCACATGCAAATTCGGGAAAGGGAGAGGAGCAAATGCCCACCGCCCCCTGCCCCCAAATTACGTCCCTGCCTCACTGACCCAGAAGTTGTACACGAAAATTAACATTACCTTTTAGTGAATCTAGCTATGTAGTCCTAACAAGTGATAACGTACCTAGGTTAGGTTATATAATTTCTGTAAAAAAAAAATCACTCTGAGTTCATAAAATTAAAGTATCTTTCATTATACTAGTTATATCATATGGTTTTGAACTTTGAAACTGTTTACGCGACATTTTGTTGTTGAGTTTAATTATAGTGGCGTGCGCACAATTTTGCCTGTCCTACTTTTTTCTGACTGCACCGCAGCCTGCTAGTTGTTCCTGGGGAAGGGGACGGTGCCACCTCCCCCAGGCTTTTATGGATTCAAGGAATCCTGATAGTTTGGCCTCCATCTGTGGGTCCATAAAGGTCCCTACAGGTGAATGGTTGGCTGTCATTAGTGGGAAGAAGAGCTCGGGAACGGTCCTTCTTGCTTCACATCGCTGGTTTCTTGTTGCATTTGCCTGGTGTTTCTTGCGTTTTTCTTTTTATTTTTGTATTTTTTTTTCTCGATTGTTTTTTCTTCTTTTTTTTCTTCTTTAAAATGTTCTAAAAGGAGGGGGGATGTTCTATGCTGTTTATAGAGGTTCTTAGTAGATGTCATGTATGAAGAGAGATTGTTAAGGTTATTGTGGTATTACTAGTGGAGGTGTTTAGGGTGTGTTTCCTACGTTATGTTATTTATAAGTTTTTAAATATTACCTCTTTAAGTTATTTATTAATTGATGTTTTTAGAAATTGAATGTTATTTATACTTTATTTAGCAAGAGACCGGAGTCCTAGCCGATTACACGGTTCGTTAAGGACATCTAGGACCGGAATCCTAGCTGATTACTCGGTTCGTTAAGGACATCTAGGACATCCGATTTTGCAGTTTCCTTAGTTTTTTATAGGTGCTTCGGAAGTGAATTATCTATTAATACTTTTATAAAATTGAATGATATTTTATGGGTTTTTTATGTGGTGGCTTCTAAATATATTTAGCTAGTTACTGGGTCTTTTGGTTTTGTGGGGATAGTAATTATATTTTGTTCCTAAGTCCTGCTGAGTCTATGAATTGATTTATATTTTTAGATGCTGATTGTTTATTTTTATTAGAGTCCATAAGTAACTCTGGGTATGTGTGTAGTGATCCAATCTCATTTTGGTTTCTGATAAATATTTTCCGAGCGGGTTGATATTTTGGGCATATATTGAATACGTGGTGTAGATCTTCGGTGGTGTGGCAGTTAAAGCAGTTAATGGTTGCTGGTTTGGGTCCTATAAACCTTCCAAAATTGCTTGCTAGTTTAGTTTTTCCAGTTATTATCCTGTTTATGGTTTTCTGTTCTAAATAGGTACCCTTAGGTAGCTGTATGTTCCTATCTACGTTTTTTGGGGTTTCATGGTGCTTTTTACCTTTTGTGGAGGAGTTCCAAAAATCTTGCCATGTTCGGTCTATTTATGTTTGTGCGAAGCTTATTGCTTCTGTAGAGCTATAGTTAAGCTTGATAGGGTTTTGATCTCCTAGTTTGGTTTTTGCAAATTTGTCTGCTGTTTCGTTGCCAGAGATTCCAATGTGCGACGGTATCCACATGAGCTCGACTAATTGGTGTGCTGTGGTGATATCGTCGATTAATTGGCATGCTCTGTCGAGGAATTGTTCCCTAGAGTGTGTATTGCGATTTTGGATCGATTTGATAACGCTTAGGGAATCGCTTATAATGACTGCTTTAGGTATTTGGTTGTCTTTGATCCACTGTAGTGATTCAAGTATAGCCCAGAATTCAGTGGTGTAAATGGAGCAATAGTCAGGTAATCTGGATCCCGTTTGCATATTGAATTCAGAGATGACTATTGCTGCTGCTGTTCTTGGTGGGTTCTTTGTTTTTGATCCATCGGTATATATTTTAACATAGTCCGGGTATTTTTGGTTGATTTCGTTTACCAGTACAGGTTTTAGTAAGTTTTCTTGTCCTTCTTTATTGCCTAATTTGGTAGCTTCAATGTTAATCCTTGGTGGTTTTTGTAACCATGGTGATTTGTTCTGGTCTGTATTGTTTGTTACCTGTTTTTTTAGTAGAGGTATCTTTTCTCTTAGTTCAAGGATTAGTTTGCCACTTGGTGTGATAGGTATGATTTTGGGACAAGCCATGTCAAATTATATGTTATTTGTCACGTCCGAAACGAACCGTTCTAATTTATATTAATGAAACCAACGCTCTCAAAGTTATGATTTTAGTCCATGTAGTAATATGTGCAAATCTATTATGGAACATGTACATCTAGTCGAAGATCTGACTATTAGCAAAATATTATTTAATGGATGTCATTTAATGGAATACAGTAATATGCAAACACAATTCATATTTAAAAAGTTAAATTCGCACTTCAAATTTATCACAGTGATGACACAGTTGAGTGAATGAATTTTTTTACTTCAACAGATCATCCGGCATTTAGTGTTAATATCTGTAATGACGTCACATTTCAAAGGTAATTAAAATGTTCTTCTATAGGATTAACAAAACGAAAGAGATGTCAGATATAAAATACAAGTACACATGTACTGACACTGAAAAAGTAGTAAAGTGATAACTTTTAGTTGCATATTTTAATGATATTGTCTTTGGGTGTACATTGTTAAAATGAATGGTTAATGAATCCCAGTTAATTTGAAGTCAGAACTCGATTATAGATAAATTATTGTTTTAACAATTCGAGTGTATAATGTTGCCAATACATATAATACTAATCATTTCTTCAAGTTTATATCACTAGTCCGAATTCTAATGTGTTTGAAGTTGTCTATGTCGTTGAGAGGAAATATTCATTCTATACAATTGAGAGCTGATTATTTCGATAATTTACTCAATATGGCTAATGATATCTAAAGTAAATATTATTATTCAATCATTTTATTCGCTTTCATATATTGTAATTCTTTGAGAATCGTCTATGGAATATTTTAGCTTCTAACGTAGAATAGGTAAGAATAATTTACTTCACACAAATTTAATATAAAACTATTGCATAAGTTGACCTCTTTAATCGGAATTATTGTGTATATTTAATTAGTATATCGGCTGTCCCCAGTAATACAGATATCATGTACCTTAGAGTGGCGTATGAGTCTAGCAAGGCGGGCTGCATACTTGGGCAATGGGAACACTACCAGTAGAGTACTAGCTGAATAATACAAGCCTGGTGTTAATAGCGATGTCACAAGGTTTTGTCGGTCTTGTGACCTGTGCCAGAAAATTGTATGTAAGGGAAGGGTCAAAGTAGTTCCCAGATGAGAGATACCCTTAATATACACGCAATTTAAAGGAGTAACGGTACATAATATATGGGCAGTACGACCTACCGATATGAAAATCAAATACACTCTTACCTTTTTAGACTATGAAATCAAGTACCCAGAGGCTGCAACATTGTCAAACTTTAAAACGGAACATTGGCCAAAGCATTGGTTGATGTGTTGAGCAGGGTAGGGATGCCAGTGGAAATCTTTACGGATTGGGAGCCAAATTCACCTCTTATATCATGGGCGAGATCAGCAGTAAGCTGTTTTCCGTCAACCAGCTGAACATTATACCCTTCCATCCAATGTAGAATGGACTTGAAGATAAATTGAATGGCACCCTGAAACATGTTACGAAGAATATCCTCGGAACATTTGCTAGACTGGGACCGTTCTGTTCTCGTATCGAGATGAATCGCAAGAACATTTGTGATTGTCGTATTCTTTATTGTTGAACGGGTGGACAATTCGAATTAATATACGGATCTTACGCAAGCTTTGGACAGGCAATGTAACAAACGATGAAGGAAAAGCTACTTACTTGTACGTGCTGAACCTGTGCAAGAAAACTGGAGGCAAATGAAGAACGTGTGAAATAGGGAGTATGCTAAATATTACAATCGCGGAGCGCGAGAAAAAAAATCGTTGTGGGAGATCGGGTGCTAGTTCTCCTTCCTCCAAACACAAACACGTTTTGTTGAATGGAAAAGGTCTATACGAAGTGAAGGAGGTCAAAGGCGAAGTGGAGGCTGCATACTTGGGCAATGGGAACACTACCAGTAGAGTACTAGCTGAATAATACAAGCCTGGTGTTAATAGCGATGTCACAAGGATTTGTCGTCTTGTGACCTGTGCCAGAAAATTGTATCTAAGGGAAGGGTCAAAGTAGTTCCCAGGTGAGATATACCCTTAATATACACACAATTTAAAGGAGTAACGGTACATATTGTATGGGCAGTACGACCCACCGATATGAAAATCAAATATACTCTTACCCTTTTGGACTATGAAATCAAGTACCCAGAGGCTGCAGCATTGTGAAACTTTAAAACGGAACATTGGCCAAAGCATTGGTTCATGTGTTGAGCAGGGTAGGGATGCCAGTGGAAAGCTTTATGGATTGGAAGCCAAATTCACCTCTTATATCATGGGCGAGATCAGTAGTAAGCTGTTTTTCGACAACCAGCTGAACATTATACCCTTCCATCCAATGTAGAAAGGACTGGAAGATAAATTGAATGGCACTCTGAAACATGTTACGAAGAATGTGCTCGGAACATTTGCTAGACTGGGACCGTTCTGTTCTCGTATCGAGATGAATCGCAAGAAAGTTTGTGATTGTCGTATTCTTTATTGTTGGACGGGTGGAAAATTCAAAATAATATACGGATCCTACGCAAACTTTGGACAGGCAATGTAACAAACGATGAAGGAAAAGCTACTTACTTGTACGTGCTGAACCTGTGCAAGAAAACTGGAGGCAAATGAAGAACGTGTGAAATAGGGACGTAAGTATGATAAATATTACAATCGTGGAGCGCGAGAAAAAATTAGTTGTGGGAGATCGGGTGCTAGTTCTCCTTCCTCCTAGCACAAACACGTTTTGTTCAATGAAAAGGTCTATACGAAGTGAAGGAGGGTAAAGGCGACGTGGACTATAAGATCGACATGAATATCAGGTTGAGCATATTTTATGTTAATATGCTTAAGCAATACGCCTAGAGACATATAGACAGTATGTGTTGAACGTGGTTTGTACGACGGTCGTTGAGGATAGCGATGTACGGGGTAGAACAAATTAATGTGAGTGCGGAGTTGACCAAAAATCAGCGTCATCAGATCAACGCGGTCGTGGGATAATTATCGTAGGTATACACCGGTAAGCCAAGTTGTACAACATTGGTAGAATTCAACAATTATTTTGAAATTATTTTGAAAACGTCTGTGTAAATTAGGTTCAAATGTTACCCGGTACTCTTAAATGCACGAAAGAAGGCAGACGAAGAAGTAAAAAAAATGCTGGACTTGAGCGTGACTAAACCCTCTAAATCGCCATTTTTGTCTCCCGTATACATAGTAAGAAAAATGGAAGAGTCCAACTCTTTCAATATTGGCTTCAGTCAAGTAAATAGTGTTACAATGTTCGATGCTGAACCAAGGACAAATGTGGAGGGTCTATTTATGAAGATGTTGAGTAAGCAGTCACCAGTCACCAATATATTTCAAGACTGGATCAACCCAAGGGACGTTGTCGGGTATCCATCGTTGTAGAGTCTCGTGCATGAACGACATCAGTGATCCAGAAGGGGCAATACCGGGTCAATGTAATGCCATTCGGATTAGTAGGTGACAGTGCCTCTTCTTGTTGCTTGATGCGCATAATACTGAAATGTTAGATAACAGTGTTGTGTACACGGACACTTTTAGCCAACGCATGTCCGTTATTATAGGTAGTTTATAAAAAAAAAAACTTGCATCCATAACTAATACATTGTCTGTTCAGACAATGAAGTTGCAAACAAATAAATTGTTGTGGGGACAATCACAAGAAAAGTTTTTGTATACCCAATGATTAGCTGATCAGTGCACCTATATCGGAAGTATCCCATGTAAGCAAATCGTTATTTAAGACAATGGGATAGAAGCAGTTTTCCTGCAGGAGCAAGACAAGATAAAGCTGCGCTTGGCTTATGCGAGCAGAATATCGCTGCGTAGGGAGCAAAACTACTCGATAATAAAACAAATAGTGTTTCCCCGTAGATTTTGGGGATTGTAAATTTTCATTCATATCTTTTTGGGAGCGATTCGTTCTCGAGATTGACCACTAACGCCTGCTGTACCTAAGGAAGCCTACGGTCGCTCACACTCCGGTAATGCGTTCGGCGCTGACACCAGAACCATGTCATTTTCGAGTAGAGACAATCAAGACGGTTCAAAACGTATGTGCATACTTGTTTTGAGTAGAATATGGATTGCATATCTGATATTACCCGTCCCGGTATTGCAAATCAAGAATTGTAAGGAATATTTTATTTTCTTCCTTTACGTGACGACTCAGAACTGTGTATATTTTATTTATTTTTTTTTTTTTGGGGGGGAGGTATAGTCACGGAATAAGAGGTAAATTTGTAAAAACAAAAGAGCGGATAGCATTTTCATGCATTTTATATATATATATGGTAATTTATTTATTGCACTTTTAGACACGTGTATCATCTAGTGTGGCAAAATCCTAATTTCCTGTTTTAATAACTTCGAAATACTTTAGAGTAATTCAGGCCGATCTTTCAAATACGTGGGTCCAGTCATTTTGGTTAGCTGTGTGCTTAGATCACGTACAATTTACACCATGTCAAAATACATTTATTTTAACCCCGAATTTAAAAGTAACATATAGGTATGATAACATTCTCTCCTGTGTGGATGCTGCAAAAGCAAACAACTTCAATTTACATCTGTCATTTTCTAGGAAGACCGCTCCGGTGGCATAGTGGTTAGAGCGTCTGTCTCGGACGCGGGATGTCGTGGGTTCGATTCCCGGTCGAGTCATACCAAAGACGTCTTAAAATGGTACTAACAGCTTCCTCACTAGGCGTTCAGCATTTAGTCGATATATCGAAGAGGCCTATTTCTCTAGCTGTTCTTCTTTTCTTAGTCTTTAGCGCAAAGTGTTTATGAGCTCTAGAGTGGTTTCAACATCTCATTCCGCCTTGCCCTTGTGTGGCGTGGAAGAGGAGGCAATATCTTGGCCAACAGTATGTAGCACATTTATGGAAGTCTTTTGGTGAGCCAGAAAGTTTTTTTTCTTCAGTCTGAAGCAACATATTTCTAGTGTGGTTGATAACTATAATTTTTACAATTAAAGCTCTTTTTTGTATGTAAGGATATAATAGTGTGTCTATAAACACTACCTTACCATCCCGTTTTCATTAGATGGCATTGATGTGTGTGTTTGGATTGTAGGCGCATGTGTTTGGATAATGATCAAAATGTAGATGTTGGATTGCATATGTGATGTGTTTGGATAGTAGTCGGAAAGCGGGCTTGGATAGTATACGCAGTGATTTTTATGTTAAAAGTGTGAGTTTGGATTTAGATTGTTGGCAAAACATTTTAACATGACTTTGAAACTTGAAACAGTTAACAAAATCGTTTGACTCTAAACTACTATCCGATGGACCATTTAATCATCGGGTTTCCAGTATGACCCCCAAGTGCCATACCCCACCCCCATCCCGCATAGTAATGCTAGAATGGACATATATCCATATAGACCAGTACAAATGGGATAAGGATTATGGAAATCGAGAAAACAGAACAAAAGTGTATGAAACCAGTTCTGTTCATGCACGGGTTCCCAGTAAAATCATGGTACAAGGGATGTATATAGCATCAGAAATGCAGTATTTGCGGAAAGACAGGACACATGAAAAAATGCACAATGACTTTAGTGAAAGAAGAACAAAGTTTTGTTACAAAATTGGCAATCTTCCCCATCCAAAAAGAAACAAAAGAAGAAGAACAACAACTAAAACAATCAACGAACCCAATAAGGATAAAGTACAACAACAGCAACAACAAAATCACAAACAACAAGAGACTCAAAAGCTAAAGGGGAATCACTATAACCAAATGAAAAACACCAAATACAACAACAGCAACAAGAAAGTCAAGGTATAGAGGAAGAATAACAACAAAAAATTAAACAAATCAAAGAAGGTCAAGAACTATAATAACAACAAGAGAGAGAGAGAGAGAGAGAGAGAGAGAGAGAGAGAGATATAACATGAAGACGAATAAAAACAAGACAAACTTAAGAGATCGGAGAATGAAGGAAGTGGAGGGAAGGAAAGGAACCAGAAGAAGGAAGAGCAGGAGAATATGAAAAGTTACTGCAAACTAAATCGTTAAGAAGATATAGAAGAGACAGTCTAAGATATCCGACAGATGACATATATTTCTGAATTTTGTTAAAAATGGAGAAAAATAAAAGACCCCCACCTACCTCCCCTCATTATTAAAAACGAAAAGCCCTTACCAATGTCACGGTAATAAATTATGACATCTTCTGGTAAAAATTAAAATCTTTAAAAAAAAGATTTTGCAAGGTTTTATAATCATAAACTAAAGGGAGGGAAGCATCTTAACTGGTCTGAAATGATCAAATAGGAATAGCCCCTCCCATCCCCAAAAATTAACGTTGCTTCTTTGTATTGATATAATGACATGAGGAACACGATTATGCATGTAAATTTGTCTGACCGAGTTTTAGAGTTTGGTTACAGAGCTTCAAGGCTAGCTTTTAAATGCAAAGCTGTATATACAATTATTACAGGAATAACAGTCGGAATTTCAAAACTGTTAGCGTCGCGCAGTAATTATGCATCAATAACAGCTTTATATCTCTCCTTTTTTGAAACTTAATCCTTGAATTATCAACACACATCCGTTGTTGCCGTTGCTTTCTGGATTTTTCCCCCAATATACTTTTATTTTTTGCCGCCTGTGATGCGTTATTATTTTGTATCAGTAAATTTTGATGGAAAACGATTTACCTAATCTTGTGAGAATCTGTAGCCCGGCCCAATTTTGCATAATTTAGATAATACAGTGCGTTTAAACCAATAACAATTGCTATATTAAAGTCGGGATCAAATCAATTAATTTTTTATTATAGCAGGATCTTTATATATCTGTTCATTGATGTTTTTCATACATAGCTCTTTACGAAAAGTGATTAATATTAAACTTCTACAGACAATAGAAAATAGTTTGATTATGTTTATTATTCTGTGCTCATTGTTTGTCTATCTTGTTGTTAGCGAGCGGCTACAAACAACCTCATAATCTGACTCGAACTACTGTCCTAGGTTCGACTATGAGTATAAATTATTAGAAAGGCTCCTGATAGCAAAGTTTGCTCAGAGGGAAATGGAGGCTTCCATTTTGCAGATTCAAGATAAATTTAAAATTATCGAACGGGTTGTCCAAGAAACTCTAGGGCCGAGGAGTGATGGATCAAATGGGTAGTATCGAACTTACTACGATATACGGTTGTTCGTATTGCATGTCAGGCACTATTGTTTTCAGGCAACATCGAGCGAGAGAATTATAACTCTCAAAATGGTTGTCGCAAAATTCTGCATTTCTTCGGATATTTTTAAGAAAATTGTTTGTCTAATTTAGATTGCAACGTATCACGAAATTGAGTGTGTCAAGATAGTTCTCTCCCAGCTATCTTAATAGGGTAAACATGCCAAATCCATCGCTTAATCGCCTTAAACGTAACTTGATGAATGTAATATATTCGATCCATCTATCTATGTATTTATGAATCTGTCTATGCATAAATAGGTATCTATCCATGTATAAAAGTATGCATATATGTGTGTAATCTATATTTGCATTTATATTTCTAGCTATCTATGAATTTATGCTTATATGTGTATATATATATATATGCATCTTCATAAGTATATATATATATATATATATATATATATCATAGTTATATATATATCTATATATATATATATCTATCTGTCTGTATGTATGTCTGTCCCTCTATCTATCTATCGTTCTATCTATCTGTTTGTCTGTTTGTCTATCTATCTATCTACCTACCTATCTATCTATCTCATGTAAATGAAACAAGTCTTGCCGAGTGGTGTATCATTGATAAAGCGTACATACTATACATATATTCATTTAAATCACACAAAAATACATGCATTTGCCCTTTGAACGGAGTTAGCTGCAGGCAGCTGTGTATTGACCGAGTGAATGAACTCCTCACATCCAGAGTGTGTCCACTACAAAATGTAGTTCTATGCCTTTTGTGGTTATTCACAATCACCTTTGCATATTGATAAGTTGTTTCTTTTTTCTTTTATTTTTTCCTTCATATTTACTAAATCAGTATAATACATACTTATGAATTAAACATGAAAGATTGTTTTAATAATGAAAGTAGAGTACTACAAACACTTGGTTAGCTACGCCATTGACATGTACGCTTAGGCATTCACGCTCCGGCGCATGAAACTAATGTGGAATAGAAACTTTGCGAAATGACGAACCAACATGAGGTAATTAAAATATTTTAAAAAATTTACAGTTGACCAAAGTTATAGTTCTGCTTTACTAAGAGTACCATACAATACAATCTCTCTGTCTCTGTCTGTCTGTCTGTCTGTCTGTCTCTCTCTCTCTCTCTGATTCTTTGGTCTGATTGACTTAACTTTTACCATCAGTCCAGAGACATCGAGGGATGATACAAATGGAAATTCTCTACGTTCGACATTTCATAGATGTTAGTCCATATTGTGCTACGATGGAGAGAGAGAGAGAGAAGGGAGGTGAGAGCAGCATTTGGACATTTTCATATTTAATTAATGATAATCGACTTTTAGAACATTATAATATGTTTAAAGAAGATCAAGAACAACGAAATATTAAATACATCACATTACATGTACCACGTAAGCGAGAAATTTACCGTATAATGTCGACATGATTTGAAACTTGCTATCATTGAAAAAGAACGACGATAAATCCCAAGGAATGTGCACACATATCGTTACGACGAACCATATTATTGTAGGTTACTTGGTGTATATCTATTTCAAGATTTTAATCCAGCCCAAATTTCTTTTTCTATCTCATTCCACATTTCTGCGTAGTTTGTATGTTATGCGTACGAGAGAGGGGATGACATAAAGCAGAAAGAAATGCGATGAAAATGTGAATCTTATTAAATTCATTTAGAAGACGGGGATTAATAATAATTGTTATCGATATTTTCATACTTTACTAATGATTAATGTATGAAAATTCATCACTGATATCGAGTCCACCGCGCACGGTGGCGAGAATGTTTTATATATGCATATTATGAGCCATGAGCGGATCACAATTTGATATACCAATAATACTGGAATATCAAATAGCCTGATACCAAGACTTTAAAAACCATGCTATTTTTAATGTATGTGGTATAAATAAATATACATATATATATATATATATATATATATATATATATATATATATATATATGTATGTATCTATCCATCTATGTAGATATATCTGATTATCTGTATGTATCTATTTATGTATCTGTATATATGCATGTTTTTTTTCTATATATTACTATGTATATATAGGTATTTATCTATTTATGTATCAACTGTCGTTACTGGTAACAGCTAAGAGATCAGATACCATTAAATGGTGTTGACACACAGAGTACAGAAACGGCTAGGAAGTTAAAGAGACTATGAATTAAAACTATTGACTCTTAATTTTGACAGATGAACCGAACTTTGACTTAATTTATGAAGAGCCCTGGGCGAAAAAACAACACTAAGGAAAGAGTAGTCTGCAGAAGAAGAAGATGCTGCTAACGCATGCGCAAAAGGCGCACTGAAGAGTTTCCACCTGGGTGAGAAAACGACACTTACTGTAATGTCCTACAGGGTGGTAAGGAAGAAGGAGAAGCTAGCTTTGTTTATAAGGGTTTTACATTTGTTATGTCTCTTTCAAATTCTATCATGTATGGTCAGTGGACAAGGGAATGCTGGTCCATTCAAACTAAGATGGGGAAGTTACAGGGGTATGGGAGTTTTCACTTTGTTTAAATAGCTATCTTAGGGTGCTCGGGAAAATATGGAGTTTTTATTTTTTTTTTAAATATCCGTTCTTTAACATATTATTCTATGTGAATGGGATGGCGGTTCTGTTTTCAATAGGAGGGTAGAGAGATTGTATATGGACTAGACGTTTTCTACTTATTTGTAATGGTTAAAAAAGAAATAAAGACGGTAATTTTATTTATATGGGAATCAGATTCTATTATATTGTAAGCCTTATTTTACATGATATCATGCGCAGTGAGTCAGTGATTGAATGCTCGTAATTCTGAAACGCATTTTAATATTAAAAGGAGTTTTATCGCTACAATTCTTTCTATAGGCCAGAAAACCCCACCCACTATAAATCCATATTCATTTTCATTTAGCAGACCGACAAACTACTTCTTGTACATTTATGTCCTAAATAGAAGCAACACGCTACAAACAAATAGATATATAAAATCTACGCCACATTGAATGACCTATCTAGGTAAGACTTGTTCTGAAGGATTTATAAGAACCTACGGCGTCATCTTTCACTGGGATATATGTTGCCATTATTTGATTATACATAAACTCGTATAAGTTGTCTCATGATGTGTTTCAAATGAAAAAGAAAACTTATAATTTATATAATTTTCATAAAATGTGTCGAATACTCTTTACTTATGTTTGATCTTGTTACGAAACATTTAGATTATGAAAGGACAATGATCTAAATAAACCGTGTCATTTGCATGGGATGATACATTTAACAACCGATCTAAATAAACCGTATCATTGGCATGGGATGATACATTTAACACACCGATCTAAATACACCTTATCATTTGCATGGGATGATACATTTAATACACCGATACAGCTTTATTGTCGTGCTGCATTATTTTCCATTGCTTATAATAATATAAGATTGCTTATAATAATATATGATATGTACATGAACACAGTCTTCTACTAAATATAAAATTAATTATACTGGAGGCATTTGTTATGGCTTTGTCATTATTTCATACCACTAGGATTTGCAACAACCTACATTAGATGGGGAAGGACAGCATGTCCAGGGAATAGCATAGAATTGGTGTACAAAGGTTTTGACGATTCATTTCATGATTACCAGAAAGCTTTGGAAAATATCTTACAAATAAATCAATCCAAGGACGAGAGCAGTTTCTTATCTTGCATCATAATAAGTTTGCAAAATAAATGGTTGCAACACAGTCTGGTTTATTTTAAGCTTACACACTCGACTGCTTCTCCATGCCTATTATTTTTGCGGCTCAAAACTATGTCTTCGCTTTTTTAAATGCGTCTGGAGAATTAAAGGGGAAGCGGTATGGCACAAAAAACACATAACACACACAATTATACGGGCACCCTTTACACTTCACTTTCGGGTTTGACAAATATTTGCATAAAATCTATACTCGATTAGAAACACGTTGATTCGCAGATCATAGATCTAGTTATAATAGAATACATCATTATTGTCTTTTTTGTACTAGGATACGCTGGTGGCTCTGATTACGCACACACAGGAGGATCTGCTGACTTTCTTTGCTTGCCAGAGGATCCTACCTGGGGTAAAATTTTCCAAGGTACAGATGCATCGGGGTTTATATACGGTGCTGAGTACGAATTATTCGCTGGATCTAATCCCTTTTCTGTGTCATTGGATAATGATCCACCATGTTGCGTGTGTAAACCTTATGATTCCGGGTAGAACGAACTGTTACCCGGGATGGACGATGGAATATACTGGTTATCTGATGTCAGGGTATCATGATCACCCTGGCGCGACAAACTACGTGTGTGTCGATGCGAAAGCGGAGGCGATAATTCACGGTACTACAAGCAATAACGACCATCTTATGTACATAGTTAAAGCAAAATGTGGGTCTTTGCCTTGTCCTCCGTATGCTGAAAGAAGAATTGTGGCATGTGTTGTGTGTTCCAAATAGAAGTAGAAAGCCTCCGCGTGTGTCTTAAAGTTGCCCTATCAAATTACAAACATGGAAGTACATGCCGGGCAGTGAACAGAGTATGATAACTAGGACGAAATTCCGGGGGCCCACAACGGTCAGGGGGCCGACCGTTGTTACAATTCATATGAGCCTACTTGGGAATTTTTCCTCCGGTCCATAAATCCTGTCCGCTGCCCCGGTCACATATATGTGAAAGAAATACATATATAATACCATGAATCTGGTATTTTATATTAACAAGGAGCGTGCTATTATAAGAAATGCAGTGTTTTCTTTCTTTATAATATATGATGATTTAAAGGAAAAATAAACGCCTGCCTTATCGTTGCTGAAAAACAGTATGCAATTTGTACACGAGGAATATACCTATACATACACTTACACAAAATATAAGTGATTATTTCTGATACAACACAGTTTCAAACAAAGTGAAAGCCATTTTTTCAACAAATTAATAAATATAATTCATCTTGTTAGTTATCCGTCTCTTTTCGCTCACTCAGTATGTGCTGGAGTCAACTATGTGCAGTTTGCCTTCTGCATAGTCTCCTCATAGGATTCACGTTCTTTTAGAAATGTCAAAATATCGATGAATCTTTGTCTATACAGCTGAACGGAAGACATATCTGCTTTCTATACTAAATTAGCAAACAGTGCTTAAATAGTTATTTATAAATCTTCACAATTTACAAATTGTGTTGCCCTTCTTTTATTACCATTTTGTTTTCCTTCCCCATCCTTCATTATGATGCAGATTCTTAAACACGTGTTTTAAATAGTATCCAAATATCTTAGACATGTCCCATAACTTTATATAATGTTTGTGGTGTGGCACTGTACAGACATGCTTTCATAAATACACACCCACACACGTACATGAAGCTAATAACAAACTTTAGTCTTTGACCTTTTGCATAAGTATGTGTCAAAAGTATCGGGCATGATAATTGCTTCCAGTTAATTGGTGAATGATTGACTCACTACTAGAGAGTAGAAAACCAAGTCTATTTTGTGGCTCTCATGTCATTTTGCTATCGGTTCACATCTACATAGCAGAGGCGGCAGGGTCAGCACATATAAAGGTACATATGCATGTGCATCCCCACTGAATATCATCTATTCGTTCTATGTAGATTGTAGGCAGCCGTTTGGAGTGGTATTCATATATCTAGCCCAGTGGGATGGGACTTAATTTGTAATGTTAACAATTTGTGCATTTTTGTTGAATTTGGTGTTTAGAGTAGTAATTTCTCACTTTGCATAAGTACAGTTTTATCTGGTATCATAAATCTTGATTAGAACTTCACCTTCATCTAAAAGTGCTGGCGTCCGTGACGTATATCTTACAATTTAATGGCTATGGTAACATGTTTTAAGTTTATTTCTCAAGTTTTATTTATGCTATTATAATCAAAGCAGATGATTGTATTCATCGTTCTGAGTACTACATTCTTGCCATAAGTAACGTCACGGTGACCTACATTTTAGATTTCAATATATATGATGGAATGCATTTTGATGAGTACTACATTCTTATTGCAAAGTAGGTCACACTGACTTACGTTTCATTCTACATTGACTCTAGTTATGTTGTGTACGTTAAGATTATTACTCAAGTTCAGTAACTGCTAGAATCATCAAGCTCTATAAGAATGCATTAGCATTAATATCGAAATCTTTCCACAAAAGAATATCACATCACCTACAATTCACACTTTACTCTCTTTTGTTAAGTGTTTGCTTTAGTTCATCGTCAAAAAGTTTCTTGGCATACCTACTATTACACCAAAATTCATCGAATTTGTGAGCGCGTGTATCTTGATAAATACTACGCCCTCATTACAACATTGGATCACTGTCACTCATATTATATAGGCGACCATATGTTGAACATTGGAGAGAGTTTCTAACTTAAATGTTTATAGCATGAAACGGCGACATTGTTACAAGTAACTGATCTTAATATATAACCTTAACTGGGAAAGGAATAATAATGCCATATGCCCACCCCCAAAAAATCTAAAGATTATAAGACTTTGTAGCCTCAAATGGTAATGATTATGCTAAAATTAAAATGTATATAATCCCACACACCACACTTACAATCATCTCCCATTTTTGATCACGTGCATATAAAATTCATATACAATCGAGCACCCGTGTTGTGATTATTATCCAAAACACATACCTAACATCCAACAAAAAGTATATGAACGTTTATATACACACAATCAATGTGTGTGTGTGTGTGATTTGGGGTTTTAATGTAGCTTTAACAACCTTTTAATCATATCGTTACGATATCTGCAGTGTGTCAGTTTATAGTGATGCCTAGCACTGGGACATCATGTAGCATTATGTCCAACCTAGTCACATTATCCATACACTTGGCCGACCGGTTCTAATACTAAGTTTTTAGACCACCCCGGTGCCCTAGTGGTTAGAGCGTCCGTCCCGGATGCGGGAGGTCGTGGGTTTGATCCTCGGTGGAGTCATACTAAAGACTTACAAAATGGTACTAACAGCTGAATCGCTTAGCGATCAACATTAAGAGGTTAGTGTTAGGACTGGTGCGCCTGGTGTCGGGATAATGCGACTGGGGGAGACATCATGCTAAATGTCTGCGGCATGATGCCCCAGTACTAGGAATCACTATAAACTGTCACACTGCAGACATCGTAGCGATATGACTGAAAAGTGTGAAAGCTATGTTAAAACTCCAAATCACGCACACACACACACAAACTTTTTAATGCTGAGCATCTAGCGCGGCAGAATACCATTAATACAAACACAATATAACACACCAGTGGTAGGATTTAAAGAAGGGGATGAAATAAACACACATACAATTAAATTCAAAAATAATATCACACACAAAAGTAAAAATTGCTTATATAAACTCTGCTGTATCCTTGCATACAAACACATACCGTCACAATGGTAGGACAAAAAGGGGGGTTTGACGTCTTCCTTATCAGCAACTTAATTAAACAACAAGCACATACATAAAAGAGAATAGTCTGGCAATTAAGATTAGTATATCCTTTTCTAGAAATATGTGAGTCTATGATTGTATATCTTCAGACAGGAATGCTCATGTGAAAATGTTTAGATACAATCCAATTCACCACATATGCTATCCATCATCCACTTCTTGATTATTGTCCAAGCACCCACATTAGAATCCAGCACACACGTTTTGATTGCTGTTCAAGCACACCGCTTACAACCCAGCACCCTATTTTTGATGAAATCTAAAAATACATCATGCATTCAAGAAAAAAGGATAGGCGTGTTTCTGTGCACTCTAAACTTACATACATAATAACATGCTATTAAATAAGGGCAGTTGTGTTTATAAACGCACTACTATTCCATCATCCAAATATACTATACCCTCACCCAAATATAATACACTCTCAGCCAAATATACTATACCCTCACCCAAATATAATATACCATCACACAGAACAGAGGAGTGAGGAGTATTAAGTTCCATTTGTAAACACAGGCATAGACATACACAAATATTCACAAACTTGGAAAATGACTCAATATAGCTAAAGACTTGAGCTCTAATCATTTAGTTCAGTGTTATTTAGCGATTGATTCAGACGTAATTTGTTTCTGAGATAATGAAAACAAATAAGGATGATGTACTGAAAACCATGTTGACTTTTGACCATTGTTGACCATGAAACGAGGACTACTTTGACATTCTAGACTGAGCACAGTGTACAGAAATCAGAATCTCTGAATATTATTTCAAATTAAAACAGAAATACATTACTTTCAACATATTTATTTTGTACGAGCGAGTAGTGGATAATGTGTAATGTCACATGCACAGGAAATTTCTTTCTGATTGAATCAGCAACTGAATACCTTCTCTAGATACTGTGATCAAAGTATACACAATCAAATATTATCTGTGTAGGCCATTACAAAACGTATCGCCAAGTTAAAAATGTATTATTCCCAATACTTTTCACCCCACGCTAAATTTTAGAAATCAGTTAGAGTTTTGAAACCGATAAAGTTTTTGCACATAAACATTTTGACTTAAACAGAGTGAAAATGCTACTATATCGAACGATGGTGTGAATGGCAACGACTTCGCGCACGCGCGCGCGCGCATACGCGCGCACACACACACACACACAAGCAATACCTACATTAGGAGGACCTTGTAAATCCACATACAGTAGGAAGTCCACCTCAAGGAAAGCGTTTATAGGGTTCCTTTATAGAGGATTTTGTTTGATTTTAAACGAAAACATATATCGGGGTCTAGATGTTTTGAAAAACTACATTTTTATTTTATTGATATGATGTGTTTTCCACGTACATTGGGTGGGGGGGGGGAGATGAAACAGATGTGTTAAATGTCATACACTACGGCGACAGAGGTTTACACGCCTGTAGTTCATTACACTTAAGAGGACTTCCCAGAATTACCTCCTCCTTGTCCAAGGGAAAATTTCAGAATTCAGTTTGCTTCGTAAATTTTATTTATTTAATTGATCTATGTTTCCAACTTGGTGTACTATAAATAAAAACAGAAACAACACAATATATACTTATATACAGTATTGCTATATTTGTTTTACTTTAGTATAAGCCATTCCGATGACACAGAAACACACACACACACGCACACCAACGCAGGTACAATATGAAATCGACATTATATGGGACGGAACTCTAATCTGGAGACGATTATTTTCAGAAAACGAGAGAGAGAGAGAGAGTTAATATAATGCTGTATGGAGAGACAGACCGTTGACATCACACTGGAGAGAGAGAGAGAGAGAGAGAGAGAGAGAGCATAATAATTTTCAACGAAATTATGTATCATATCTAATTCAAGTACCAAGCGATGACAATTCGTGTTTTCCTAGATATTTGTATGTAGTTAATGATCTATAAGTTGAAATTCATCACTGATCTATAGAGTATAGAAGCGATAGACTACTGTTGAAACAATATGCATACATGTATATTAATGCGGCATGGTTGCATCACAATTTGATAAACCAACAGTATAGGTATATCAGATTACTTTTAACTAATACTTTAAAAGCCGTGCTATTTTTAATGTATGTGGTGAGCTAATATCTAGCCAAGTAATGATATTTTTACATTTTTTATGGTTTTATTGTCCTTATTATTATTATTGTTATTATTATTAATTTTAACCGCCCACCTGGCGAAATGCAAGGCTTTTTTTTTATCACCAATTGTTTTTCATTATTCCTTATCGATTTAACGACACACCTTTCTGACCAGAATTACGGTGTAAACTAGAATTTGCTAATTCATTTGCACTTTTGTATTGCGATGACTTGGCTGCCTTCTCCAAAACAGCTACTAGGCTGTAAACAATTCTAAATAAACTAAACTGCAACATCTGGAAATTAAACATAAACCTGGAAAAACTAAAAGTGTAGTCTTTTGAAAAGGAAGATTTTGAAAAGATGTGAAAGTTGGTATTTTTGTGATTGCGTGATAGGAACTATATCTTATTATATATATTTTGAATGCATATTCATGTCTAAACCTTGATGGTACATGTGTCAGAAATGCCAGCAGCACAAACGAAAAAATCACTTTATAATTTGAAAACTAGATTTAATCGGTTTGATAAACTGTCTATAACAATTCTATTCAAATATTTGAGATATTTTGGATTATTATCTCGGGTTTCTTCAAAGTAGATGACATTGAATCTGTAAATATGTCATTTTGCAAATATATTATTGGTATTACAAAACACACACCAAAGGCTTTATCAATAATAAACTGCGTAGAATGCAATGGAAGTAGTAATATATAAAATAATTCGTAGGTACTGGTTTAAATTATTAAAGACGGCTGATGATAGAGTCCCAAAACAAAGTTATAACATACAATTTATATGGGGCAAAAACTGTGACAGTTTTGTGAATAAAGTCAAGAATCTACCATTTTCATACAGGATGGGAGAAGTTAGGGTTAATAAGGTGGTGGGAGATGAGCAATTTCTTTTTCGTTATATTTTAAACAACGTTATCAAGATATTTTTTAACAAGAACTAACTGAAGATTTAAATTCAATGGATAGATTACGATTCTTTAATAAGATAAAAAACTGTCGGAGTTGTCAATACTTGATAGATTACACTGGTCAACAGTGAAATCATTACTGACTTGAAAAGGCCCTAATCTGTAGTATTTTGGTGTGCCGAACACGAATATAACCGTGAAAAATTTGTATTGGCTCTCGTTTTGAAGATATTCATATACCTCATTTTCTATGTTTCACTGTGTAAATTTCTCCAGTAGGACTGCAGCAACATCCGGAATAATGATGTAACATTGCATAATACCATCATGCTCACATCATCCACAGTTGATTGCATCATTTTCTGATGCAATGCAATACTAATGCCATGCGGCTGCTGAAGTAAGTTGACGTCAGCAGTGTACTATACATGTGTAGGCCTATTATACTAATGCCAGGCGGCTGCTGAAGCTGACGTAAGCAGTGTACTATATAAAGCCCAATCAGATAGGTTCAGCATTTAAAATATTTTAGACGTTGTGCGAGACAGTTCAAGCTACTGTTACATAAAACTTATTATTTTATCCATTTACGTACAATAAAGAACAGTAATGCCTCGAAAGTGTGTTAATACCGCGGACAATTTTTGCTATATTTGTGGGGAAGTGACATTTGCCAACCAGAAGAAAAGTATCAATTCTCAAGTGAAGAAGGCATATCATCTTTACTTCGGATGCAAGGTTGGTGACCAAGACAAGCCTTGGGCTCCGCATATATGCTGTGCTACATGTACAACACAGCTTTCACAGTGGTTGAATTGCAAAAGGTCATCAATGCCGTTTGCAGTCCCAATGGTGTGGAGAGAGCCAAGCAACCACCTAAATGACTGTTACTTCTGCTTGGTTCCTCCTCTTTCCGGCGGAATAACGAAGTGAAAGAAGTCGAGAATAGTCTACCCAAACATTCCGTCTGCATTGAGACCAGTTCCACATGGTGAGGGACTTCCTATTCCAGAACCTCCAGCAGAATATTCTCTTGATTCATCTGACGAAGACAAAGGTGAGTCGACCTGTTCTTCTCCTGGTCCATCAGCATGCAGTGATCCAGATTTTCACTGTGGTGCATCATCAACCCCACACAGAATAACACAGGAAGAACTAAATGACCTGATTCGTGATTTGGACTTATCAAAGAACAAGGCAGAATTGCTAGGATCAAGACTCCAACAATGGAATCTTCTAGAAGAAGATGTCACAATTACTGCATATCGAAAGCGCCACCAGCAATTGGAGCCTTTCTTCAGAAAGGAAAGTAATCTGATATTCTGTTCCGATATTGAGGGCCTCATGAATGCTTTAAAAATCACTCATGACCCACAAGAATGGAGACTATTTGTGGACTCTTCGAAACTGAGTCTCAAGGCTGTGCTTTTGCACAATGGAAACATTCTTCCATCTATTCCAGTAGCGTATGCTGTCCACATGAAAGAGACATACGATAACTTAAGGCAGCTACTGAATTCCATTGAGTATAACAAGTACAGCTGGCACCTCTGTGGTGATTTGAAGGTAGTTGCCCTTTTAATGGGACTGCAGCAAGGATATACAAAATACATGTGTTTCTTATGCGAGTGGGATAGCCGAGCAAGGGAAATGCACTACATGAGGAAGGAATGGACTCACAGGCAGAATGTAGCCATTGGAGAGAAGAATATCCAACACCCAGCTCTGGTTGAGGCTCAGAAAATCTTGCTACCACCCCTTCACATCAAACTAGGTTTGATGAAGAACTTCGTGAAAGCCATTGACCGGACTTTGCCAGCATTCCGATACCTGCATGAAAAATTCCCTCGACTCAGTGAAGCAAAGATTAAATGGGGGAGTTTTGTGGGTCCTCAGATTCGAGAGCTTTTCAAAGATGACCGGTTCAACAACTTGCTGGAAGGTGACGCGAAACAAGCATGGAATGCTTTTCGCCTAGTTTCTACAAACTTCCTCGGAAATGTTAGGGCAGAAAACTATAAGGAACTAGTAGAAGACATGTTGATGAAGTATAAGAAACTTGGCTGCAATATGTCTCTAAAGATTCACTTCCTTCATTCCCATTTGGATTTCTTTCCTAGCAACTGTGGTATTGTTAGTGATGAACACGGCGAACGTTTTCATCAAGATATCGCAACAATGGAACAAAGATACCAGGGAAAATGGTCCACTACAATGCTGGCTGACTACTGCTGGACACTCCTCAGAGATGCTCCCGAACAGCTGTACAAGAGACAGGCGAAGAAATCTAAGATGTAGTCAATGACTTGATTTTTTATGGGTAGGCTATTACAGTTGACCTTTTACTATTGGAATGCATTTCGTTATGTAAACATTAATTTCTTGCAGATTACAAAAAAACTAGAGCCAATTTTGCAATTTGACTGTCATATTCGTGTTCAGCACATAAAAATTGATAAGAATTGACTAATTTTATTTCAGTAACATGACTTTTGTAAAAATTTGTTGTCCAGTGTTATTTGAACCTTTAGAAATGGATGCTTTCCCATAACAGGAAATATAGGTAGATAGAAAAATTTCCCCTATATTGAAAGATTGTGATCTTTTTGTACTGATATAGAAGATGAGTTTCACTTTGCTGTCAAATTTCACAAACATGATTATTTGAGAAAGGTCTATATACTTTAATTCATTCGCTGTAATGCAAATCACATCAAGTTTAATGACTTAATCCAGATATTCAATAACTGTATTAATATCCTATATGATTTTGCTGTTTATCTAGCAAAATATTTAAAAGTGAGTGAATCGGTTTGTTAAGCCTATAATCGTTATGTTTCGTGATTGATCCATAGTTTAATACATGCATTTAATTGTGGCCTACGTTGCAAGTTAAAATTATATTATTATTATTATTATTATTATTATTATTATTATTATTATTATTTGTCCATTATCCCGATATTAAATTAAGTGTCAGACACTCGATGTTCACAGATTTAATTGAAAGGTAAATGATCTTTATGAAAAATATCGCACGTGTAAACAGTGACAGCAGCACTGTAAGAAACGTGAAAATCAGGCTCTGTTGGTGGCGAATTTGTGAGAATTCCATTGTATCTGACTAAATGCATCACGACAAGTTATTTACAGTTAGCAAATACGCTAGTACGATTATGGGTGAGTCAGTCGCCTAAAAATCTCCCAAAAGCACTGAAGGTAAAGACACACTTGCCTATACAGATTATGGAAGACACTAATCCAAAATGTTCAGTCTTACAGAAGGGTCAGCTGTAAAACTAAATCACTAATGGCTAAACTCTTGTACATAATCCAATTAAGATCTTTCATGGTTATCAACCGTTATTGTATCGTGTTGACGTCATTCCTTGACAAGAAAAACAAATAGCTGGGCTGAAATAGCCATACCAGTGGTCTTGCTTATGATTATGTATTGACGGAGGCCTACACCAGAGTTTTCAGAAGTAATTTACATTGTTAAGGTAATTATTCAGTACATGTTAAAAACACGGATATTTTTTTTACACAAGCACACAAAGACACACAAACATACAACACGCACACACACACTTATCAAGACGTTTGGGTTCTTACAAAAAAATAGAGGAAGCAATTTTCGTACTGCTGTCTATTATATAAAAATAAAAAATATCCACTTCTGACCTTGCAAAGCAGATATTATCAAAAAACCCACTATACATGTAAAATATCAGGAGAAACATGACATGACCCAAAGACTAACACTTCGAGCGTTCATATATATATATATATATATATATATATATATATATATATATATATATATATATATATATATATATATAGCTTAAAACATCAGGCGATGAGTCCAGGTGCGCGGATCTAACATCCACCGGTCACTCCATCAAGACGTTACCCCGCCATTCTCGCGGAGGTGGAATTGCTGTCATCACAAAGAAGTCCATGATCAAACGTCTTCATCACACCACAACTTTCAAATTATACCACACATCTTTTGAACTAGTCCAATCCACACTCACACTCCATTTTGAACTAGTCCAATCCACACTCACACTTCATTTTTTCTGCCTATATCGCCCTCCTCCTAGCAGAAAAAAAGCTGACTGAATGTCTCTTTTTGGAGCAGTTTCCGAATCTCCGGGAGTATGAAAATTCGATAGGTGTCAACCCGATTATTCTTGGAGATTTCAACTTTCACTTTGACTGTCCGGGAAACCAGAGCACATCAAAACCCCCAGATTCCATTGATGTTTTCAACCTCAAACATTCAGTCAACCTAGCCACCCATAAACATAGTCACATTTTAGACTGGATTCTTCATAGACATGGTGGTAATATTCTACTGTCCTCCCTGGTATCCCACGAACTTGCATCAGATCTCCTCTGCATTACATGCATCTTGACGTATTAGTCCCTAACCCTCCACCTGTATTTGCTACCAATAGAAACCCCCGTATGATAAATATAACCAAATTAATGCATGAGATCCAAGCAAACCTAACAACTTCCTTAAGTCTTACAGCAGAACAACTCGATAACTGCCTGCGTTCATTGCTCGACAAACATGCCCCAGCCACCATGTGCAGAGTATAAATTCAAAAGTGTTATCCATGGTATGGCAGTGTTAGTGACCAGCTTCGCACTGCTAAAAGAGACCGCCGTAAAGCTGAGAGGCGTTGGTTTTCCCCCAGGCTGACTGTTCATAAGTAAATATATGAAACCGCTAAGAAGAACGTCACATAGTCAATGCAGCGAGATCAGCCCACTACGGTGCTAAGATTATGAAAAGTTCCAGCTGCAAAGAGCTCTTCGAGATTACTAACAAGCTGATGTCAAGGAAAAAATGTACACCACTTCCAACTACCATCTCTTCAGCCGACCTTCCGGATCTGTTTAAAATTTCTTCATTGACAACGTACCGACCATTAGAGATAAGCTTGACAACATAATTTCAATTGACTCGTCATTACCGTATATTTAGGATACAGAATTTCAGCGGCAACCATTAGCAGCATTTGAACCTGTCTCTATGGATTTATTAAGTACAATCGTGATGAAGAGTGCACTAAAGTCATGTGAACTTGATCAAATTCCAACATCACTGCTGCCTGAGTGCTTAGATCCAGTATTGTCTTCACTAACTGATTTTATTAATACCTATCTCTCATCCTGGCAATTCCCATTTTTTTCAAAACTGCCATTGTAAGGCCTCTGCTGACGACTCCAACACTCAACCATAACGATTTAAAGAACTACCGCCCAGTTTCTAATCTCCCATAATATAAAAAATCTTAGTAAAAGTTCTTCTATCCCAGCTTGTATCTCTTCTGAATTCAAACAGTCTCTTTAGCAATGTAAATCTGCATATCGCCCTTGCCACAGTACTGAAACTATTCTTCTAAAAGTAGTTAATGACATTCTCTCTGCTTTGGTTAGCGGAAAGATTACAGTCCAGTCCTCACCCTACTTGATTTGCCTGCATCATTTGACACAATAGACCATGATATATTACTTCACCATCTCCAGCATGTATTTGGCATTCCTAATATAGCCTTACTGTTGTTCAAGTCCTACTTTGTGAACAGGACACAAATTGTATCCGCAAAATAAATACACTCCAACCCAGTTGATCTATGGTGTGATGTTCCACTGGGGTCTGTTCTTGGACCCCTTTTCTTCATTAAATACACTCAGCTGCTCTCAAGTGTCATAGATCATCATCCAGTGCCTTACCAATTGTACGCTGACGACACCCAAATTTACAAATCTAGCCACCCAACTGAAGTTGATGCTACCATCCAAGGTGTAGAGATTTGCATTTCGGATGTGAAATCATGGATGACATGTAACAAGCTGCAGATGAATGATGATAAAAGTGAGGTAATTCTGATCACAGTACAAACACTTTCACATTCACATCCTTTAGCTCAACCAATAAATATCAGCAACAACAACATTAAATTCACACAATCAGTACGAAACCTAGGTGTTATTCTGGACAGTACTGCCACATTGCACCAGCATGTCTTGAGCTGAGACGCATCAGTTCCATTCGCAAATATCTTTCAGTTGATGCCAGCAAAACACTCGTGCTTTCGTTAGTAATTTCAAGATGGACTATTCTAACTCAATTCTGTCTGGTTCATCTCAATATTTACTCCAGAAACTTCAAAAAGTTCAAAACACAGCTGCTTGGATCCTCCTTAGGGTACCGCGATCAGAGCACACGTTCCCGCTGCTCTGTACCATACACTGGCTATCCATTTGATCCAGAATCAAACATACAATTTGTTCTCTGTGCTACGTTTCACTGACTGACTCTAGTCCAACATACGCATCCGACCTCGCCCATGTTTACACACCAGAAAGATACTTACGCTCATCTTCTGACAATCGTATACTCATTATTCCCACTAATAACTCGAGTACTCCACAATTTGACTAAACATGCAAGACAGGGGATAAGGCCTTTATTTGATATGAAAAGGTCAAAGGTCAAAGCCATTGGGACTGAGCGTGAAAAAGACATTCCCTAAGCCAAGGCAATATATCTTTCTCGCATACCAGGACGACACGCTGAGAATAGCTTTCACAAGAAGTAGGAGCTAAGTCTATTGACTTCGAGGTCAAATATCAAAGGTCAAGGTTACAACCGACGGAGTAAGATAATTGATTTAGGTATAATAATATTAGCTTAGCCTGTCATACCATGGTGAAACTTTTTGGAGAGTCTGTATATGACGTAAGATTAAAACCTATTGCCTGTTGGTATCAAGGGAACAGGTCAATGTCACTACAAGTGAGATGCTGAGAAATTGGTTTAGCATAATGCACATGGGAAGAAAAGGCACAGACTTAGGTGTCAAAATGTCAAAGATCAAAGTCATTGTGACTGCTTAATAAATTGTGTTTTACATAATAACATTAATATTTACATCATCCACATAAATGAAACGTTGTGAACGGCTTGTATTTCAAGGTCACGATAGACTTTGCACATTAACACTAAATCGTCATCGCACACGTTTAGAAGTCGTTGTGAATGGCTTGTCAGTACTCAATTGTAAAGAAAAACCATGTCGATTTATGGGTGAAAATATCAAAAATAAAGGTCACGGTGACCGGACGATATAAAGTTTTTCACACAATAATACAAGCTTTGCACTACATAACTGTTCCAACTTGGTTGACAGTTGCATTTAGAGGATAAAAGAAGCCTTTTGAATTTGAGGTCAAAAGATAAAAGAACACTAACATTTTAACTGAAAGAAGAAATTAGTTTTCGCATAATATATCACATACATCGACAGAAACGTTGCAAATTACTTGCAATTTGGGAACGAAAACGGTATCTTTTTTTGGGACATACAGTCCAAAAGTGAATTGGACTATGCCATAAATAACTAAACTGTTACTGTAAAATGACGTTAGACCTACACCACCTTTCGAAACTTTCTAGTTTGTTTGCAGATAACTCTTAAAACAACCCTTGGAATTTGGGGGAAAATATCAATGACCATGAACAAAATAGTCATGCAATATTACCAAGCTGACCAAAATTTGTGGATATCGTGCATGAATTTAATAACGATGAGCTTATTTCGAGTCAGGTTTATTATGCCAGCGAAAAGGGCATCCTGACTGAAGGAAGACACATGATTTCCTCACAGTAACATTCGTTCATAGCAAATGCGCGGATGAAATGTATCGATAGCTTGCACACAGGGTAAGTATGAATTATTGATTTGGGTTCAAACGTTCAAAGATCACATAAACGGCGATCACATGCAAGAGATAGGTCACACAATAAAACCAAGTTGTACATCATATACATAGACTAAGTGTTGTGGCGATCAAACACTCGAGGCAAATAGGCGCCAACAAAATGATAGACATGGATAGTTACGACAAAATCATTCTCATGTATTAACTCGTCTTTATTTTTCTTGATTGTCCGTGTCCTCGACTTGTTTACGGTTATTTCTAAAATGTTGCACGTTTTCGTCTAGTTCTTTCGACCCTGTCCCAACCTCTTGTAATATCATTTGGCACTTTTAACGTTCTTCAACGTGTCAAATAAAATTGTCCTCTCTGCAGTGTTAATTAGCTTGATAGTAGGTTATAATGTGGCTTATCTATTTTGGCACATTTTATTCTACGAAAGTTTGAAAACTGCTGAACATTATTTAGGCTGCTTTGTAGTTTTGGTTTCATGCTCCTTAGCTCTTGCAATAGCTCGCATGCTGAATAAAGTCTTGCTGACTTGTTGTCTGTCTTGAATATGTTATATTCGTTTATTATATTTATACCGGTACTTTAATCACGGAAAACAGTAATATTCTGTACAAACTATAAACGTAAAGGTGATATCATTCGTTAAATTTACCTGAGGTTTTCATTCAAATTTTACTCGAATGACTTCTTATAAATATGATAAATTCCAGTTACTGTAATTACGATACCATTAATATGGCTAGTCTTGGTGTGATACTTAAAGAAACGAGGAAATGATAGTCTTTGACATAGAAGACTGAAAAGGGGACTAGAAGAAAGCACATACCCCCGACTGAGTACTCCCGAACGTAGCGAAACTAGGGATCGATCCAGATATTGCTTATATATAAAACCTAATATCGTCTCGTTTGAAGACAAAGTGCTTTCTCGGACAGACACAGTAACATGAACTGATACAACAGACGGAAATTAATACTAAGCAGAAAGTGTTATAATTTCAAGGAACTTCTTGTGATCATTTTTTGAAATATTATATTTCTCGCACTCTTTTGGTAACTATGAATGTGACTCGTCAAAATATTGTCATTACACCGTGCGTTTGGAGAGAGCATTGAATGATTCTAAACTGTTTGGAGCTAACTTGGATAAAATCAATCGTTATTAAGACTACATTTTTCATCAGCTGGATTGCGAGAACATCAAAGAGACACGTTCAACGTTTTTCTTATCTATCGTTGGGTCTGTTGCTTTCTTGTCACTTTTAATTTCATCGGTGTAACTAGTCCCCTAAATTCAAATGTATTCCTTTATTTGCGTAAAGGCTTTGCCTATAAAAGCTGTAAATAACAGTACCGTAAGATTTATTTTTCTTGCGAACTATTGCATTTCACACTCTACTGTTTGCACAATTAGCTCAGCTGATATGTGCTATTTCACCAAAATGTAGTGCATCATTATTCAACAAGTAAATTATTCAATAAATCTCACATAAGTGTCAAACAATTACAAGTATCAAGGTAAAAGTCTGATTTACTCCAACATCACATTTAGGTTTCTTTTTTTATTGATATAAGTTCACATTGATGTCATATAAAGTCTACCAGTTTACATACATGCAATTAAAATGTTACAACTCTTTGGTCCTAAGCTATGTAACCGAAAAGAGCAAAAACCGTCAAGTTTCGTAAAACTCGACAAATAATTTATTTCCCATGAATACAAAGTGAAAATTTAAAGAGAACTTACAGTATTGTGCATTAAATCCCAAATAGATCTAAAAGTTCTGTCACAAACAAAAATGTAAGAAGTTCCAATTAAACGTCAGTGGTATTCCAAATAAGTTCTGATATTGAAGGTGTTGATATGCCTGTAATGGTATGTGCCAATGGCTTGGATTGTGATCATGTGTTAATAGTCATTGGACGTATCACAATATTATACTCTAAAAATACCCTTGTTTCAATTCACATTATTGTGTCTGTCCAAGAATATTTTTGATGAGCGGTTTGTATTTCCAGTGAATATCAATTTGAATAGATAATTCTACATAAATGAAAAGCTGAACACAATAATAAGAATCAGTCTGCTTCAAGATTTTAAGGTAAGAATAACCAATCCCAATGTAAATAATATTATATGCCTCAAAGATTGACGCAGGTCGCAGTTAATATGTTCAGAAAATACTCTGTCATTTAATGAAAGCTTCAATTTCAGAAGTTTACAGAGTCAGACTGAAGACTATAAACATGTTTTGCATTGATATTTATCTTTTAAAGTTAATCCACAATCACAGAGAAATATTTAGCTATGTATTCTGTTGTTTAGAATGTTACGACTCTATGGTCATAAACTAAAAAACAGAAACAAACTCCACACGTTTTGTAAAACGTAATAAACACCAATTTAATTTTCAATGATGTATAATGAAAATTCAAGAGAAAATTACCTTATTATGAAATGAATCCAAAATGATCCTATGTATGTTCTGTTAAAGTCTAAAAGAATGAAATGTTCCGTATAAATTTCAGATCGGGAAATGTATTGGTCTCTCAAAACTCGTGACGTTAAAATTGCGTTGTTCAGAACTCCTTTGAGATATTCACAATAGTTCCAGAATAATATTTTAGTCTAATGAGCACTTTTTATTTCTAAAGAAGAATTCTAACAAATGTTTCCTATAAAGTTATCTGAACGAAAGATAAACATATGTGTACACTGATTTCAACATATACAAAATATTCAGACAATGGAATGAACGCAAAATAGGAATGCATCTGATTGAGCAGTTCTTTCGTTATATATATGTTTTGAAACTCCATTAAACTACACTTTACGTCCTTCACTTAAACAGTAAGTAATGATTTTGGTGTTTGATGGGTTATAAATGTTTGGCCAAAAACACTGTTCAAGATATTTTAGGCATGAAACTAGATATCGAGGGCTGGCTCATATATTTCTCACCTTAAGTTATTCACGTTTGCAACTAATGTCGACAATATTCTCCCGTCTTCCTGTTTGATTGGTCAATATATTCAATCCTTAAAAATTATATAAAGGAGCCTTTCTGAGTATGGCCATAGATTAACCAGCTAGTTAGTGGAGAATAATGACTATGCAGTAAATTAGTCATGTTATCCACCGAAGAAGATATATCATCCTTTGGGGCAAAGCAACCTTATTTATCGTTCTATTATATATCTTGATAGTGTAGGAATAATTCAATTAATCTTGCATTGGTTTATTACTTGTTAAATAACCTGTCTTGGTGCATTTCTAAACTGCATACAAAATAATATTTTCTTTCTTATCATTGTATGAACTTTCTTCTTCAACTGTAATGCAAAAATTGCTTGCATCAGTCGTTCAGAGTGTACTTGTTTCGTCGTATCTGCTCTTTAATTTGCTGTACTGGAGGTCTACGTAAGCAATGCTATTCTAGCCCTGTAAAGCCTTCATAAATTGCCATCTTTGCGTGTATTGTCTTGTTATTTATACTAACAAATATCGTATCTTCATCAGTTATCATTCTCCATGCGAATGAACTAATTGTTCGAAGTTTAAATGTTTTGCTCGTCGAATTTATATATACTTTCTCATTCTAAAGTCTTCCTTCTGTTTTACCAAAACAGAATTATATTTTATTAGCTGACGAAATCCTTTTCAAATACATTTGCTGTATTTTGCCTCGAGGACGTGTTAAAATCTATGCATGTTTCTAAGGACTGTCTTTTAAAAGATTATATAATTGTTCTATGTATTCTTCCCCAGGTGGATATAGACCATTAAACAACGACTGTGAATAAGATATCTTTTCTTCTTTGTTATCGTGTATATCAATTTATCAACGGATAGTTATATTCACGTTTTACCTTAGATCACTTTGTTTATCAATGGTGTTAAGTCACCCAGATTAGAAATTCATTTTGCCAGGCATTAGAAGATAACCTTTAAAATAATTTTGCCAATTCTTTGGTATTTCACAATCCGCATATACTATTCCATCAAATACATTTTCATCTCCCTAATACATAAAGTTTCTTCGAATATTTTAATTGATGAAGTTTTGTTTCCAATTTGAAATTCTTGCAGGCATTGATTGTCGTATGGCCAAGTCATACAAATTGGTCCTAATCAGATACATGTCGAATGACTTTGGGTTTGACTTATAGGCTCCGTCATCTTTTATATTACCTTGACCGTCAACATAAAACACATCGCGTCCTTCAGCACATATACTGGGAATCATGCTCATTCGGAGAAGTACAATAATGTGTAGGATCAAGTTCATAATTAGTTTATACACACTGATCGAAACCCTTTAAAATGTGTTACATACTAGCCACGTACCTTTCTCATATAGTAGTCGTAAATATCATAGACATAATTAAATGTTATATGTTCCATAACATATTTTACAAACTGGTATCCCTATTCACTTGAACTCTATACAGTCAGGTTTGACAAATATCCATTGGCGGGCAGCAATTTGATATCATGAAACCTTTCAATCGAACCCATGCAATTGGGTACTTAAATATATTCGCTCTAAACGTTAGGCTCCATGTTTATTTGATCTCCATTGGATAAGCTGTATGCTTTTATTGTTTCTTATGAATGTATCTTTGTTTAGATTTTTTTAGCAACTTTACCTTGTTAATGGTTCATAATCTGTAAATCATATAGCTCCTTTTACGAAAACCTCCTATCTCTCTTTTTGAAATTTTTCAACTATTAAATCCTTAATAAACAAACTATATTTCTTTTATAATTTATTTTGTTATTACTGATACTTCTTGATTAATGGCATGCATTATTACAGGCTTAATAGCAAGACCAGCATCGATAATTTACAAATAAACAAATGTAATAGAGTCGATAATTATAAACGACAAACTATAATGTTAAGACGAAGAACATTGAATGCGCAGGACACTTGTACTGAAGATATTCTGTTAATTGTATAGCACTTAATGATCAGACACTTGTATAGCATTGTCAATTACATTGTATTGCTTTTCTTCAAGATTTTAGTTTTACAATTGCATTAGAAAAAGCATGTGAAGTGATAGATGGTGCTTACCAGGATTGGATTTGGAATTAGAGAATATTTATCATTAGTACGACGCAATTACTTCAGATCTAACTCGATCATTGAAAACAATAGAAATGAGCTTTTTTTATGCCTAAATTACTAGAGCGAGAGGAATTATCGTGCCGCTAATATAATATTATCTAACGTTATAGTGAATTTATCGACAAGGAGTTTAAAAAGTGTAATGATACTATGTGAAAAAATGTGAAGATTTTAATTTATAAAAGTTTATTTTAAAAATCCCACAAAATGGGTATTGCGATTCTGTGGTCATAAACTAAGTGAAAGAAAGAAATTAGAAACCCATTTAGTTTAAAAACTTAACAAATAAGTTAATTCTCTAAATAACAAGATGAAAATTTAGGACAAACTGTCAGTGCTATGAATTAAACCCAACATAGTCCTAGTTCTATACAAGTCTAAAATAATCGAGCATTCTGAATGAATTGTAGATCCTCTAATGTAATGATATACTAATAGTCGTGATGTGTCACATTGGACGTCATTCGGAATACCAATGGAACGCATTTGGAATGCTTGATAACTTCGGACTTATGATATAACTATTATGACTATTAGGGATTTCATTCACCATACTGTAGGTTATTTTAAAGTTGTCAAGTTTTCATTTCGTATTCAAGGGGAATACAAAATTTGTTAAATTCTACAAAGCTTGTCCGTTGTCCCTATTTGATAGTGTTGTAACACTATATATATATATATATATATATATATATATATATATATATATATATATATATATAAGGAGAGAGAGAGAGAGGGAAGAAGAAGCATACTAATTGTTACGGTTCTATTTTCAAAAGCTAAGTAACACAAAAGATCTCAACAAGTTTTGTAAAACCTAACAACTGATTCACTTATCAAAGTTTTGAATAAAAATGTGAGAGGAGCTTAAAGTGTTATGAAGACAATCCAAAATAATTCTGATAAAGTTCAGTGACTGTCCCAAAGAATGAAAAGATCTTAGTAAATTTAAAAACCGGAATAATATTAGTCTGCCGGGAATAGTGACGTTGACACAATGGCATTGTCCAGAGTTCTTTAGAATAATTCACAATTGTTCCAGAATAATATTATAGTACAAACAATGAACCATTTCTATTTAAACCGAGCAGTCCAAACACATGTATTTTTTTCCATCTCGAATAATATCTAAGTACGTCATAAAACATTTCTGCAGACTTGCAACAGGAATACAAGAAATGAGAATGACTCCAAAATAGGAAGGAATTTGATTACAGTTCTCTTCTTATGTATACCTTCTATAACGACAATATTTCAGAATATACACCACGTGAAGGATCTTACTACTCAAGCTATTTCGAACTTGCCTATGTATTTGGCCTTGCCCAACCAATGGGGAGTTATTGAATTCTTATAGATCCGTCCTAACCACATCAGCCAATGAGAAATTGATCCTAAGACGCCCTTAAGTGTTATTATTAAGATTATTATTAGTAATTGCCAACAAATACGTAAGCATCTATTTGTAGATCCTATGTAAGTTTACCCTTTTAACAGATCCCGTCACGTAGACAAAATCTAACTAAAGAGAATCTGTACAATTTACATCCATGAATAAAAATAACAAAAATTAGACAAAAATCATATTACAGGTGGTACAAAACATATTGATTTACATGACATAATTAAGTGATAATTTAAATTATAACTGAATCGTGATGAGAACAAATATGTTTTTGCGTATCTACAAAGGTAAAATGTTTTAACAGGACTTTGAAACCGCAGTAAAGATAACTTCCCCTGTAGATTTTTATCAACCATAGACCAGTGGATATGTTTCTTTCTCACAATCTAGTCATACAAAAGCCTGTCTTTTGCATTATCACGCTTTTTATAAAACTTGCTCCACTGCTTCGTCAACTACTTCATAATCATTTCTTGACATTATATTAATTCAGTTTTATTATTATCAATATATCTAATTTTAATCGGGCAGTTAAACCAATATGATTTTATTTTTACAAAGATACATCCTGCTGATCTATTGTTTGCGATTCTTTAGTTCTAAAATATATATTTGTTCTTGTACGAAGCTAAATTAAAGGTGGCAACAATTAATATTCCTCCAATTTTGAAATTTTCCAATGTAATACAATCGAAATTTGTTTCACAGCTATCTCTTAAAATGGTTTTCTTTTAAAAAAATTGCCTCTCTGGCTTTAAGTTTGTCAGGATGTATGCCATAGCAATGATATTCCACGATATGTAAACAAAAATTCTTTTAAAGTAAACGAGGCTTGCCGAGTTTCCTTTTAAAGAAAAATGTATACAACGAGGGTATATCATTTATACAGAGTACATACTATACATATATTTTATTTATATCAAATACAAATACTTATATTTGTCCTCTGATCGGAGTTAAGAATGACTACAAGCAACTATGTACTGACCGAGTGAACGAACTCCTCACATTGATGCCGCCTGTGTCCGCTACAAAATCTAGTACTGTGACTATTGCGGCTATTCACATCAACCATTAAATTTTTTTTTCTCTCTCTCTCTCTCTCTCTCTCTCTCTCTCTCTCTCTCTCAGATTCCAAATAGATATGATGACAGACACTGACCGCACTCCTCACCGAATTTTATCTTACAGAAAACGAATGTTGCAAAGAAAATTTGAATCGAAAATTTCCCATGCTCATGTGGTATATTGCTATATAAAAATATATTGCCTTTGTCAAGGGGATATGTGCGTGGCTGAAGTCAGAGTGGAACATGATTTGCCTTATCGCATCATAGCAAGGCAATTGTTTTTATACCGAATACCAGTAGGGAAACAGGATCGCGTGAGGGAGATACGATCGTGTGAGGCACGATAATGTTAGAATCACGATGTGTTGTTCCCACGGAAGTTATACTTTGCTCCAGTCACTGACATTTGCATAAATTCGTGCACACTGTAGAAAGTTTAATCGTCACAGGCCCTATGTACAAGTGCAGCGTAGCTTGATTTGGCACTTTACGGCATCGCAACATAATTAAGAGATTTATTCCATGTAATGTTATTAAAATGAAACTCACATTAACAGCTCAAACCGCTACAGAAAAAAAACAAAAACATTCTCATCAAACAACAGCCATAGCATGTGAAATATTGAAGATTTTTATAGTTCAAATTTTAAATCCAATGAGTTTAATAACATTGTTAACGAAGTAAAAGTGGGCATTCACATGAGTTTATTTAGATGTTAGATTTTTATATGTATGTCATAGTTATTCATTCTCATTGTTAACATAAATAACAATAAATTTATTATGTACCCGCAAGTGTAAGTTCCAGGAGTCAACACAGCTAGTTTTTTGTTATGTTTAAATATGTTTAAAAATGTATCCTTTACAATATGCACTGTTAAATATATAGAAGAAAGGCAGCCTTTATTATACGCAACTTTTTTGTTGTAACTCTAGGACCTATTGATCAACGACATTACTGTCTCTTTGCGACAAGATACTAAATAGAAAGCTATTATATCAGCAGAAGCCCAACATACCTTTGAGTCATCAAGAATTAAAGAAGTTGTTGTTACTGACAAGACAGTACTCGTAGAGATTTTACCTCAACCGAGTGAGAGATCCTTCAGTGTAATGTAATATTTGCATAGCATTTCCTAAATTTTATTTTTCAAATCCTCCGTTGCGTTATGTAACAAGCTGCAGATGAATGATGATAAAACTTAGGCCATTCTGATCACAATACAAATACTTTCTCATTCACATCACATGGGTATCAGCAACGCCGGCATTGGATTCACACGGTCAGTACGAGACCTAGGTCTTGCTCTGGACAGTGCTCTCACATTGCACCAACATGTCATGAACATATGCAGGGCTGTGTGTCTTGAGCTGAGACGCATCGGGTCAATTCGCGAATATCTTTATGTTGATGCCGCTGGAACACTTGTGTGTTCATTAGTACATTCAAGACTGGACTATTGTAACTCAATTCTGTCTGGTTCATCTCAATATCTACTGCAGAAACTTTAAAAAGTTCAAAAAACAGCTGCTCGGATCATACTTAGAGTACCACGATCAGAGGACACCTCCCCGCTGCTCTGTACCCTACATTGGCTATCCATTCGATCCAGAATCAAACACAAAATTTGTTTTCTGTGCTACGTTTCACTGTCGGAGTCTAGTCCAACATACCTATCCGATCTCACCCATGTGTACACACCAGCAAGATACTTACGCTCCTCTTCTGACAATCGTATACTCATTATTCCCACTACGAAAATGAAGTCATATGAACATTATTCTTTTGCATACCATGGCCCAGCAACGTGGAATGAATTTCCCTCTGAATTTAGTCACAAAGACACAATGATTACATTCAAGAGTGTTCTTAAAACTCACTTATTTCGACTGCAAGAACAAACTTAAAGACCTAATAAAGTTCCCTACCTTAAATATTTTCAGCATTTTTTGTTTTTTAATTTTATGGTGTTTGTTTTTTGTAAAAATATAATTATATATGTTTTTTATGTTATAGGTGTTGTCTAATGTTGTAAAGCGCTTAGAGCTTCTAAAGATTAGGCGCTATACAAAGTCCTCATTATTATTATTATTATAATTATTATCGTAGAATCTCTTACCATTTTCCAATGCAGCTGTGTTTATACTAAAGTTTGACTTAACCTTTACCATCATTCATAGGTAAAGAACCGTCGTAGTATGACACAAACTAAAATCCTCCACACTTGTCTTTTCGTGGATTTTCGCCAGTAACCTGCTAGGATGGTCAAGAGGAAGAAGAGAGAGAGAGAGAGAGAGAGAGAGAGAGAGAGAGAGCAGAAAGGGTTGCCATGAAATTGTGTATAATATTAAATTTATTTAGTGAATGGTGATTAATTCATACTGTTCATCATTAATTTTCAGACGTCACTAATGATTACTGAGTGGAAATTCATCATTGATCTATAGGCCCGAGAATAGACTGCACACAGTTACAAGAATGTTTATATATGCGCATTATTGGGTCATGGGCGGATCACAATTTGAGATACCAACAGTATTCAGTATTGATGTATGAAATTGCTTTATACCAACTCTTTAAAATCCATGATATTTTTAATATATATATATATATATATATATATATATATATGACCTGTCTTTTTGTAACAGTCTCTTATTTCCAATGTTGAAAATATCCTTTACTAAAATATACCTATATTTTGAGATACTAACTTTTAGATCGTTTTTAGTTTAGACGTTTGATAGACAACTGTATTAAATATCCAAATAAATTTATCAGTAGTTTAAAACTATTTTTAGGGCTTCTGGCATTAGGTGGACACATATATGTTGATCTGTGATATCAAGTATTATATCCATCAATTAATATTCGCCCAGCCCATTTTCTGACCTCATTTTCAGTAAAATATTTCTTTTGTATAGATATATGAGTTCAATTAAACATCTGCACTAAAAGGCGCACTCTGGAAAATACTGTCATAATCTGATTGAATCCATTCTTATATTTTTTCATGTGCTATTGTACTGCAATATGTAATATTATATAAACTTATTAATATATTCGTTGATGTCTGTAAGAAGGCAGCTATGGTATGATTAGGAAACAACATCTCTGTATATGGAGCTTCACATGACGTTAAATTATGATCCATAATTGAAATTCCTGGCCAAGATATAGACACATATTAGCATTGAAGTTTAACAAATAAACAAACAATATATAATATGAAAAAGTGTCTTAAAAAGTGCAACTGTAGAAAAATCACATGGAAATTAACATTGTAAATACTGAAGTGAAATTGAACCAAGATATTCAAAGTATGAAAATGGTAATAATTTTGAATTTGATACAAGTACATATTTTAATTCTTCTACATCTTTTAATTTGTATCATGTGTAACATATGACTTGTGTAAGTCTATTATTACTGAATATGTATTATAATAAAGAACGTTGAGGAAATTCATGTATATTATATTACTTTGAACGGTTGTATGCGGTAAAATACAAAAACTGAAGAATGTGTAATCTCTTCCCAATGTTTTTATTTGCATCAATCATTTTCTCAGAATACGCTGATGAGATACAATGATATAAAATACTTAACCTTAAAGAATCATATGAAAGCTTAAAACGTTTAGCATTGTTATTTTGTTTCATGCGTTTATATCATTTACCGTGAGATTGTTATTTTCGGAGTTAAACCCAAATGGCCTAGGATGGTGAGTCAGAATTTCTGAAAACAAATAAGAACCAAATGATCTAGAGCCAGGTGGGTGAGCTGTTACAAAAAAGACGAGTGATTTTTGAAGAAAAGAAAAAGATGTTTGCGAGTTAGAGATCTTAAAACAAAAATAAGAATAGTTTTTTTTATGGATAAATTACTATGGCGGTGGCCTAAAAAATATTAATTGCATGCTGTTATTTTTATTTGACATACTATTTTTCATAACTGAAGTTCTTGTAAAACATAACTTAATCGATGGTCATAGTTCCTTATATAAAACATTTTTGAATGTTCTACATTTAGAACCACGTCCATCTCCAAGGCCTCATAACCATTATAATTTTTTATCGCTACGAAGATATATGTTTTGTGTCATTACAAGACAAAATATTTTTATGTTATTTGTGTTAGGAAAGTTTGCAATGCACTTAGGAGAGAAAGACTCCAAAACGAGTTTCTGCAAATGTTCACTACTCCCACCAAAGCACAGAATCAAGTTCATCACAATCTTAAAATGACTGAAATACCTGATGTGTAAGGTTGTTTTAGGTAATGAATTGGGTAACGATGCAAGTCAAAATGACAAGTTAACAAAGTTAATAATAGCGAGGCATTGATCATATTCTGATAATGATACTAATAACAATTTCATATTTTACTAAACACAAAGTATTAGTCAAGTTTCAAACAGTAGAAATCGTTTCTAATATACGGATATATGATGGTCTGGTTACCGAGATATATCAAGATTCTTGACTTTAATGCCTCGTTGTTTTCATAATTTTAATGCTGGAATATTGTGCAAGTTAGTATTGTCCCGTCGATATTAATATTCTGTCCAGTTAAAATGATCTGAACACGAGTTTGATTCCGTATGACACAGAAAGGGGTTAATAGTTTTATACACAATGGAATAAATCGGATTGGGAAGAGCATTATTGTTGGCAAATTACTACTGATTTCATTAACGCAGTATTTAAAACTAAATCAGTCTTTGTCCTCTAAACTACTAGAATGTTTTCGTTATGCAGATCTGAAACAACTTTACCACTAAGACTGGCTAAAAGAAATTAGGTTTATCCCCATTATCTATATCTTCACTACTGTTCAAAGCAGTAGGATTAAATTCATGTATCTTGCTATGGTGCATTCAATGTTTAGACAGACATGGCTGTTAAAGCGCATGTATATACCTACAGATCAGTCCATATCTATAATGATAGGAAACAGAGGTTAGTTCATATGGGAATATCGTCAGGTTCAATAAGCTAAAATAAACAGCTGCAGCGTTTCATCATACGTATAGTTGTAAAGCGTAGCTTGTACTAAACCATTCGCAAGACGAAAAACTCGCATTATGTTCCTTCTATACAACGCATATTGATAATATCCTACTGGAACTGTTCATTATTGGATTCTTTTACTTTTTATATCTGGTATATTACCAGCAGCAGCCACATTACTTCATTTATTCTTGCGGTTTCTCAAGGCTGTTTACATTTGCCTTAATTTCGGTTCGTAGCCAATCGAGCTTTCATTCAGGTATGTTCTGTTTTTATCCGTGAGCACTATGTTATCAAAAGCGAGATTCAAATGCATTTGGATCGCTTGTTTTCCGGATGTTTGGCTTCTATCGGCATAAAGGGACGGGTAATATCGTATAAATACCAGGAATGTAAACCCGAATACACTCGTATTTACACCGAGGTTGCAATTGCAGTTTCTCCCCTGTTCTATTGGTAGAAATAGTATAGAACGTTTGCGTTTCGATTAATTTGATTAATTTTAATTTTATGTCAAACATAATTGGAGCTTAATTTACAATTTTTCCATATTACTATCTACTTGCTGTTATTTGTGAATCCCCGAAGCGACGAACCTAGATATTGTGGTGCATCTAAATGACATCGAGGACAGGATCCGATTTTATATATTTAATGCGGGGGTGTCGCTTCTATTGATTCAATTACACGTTGGGCTATAAC
The DNA here is from genome assembly GCA_028554795.2 of Sinohyriopsis cumingii. Classification (NCBI taxonomy): domain Eukaryota; kingdom Metazoa; phylum Mollusca; class Bivalvia; order Unionida; family Unionidae; genus Sinohyriopsis; species Sinohyriopsis cumingii. The sequence goes on from CM068841.1 coordinate 17,508,431, forward strand.
CCCATTGGAAATCTTCTGCAAGATGAAACAATATGATCTTCAGAAGTTAACCAAGCTATATTGATTAGAACAACCCTTACGGATTATGGTCCACGAAATGTTCCCATGAACAAATAGATTAAATCACCATACATTTGTATAATCTATATTTTTAATACTAATAGCCAGAAAAAATTAAGACCACGATAACATCTGAGTTTTTGCACCACATTACGCATGCGAAAGAAAAACACATATAGACGGGTACAACAACATTATTCCCGCATTTTGTATGAAAAGCGCAAAGATAGTAAAGTTTATACCTTGACATTCTGAGTGATAGTCAAATGAAACTTGATACATTTTGAACCAAAAGCTGGTTCTTGTAGGGAGAATGATGCAACCATTAGCTTTATTAGTCCTACTCATAACTGTTGGGTGAAAGTCACCGCTGTTGACCTTTTCAATACTACTGAAGGTTATTTTCATTTTCGCTGAAAAAATAGTTACGCTTAGCTAATTTATGGAAAAACACTTATACCACAAGTTCGATTTTTTAAATAAAGTTAAATGCGTCTTCTTTCACATAACCGTTTCTCTCTATCTGACATATGAAGCCACGTCAACACAATTAATTTTAATGGTATCTGATATTGCTAACTGCTACTTGCTAATAGTTATCCAATATGTTCTTATTATTTCGATTTAACGCCATTTCTTAGCTATGCATGGCGGCCAGCATAATTCGTGGACAGGAACCCGGTAAATTCAGGCAAGAACCACCCATCCAAGGGAAGCTGCTGGCAGCCTTTTCACATTTCCACACTGGCCTAGCGCGAGACTTGAACCCACGTGGACCGAGATGAGGTAGCAATGATCGGTAAAGATGAGTGCTTTACACAACTCGGTCACAACGGGCCACAGTTATGCAATATAAAAAGTCCATGGTTATAGTTATTTTATATCAAAACACAATTTTATTTTCATTCTTCGAAAACTCTTTATTAAAAATCATATGAATCTTAGGAAATTGCTAATTCAATTAGATACTATACTCGAATATACCTAATAATGGGAGGCAATCTCTTGCCTCAAAAAGAATATAGATTTATAATGCACAAAACGGGATATAATTTTACAGTACACAAATTGGGATATAGTTTTACAATACACTAAACGAAAATATCTTTATCTAACAACACGAAAGAGGAGGTAGCCATTATTGATGAAGAAACACAGATTATGTGGTCACGTTTGTTTTGATGTGGGGCTTAACCTACGAATGCGTGTTCAGTGTTTGAGACATATTCGATTATTTCATTAGCCAAATTATCACTCAAACAATTAAATATGTATTATATATAGCACCTAGACTCCGAAATACACAATCAAGCCAGCTTGAATCGGTGGCTACATTAGCTGACATTTAAGTTATATAAACTTGTTTATTAACACAAGCTGATAAGAACTAAGAATGCGCAAGAGAGACAAATTTTTATTTTAACATACGCCACAGCATTCCATATATTAGTCGACTGTTTTGAAAGCCGGGACCTAACGTTAGGTTAGTGCCAGTTTGGCACTAAAGGAAACAAATATAAAGATCGGATTAAAATTCATAACACCGAGATATTAAATCTGAATGTATATTCTATCTCAATAAAAAATGCATAGCTTTTGTACAAAGAATGTCATGTCTTTAAGTATAATGTATGTTTATGCAGTGATCATGCTTAAACCTTTTTCTATTTATTTTCTATTCTTGCAAGTTTAAGTATAAATTTGCCTGTGTAATGTGGTATGATTAATCATTCTCATTTTAACCTCATTATGATTTCGTTTTCAAAGGATACTTGTCATATAACTTTCGAACTTTAAAGTGGTCATGGAGCCAAGGCACTTGAGCTGCTACTTATGTTAAGGACACCTGCATCCTGAATGAATTGATAATTAGGAAAAGTTTTCAGTTTCACTGTGTAGTGATGAAATGTCAAGAGCATGTACTTAAAAGTTTGCATGTGAACCTTGTATCAAAAATACTAGAAAATATGAGAAGCAATAGTTTGCCCTAATTACATCTCGATAAATGCATTTTCAATATGTTAACCCATTCATGCATCTATCTGTCGGTCTGTCTCTGTCTCTCTGCATGATTGTCACTCTTTAAATACAAGCAAAAAGGTAAGTGGCAGCGACTCATGATTTTAAATAAACTTTGCAAATTAGAGTTATCACAACTCACAAGATCTCGTCTAGGTTTGAATCCGTCTTTTCTTATACTCATACAACAATTTTTGGCTTCATTGACGTTGCTGTTTAATTTGTAAACCGCTGTAGCTATTTTGGCTAGCCAGATGTAAATGATAAACAGTCAAAACAAAATGATGTCAACAGTTTTTTCTTCAGGGAATGGTGGATTATTTTCTTGCCAGACATGTTTCAGTAGGTAAAGAAGCAACCTCTTAAAATGGAACTTGATAGTCATGTCTGATTGGACAAATAGTTGATAGGCTTAAGAAACTGTATAACGTCTTGCTGAAGATTGCCACACACATTTCGCCAAACAATGAGGCAATTTAAGTATTATACAATGCTACTGTGAAATAAAACTATTAATATCTTGTTATACATAGAAACAAAACTATTAGTATCTTGTCATAAAAAACAAAACTATTAGTATATTGACATACATAGAAACAAAACAATTATTTTATTGTCATACATATAAACAAAACTATTAGTATCTTGTCATACATAGAAACAAAATGACACAATCATTTCTCAAGGAAAGAAATAATGACAAGATGTTCATATATTTATTGATGAAATAAGTAAATGATCTTTTTGTTTTAGGTTTAGCTGATACAGTAATGCGTATTTTAAAGTCAATGTGTTATTCCGAGTGCTATTCAATTCATTTCATCAATGTACAACACTGCCTATACCTCCTTTTTTCAAGAATTTTAGTTGTTTTAAAATTTTACAATAAATTTCTTACCATGCAGTCCGAATTCATTACTGAGGAGCTGCTCATGTAATGTTGTAGCCTTGTGTCGGCTTACGACAATATACCGAAACCGCTCAGGTGGCCTAGTGGTTAGAGCGTCCACCTTGGATGCTGGAGGTCGTGGGTTCGATCCCCGGCCGAGTCATACCAAAGACTTACAAAAATGGTACTAACAGGTGCCTTTTAGACAAAACCACCTCTTTGGGATTGTTCTGAAAATCATTAGAACGTGTGATAGAACCTTTGGGGTTATTTGGGATTTAATTCACAATACTGCGAGCCCTCTCAAATTTTCACTTGGAAACTTTGAGAATAAAAGTATTTGTTAAATTTTACTAAAATTGTTGGTTTAGCTTCTGTGTATTACTCATATTCAGATCATAGAGTTGGAACATAGCTTGCTTAAAAAGGTTGCTGTCTTTAGCTGAATCTGATCGATGTAGTTGAAAAACCCTTTGATTAACGGAGTAATACCTGGCTTTGTTACTGTGGAAGGCTTAATTAACCTTTATACTTTTTGTTACATGTTACCAGGATGCCGCTATTCTTCATAAATCATATGTCTAATTAAAATATATTCGAATCAGAAATGTGACACAGTGAATCAAATATTCATTTTCAAATGTAAATTGCACACTTGAAACATGGGAGAAATATGGATTTAGGCGTCGACACATCAGGAAACAAACAGGGAACAGAATATGCCTCACAGGGATGTTAAAAATGATATACAATATTAAGCTGGACTTGCTCTCTGAACTTAATTTATGGAAGAATTGTCAGAACAAATAATTGATAACAAAATTTTTTATCAATGAATGCATAGAATCTGTCCACGCTCGTGTACCTACAAGACAGTCAGCTTTAATTGAAAAATATAAGTACTTATCATCTTGCAGAAGCATTGCTCAGGACATCCTGAACAAGATAAACTTTCATGCTTCCTCCAGAAACAACATGGTCCGAGTGACTTCTAGTGTGTAACTTCTAGCCAATCGGTATGTTACGTATCAAATAGTTTATGACTACAGTACCGGTAACGTGAGCTGTCATCCAATCTAAATGCTATGGTCTTTATGGCTCGAATTCCATGCGCAGTAATGGTTGGTAAAGTGCACAAGCATAGCGCAAAGCCACACGTATCTCTTTATTTGACCCCATGTGGATGTGACCTTGACCGATAATATACCGACACGAGAATCGCGGGGAGCGTGGTTATCTAGTTGCCGAAGTGTGAATTGAGAATGATTTAGTCATCTTTCAAATATAAATTTGTGTGTGCATGCGTTTGTGTACTTTTCTACTCTAACAAAATATATCTTCCTTATTGGTTTAAACAAAGTTGGAGTCATGTAAGTCCTGAAATAAGACAAAGAAAACAGACACCCAACCCCGAAAGAAAAATCTGCGTTAGGATGACTAGCCGTTTCTACTTACCTCTTATAGTACGTCATTAAACGTATTCGTTAAGAGATAAAGATAATATGAACTTGAATGGATTTCTTATAAGAAGTCTAAGGTAACGGAACAAAAAGTCTGCAAAAATGCTGAGTTTTGTTAGGATTGTAATTTTCAGACAAGAATGCTAAATATTATACATCCAGTGGAAATTAACTTGAAGTCGTCATCTGTTTTAACAGAGATTTGTAACTATCACTGTTAGACGAATCAAACATATTGCAATATGTATTGCAAAACTGAAGACAATATTGTAATAATAGAGAACAGATGTATAACATGGCCCATATGTGTAACATTATATATAGGGTCCGCGACTTGACATTGTTTGATTCGTGGTTCAGTTAAAATGATATTCTTTTGCAACTAAAACGGTTAAAAGTTTCTTTTTTAGCAATTCTGGATATTTGTGAGTAAAACCAACTTTATTATTCTAATATTTCGTTTGCATTCAGATATTATGAATTTTGCATCTGGATACAAGGGATATTTATACTTTTAATTCAAGTGAGGCAAAATATTTACATTACACAAGGTTAATATAACTACAAATTTTCTTCTTTTATCGTAACTTAATTCTAAACATGCTAATGCCAGCACGATGGTTCTTTAGAAACAAGTTTCCAAGTACAGGGGAAAATAATCATCCCATTTTAGTTGCATTTTCTCTATGGCAATGCGTGCAACCATTACCGTAAACACAGCGCATTCATCGACTATTACGTACTGGCCATTTACTTTTTGGGGGGGAGGGGATGGTATTTTCTTTTGAGCAGAGATATTTTTTCTTTGACCTCAATATATAACGTTATTTGAAAAAATTTAATGGACATGATATGGTGCTATTTTATTTCAAGATATTACTCCAGGTTCTGATCGACCGAATATTGTTTTCAAAAAAGGGCTAACCCATTCCCCAGAAGACTAAACTGCCTGATATGATTGCAATATACCGTGGCAGGTATCGGGATATGTAAAGAAATACCAGAGTATACGGCGGTGCAAAACGTTATTATGGTTAACAGTTCTACTACATGTTAAGCAAATGTGTATTAAAGACGTAATCGTATGTTGGCATTTGTAATGTGTATTAAAGACGTATTCATACGTTGGCATTTGTAATGTGTATTAAAGACGTATTCGTATGTTAGCCTGTGTAATGTGTGTTAAAGACGTATTCGTATGTTAGCCTGTGTAATGTGTATTAAAGACGTATTCATACGTTGGCATTTGTAATGTGTATTAAAGACGTATTCGTATGTTAGCCTGTGTAATGTGTATTAAAGACGTATTCGTATGTTAGCATTTGTAATGTGTATTAAAGACGTATTCGTACGTTGGCATTTGTAATGTGTATTAAAGACGTATTCGTACGTTGGCGTTTGTAATGTATTAAAGACGTATTCGTACGTTGGCATTTGTAATGTGTATCAAAGACGTATTCGTACGTTGGCATTTGTAATGTGTTGCAGTCAAACCTACTGACTTTGAAAGAAGATCACTTGACCATGAACAATTCTATCTACATTCTTTTGAAGCGAAAACTGGTCATTACCTCTTATTTCAGAATCTGGAGATAAGGTGATACAGATAATAACTATGATTGCTAGTTTATCTGACAGAAGTTCAGCATTACTTTATAAAGAAAACCCTGTTTATCGGAAGCAAATGAGGGATAACCGGATAGCTACTGGGTAACCGATAAAAGGATCCGTAGGAATTATACAGATGTACTTTAAATATTTTGTAACAATCTAGGATATTTTGCTTTTTTGTATTTAAGTCTCCTTTTATCGCTTAGTTAGATTTTATTGATTATGGACTTGATTATATGGAGTCGTGTAAGAAAGATACTTCTCAAACGGAGATAATGGCAAATTTCTAGGAGCAGACATCATAATGTACATTATGCATGAGACTTTATACTATCATAAATTAGTTTCGTAAGATGAAAGGTTGACTGATGGGTGCTGCAAATTTTAAACAAAAACCCCACCCCGAATAGAACAGATGCGTTGTGAAATTAGAGTTTCGTGATTTGGGTTCATTAACTGATTAGGGAAATGTTATTTGCAATACTTGCGCCTTTAAGGTCAAAATATCAAGATGTACATATTTGTTCAATCTGCCTCCATAAATATTTATATTCCTGAAATGTTGAACTTACGAGCAGAATATTCGGTTGATAGATCGATCGATGGATCGAGAGAGAGAGAGAGAGAGAGAGAGGCGTCCTCTTTGTGTAAGTACACTTTGATTAAATGCAAAAATAAATGTTTTTTTTGTGTTCAAAATGGGTGTAGCTCTGTTGTGCTTGTTTGAAGCTTTCAAAACTCCTCAATAATAGCATTGCCATGTCTAAGCTCATGTCTCTGATTCCCAGACAAGGAAAATGATAATTTAAATAATCGAATCTGTAAAAATTATTTTATATGTAACTTCGTTTTTTTTAGTGAGGTATTCTTTAAGTGTAAGTCGCCAACTTTCTGTTTGTTACATGGAGAGTACTACTTCGATTGCTGTCTTGAAAGTGTATCAACTTGTTGATGATCAAGATTAGTTCTCGTCGGCCTTTCTATGAGAAAGTACATGCAAATATTTACTCATTATTATTTTATAGAATTTAAAAATATACATATAGAAAATACAAAGGCATTTTGATAAAGAAAATCTTCCCTAAGAAAAACAATTACCTAAAAAGTTTGAAAAATCTACTGAATTTTGCATGTGTTGCGTGCAGCCAAATTGCATTGCAGCTAAAATATTTTTCGACACAAAATGTTTCATAAAGTATAACACTTGATAAATACAAACCTCTACTATATTTTTCTTTCAATTGAGCTCCCCTTTTCCCCAAAACAGACGATTTCAAACTGTATTAAAAGTAGAACGGATCACATAGGAAACGCTGCAATTGTCAGGGAAAACACTTTTTACCATGTCCGAAACCTTATCGCATTGATTCATAGCTTCAGCATCAGGAATTTCTGATAATAAATGACCAGTTTTTTTTCTGTTTTTGGAAATACTGCAATTTTACCTCTAGCCATTGTGAAAAATCGACCTTTTGACTTCAGAGAATGTCTCTAATGACAATGTCAGCGATACTTCGATCTATTTTCAAGAGGCTGATTTCAGTGGATAGAAATTATATTAAACTATAAACCTGACGTTTAGCTCTGCCAATTGTCAGATTGCATTTTACAGATTTATGTGTTGAACATTAATAACAATGATGCACACCCAAAATCTAAGGATGAACAAAGGTTAAATTGAATATAACTGGGTGGACAGACTGGGCTCATTGGCCTTGGCAGGCAACCAGTCTAAGAGAAGGGAAACTCTGACCCCAAACCCGGGCAGATGAAGCTCGTTAGCCTTGTCAGGCAGTTCATCTAGGAGAAGGAAACTCTGATTCAAAACCAACCAAGTCCCATCCATTGGATTATGGCTCCACTGCCCTGTGGATATCTTCGGGAGAAGGAAAGGCTACGGGAGTAAACCCAGACAGAAAATCAGGAGTGGAGCCCCTAAGGCGGCTGGGGGTCGACTACGACCTCCTTCCGGCAGCTCCTGCATCCAAACTGGTGCGAAATGTCATGCTCACCATTCCTTTGGACCCCACCAGCAAGGACGAGAGGGGGATCCTGACGTCTGGGCAGCCCAGGATCTCCATACTCCACGCCCAGGCTTGCGCCCTGGAGAGGACACTCCAGTCTCGCTACTGAGTGAGGAAACAACACGGAAGCTGACAGTTTACAGGTTATAAGTCCCATCCGATTGGCGTAGGGAAGGGGCGCCACGGGTCAGCTTTGACGGTGGGAGGGATCATCGTGTCCCACTGGCCAACTATCGCCCGCCTCAAGCCGGGCAGGCCCCGGTCAATAAGGTGTTGACCCGCCATCGTCTGCCTGCTCCAGTGGGTGTCTGGAGCTCAGTGTGTTGTTCAGCATGACAAGCAGACGGTAATTCCACACCAGACAAAAGAAACAAGAAACCAATAAAGAAGACTCCAGCTCTTCGATTTGCAAGCTGGAATGTGCGCACCATGTGTACAGGCATCTCCGACGACCTCAGAGAAGTGGACGACACCAGAAAGACGGCCATCATCGATAGAGAACTCACCAAACTAAATATCAGCATAGCTGCCCTCCAGGAAACAAGGCTCGCCTCTAGTGGATCCCTCAGAGAGGAAAACTACACCTTCTTCTGGAAGGGTCGAGAACCTGATGAGCCCCGTCAGCACGGAGTGGGCTTTGCCATCAAAAACAATCTCCTGGCCTCGGTTGAACCTCCCACAGGGGGCACTGAGCGTCTCTTGTCCATCCGCCTCACCACTGCTTCAGGGTCTGTCAACATCATCAGTGTCTATGCCCCAACCCTCACGTATTCAAAAGACGCGAAGGATCAGTTATATGGGCAGCTGGACGAACAGATCAAAGGATGCCCCAAAAAATGAACCACTATTCCTCCTCGGCGACTTTAATGCCAGAGTAGGTGCGGACCACGAGTCATAGCCTACCTGTCTCGGATATCATGGCACTGGAAAGACCAACGAAAACGGCCAGAGACTGCTGGAGCTATGCACCTACCATGGTCTGTGCATCACAAACACCTTCTTCAAGTGTAAGCCACAACACAAAGTGTCATGGAAACACCCCAGATCTCATCACTGGCACCAACTCGACTTGGTCATCACCAGGCGCTCTGCCCTTAACAGCGTCCTCTCCATCAGAACCTACCACAGTGCAGACTGTGACTCCGACAATGCCCTTGTGAGCAGCAGAGTGCGACTACAGCCACACACGCTACACCGCTCAAAACCAAAAGGACGTCCTCGCATAAACACTGGGCAGATGTCAGTCCCTGCCAAGGTGGAGGAGTATGTGTCTGCCCTGAACAAGGCTCTCCAGGACCTGCCTGAGTACGACGCTACAGCCAAGTGGAACGCCATGAAGGGTGCCATCTACAGTACAGCTATGTCAACGTTTGACAAGAAGGAACGACCCAGCCAGGACTGGTTCAATGCACACCTATCAAGGATGGAACCACAAATCGAGGAGAAACGAAAAGCCTTCATAGCTTACAAAAAAAAATGCCCTAATGAACGGACGCTTGCTGCTCTCAGAAGTGCCCGAAGTAACATCCAACGCATCGCTAGACAGTGTGCGAACGAATACTGGCAACAACTGTGTGAAGGGATCCAGCGCAGTGCCGAGTCCAGACACATCCAAGATATGTACAGTGGCATCAAGAAGGCTCTAGGCCCTACAGTGAAAGGGGTCGCTCCTCTGAAATCCCTGACGAGAGAGAAGATCACAGACCGTGGGCAACAGATGGCCAGATGGGTGGAGCACTACTCAGAACTATACTCCCGAGAAACGTCAGTCACCGATGCAGCCCTCAGCAGCATAAAGAACCTGCCCACCATGGAAGAGCTCGACAAAGTGCCAACCTTAGAGGAGCTCAGCAAAGCAATCGACTGCCTTCCAAACGACAAAGCACCAGGTAGTGACAGCATCCCGCCCGAAGCTATCAAACGTGGAAAACCAGCATTGATTAAACCACTGCACGAGCTACTTTGCCGCTGCTGGGAGGAAGGAGTAGTCCCCCAAGACATGCGTGATGCCACAATTGTGGCCTTTTGCAAAAACAATGGCGACCGCAGTGACTGTAATAATTACAGAGGGATCTCGCTCTTGAGTATTGTTGGTAAAGTGTACGCCCGCATCATACTCAACAGGCTGCAGTTGCTGTCAGACCGTGTGTACCCGGAATCACAGTGCGGCTTCAGAGCAGGCAGGTCGACGACAGACATGATCTTCTCCCTACGACAACTCCTGGAGAAGAGCAGAGAGCAAGGTCAACCACTCTACATAATGTTCATCGACCTCACCAATGCCTTTGACTTGGTCAACAGGAAGGGCCTTTTTGAACTTCTGATTAAGATCGGTTGCCCCCCAAAACTCTTCAGCATGATAATCTCTTTCCATGCAGATATGAAGGGAACAGTCCTGTATGATCGATCCTCCTCAATCTCCTTCCCAATGAACAGTGGTGTGAAGCAGGGCTGCGTGCTGGCACCAACACTTTTTGGGATCTTCTTCTCTCTGCTCCTGTCCTACGCCTTCGACACGTCCACGGATGGCATATATCTACACACCAGGTCCGATGGGAGGCTGTTCAACCTGGCACGACTGCGCTCAAAGACCAAAGTGAGAGCTGTGCTCGTCAGGGAGAATCTTTTTGCAGATGACGCAGCTCTTGTGGCCCACACCGAGGAAGCCCTCCAGAGACTGGGAGACCGTTTTGCTGTTGCCTGCATGCAATTTGGTCTCACCATCAGCTTGGAAAAAACAAATGTCAGCGTGCAAGATACCACCATTGCCCTTTCAATCAAAATCAACGGTGTCACCCTGGAAGCAGTTAACAACTTTACCTACCTAGGGTCAAGCATCAGCAACACTCTCTCGATTGATATGGAGCTGGACAGAAGGCTTGGAAAGGCAAACACTATCATGGCTCGATTAACGAAGAGGGTGTGGGAAAACAACGCGCTGACAGAGCACACCAAGGTCCGAGTCTACCAGGCCTGCGTTCTCAGCACACTTCTATATGGAAGTGAGACCTGGAGTACCTACATGAGGCAAGAACGCCGGCTCAACTCCTTCCATATACGGTGCCTAAAACTCATCCTGAAAATCAGCTGACAAGACCGTGTTCCACACAGCGAGATCCTGCAGCGTGCAAGTACCCCCAGCATGAAGTCCCTGCTAATTAAACGCCGCCTTCGATGGCTGGGTCACGTCCGACGCATGGAGGATGGAAGGCTGCCAAAGGACATCCTATATGGACAGCTGGCTACTGGCATGATAAGAGTCGGACGCCCTTCGCTCCGTTTCAAAGATGTGTGCAAGAGGGACAGGAAGGCATGCAACATTTCACCCGATGGCTGGGAAGAGCTGGCCGAGGACCGAGGTACCTGGAGACTGATGGTAAACAATGGCATATCAGTCGCTGGTGCGAGGAGAGGCCAGTTGGCGGCAGAGAAACGTAAGAGAAAGAAGAACGCAGCAGCAACCACAGTAACGCAGACTTCCCAGTATGTCTGCACCAACTGCAATAGGGACTGTCACTCACGTATAGGCCTGCACAACCACAGCAGACGATGCCAACAGAGACAGGCAACACCCCAAGGGCGCTATTCGCATGGTCTTTCGAGACCGAGTCGCCAATGATGATGATGAACATAATCTTTGAGATCTTCAGTTTGATACATAGAAAAATGCTGTGTTTTTTCTCTGGTCGAATTATATAAACAGTAACTTCGTGTATTAATTTTGAGAAACAAGTTTGCTCAGTGATAGCCAAATTCATTAAACAGTGCATAAAACCTTCCTTTGAATGCCATATCATTATTCCTGAGCTAGTGCACGCTAGTTTCATAATCTCTATTTTAATGTTTCATCAACATGTGTCAATGACACCCGATGTTACCATCATTTGAATGGATTATTAGCTTTCCAAACATATTGCCCATTTTATTTTTATGCTGTAATATTATTTACAATACTATCTATTCCTGCCGACAATTATATTCTGCTCAATAAAGGCGTCCTAAAGTCGAATTTGGATTCATATGACAGAACAAAATATTAATTGCTTTAAAGAAACATAATTTTGATAGCTACGATAACTTGTAAATGACCCATTGTATGATCTGATGGTTAAAATAATTTAGTCTTTGTAGTCACACCTACTAGGACGATAAGAAATATGTTAATCAGAAACTTGACTGAAACGAAAATTAAAAACCAAATTCCACCAAGTGTATCTCCACTACAGGAAATGTGTTCTAAACAAATCGTATCTTGTAATATTATATTTCATGTACAGATTAACAAGTGACAGTCAATAACTGAGTCGCCATCCGAGAATGTCTATTACTCTCGAACGTTTATACCTATGGCAGAGTCCTTCCTATTATTTTAGATCGTGCACTTCGTAGTGAGAGTTGGAGGGTTGGTGCGTGCAGGAAAAAGCATTTGTTGCAGTATCACGGATAAAACCGAGTTTAATTCCTAGTAGAGGACATTTGAAAGGTCTCTAACATGAACGATACTATTATCTATCTATCTATCTTCTGAAGATATAGCATATCTGTAGTCCATGCTAGGTTCAGTCATCGATAAAGAAAAGGATTTCGGTACCTTCACATAGTGTCAAGATTGTGACTTATTTTTAAAAACTTAATCGCGCATTGACATATGTTCTAGTTTAAAGCGCATAATTAGCTTTTCAAACATGTTTTTGCTGCAATGTTATGTTTGAATAATAATTCCTTCATAGACCAAATGTATGGTATTGTAAAATTCCTATGTTATTAAACGTAACAAAAGTCATGATTGTGGCGACTTTTATTAAACATACTGGTCATGACGGCCATTAGGAGATCCATGACATCAACGTGTGCAAGAAAAAGATAGTGGCCTAATGAACACGTTTTAAAACGGAGCACAACGATGATACAACAGGTTTCATTTTGAACAAAGAACGCAGGCTATAACTCGATTTTCAACGTATGGCGGACACGGTATAGATCCACACTTGGCCTGAACTATGTAAATCAGATGCCCTTGTGCATTAACAATGCTTCCAGGTCTTGACTCTGGGTTTGCATCCACGCAAACGTAGTTTGTCGCTCCAGCGTGAGTATAATGCCCAGACACGAGATACCCTGTGTATTCCATGCTCCACCCTGGGTAGCAATTCGTTCTAGCAGGGATCATGAGTATGTTTGCGCGTGTAGTTCTACACACAGAACATGTAACGTCAAGATCACTTGAGACAGTCGAAAAAGGATTAGTTCCACTGTATACTTTATACTCTGCTCCGTAGATAAATCCACTAAAATTGGTATTTCCAACATTCGCCCCCCATGTAGGATTTTCTGGCAAGCAAAGAAAGTCAGCAGCACCTCCAGTGTGAGTCCAGAATGAACCACCAGCAAATCCTAGGGTAAAGTAGTAAATTATTGGCAGTGCATATTAAATAACTCAAAACTAATAATCATTAAGGAATGTGTTTCAAACTTCTTCAAACGAAGCAACTTTAATTTTTGAGCATCTGAACGGTTTTTGAAACACGAAAAGCGATACAATCAAACGGTATTTGTCGGGTACGTGGAGTAAAATGTCAGAAACGGTAGACATAAATAACCGTAAAATAATAAAACAACAAGGAGCATTGAACAGTCTTTCAGTTGCAGTGAGATTGTTGGAAGCGGTCACAGAGGGTAGAAAACAGTATAAACAAAGTTGCATTGGAAAATGGTACGATATTGTACGATAACGCAACGGAGCGATTGAAAAATAAAATTTAGCAAATGATATGCAAATATTACATTACGCGAAAGGATCTCTCATTGGTTGTGGTAAAAACTTTACGAGTACTATCTCGCCAGTAACAACAATTTCTTTGATTCTTGATGACTCAAATGTATGTTGGGCTTATGCTGATATGATACGTTTATATTTAGTATATTGTCACAAAGAGACAGTAATGTCGTTGATCAATATATACCAGAGTTGTAACAAAAACCTCACTTACAATAAAGGCTGCCTATCTTCTATATATTTAACAGCGCATATTGTAAAGGATATCTTTTTAAACATATTCAAACATAAAAGAAACTAGCTTTGTAGACTCCTGGAATTTACATTTGCGGGCACATAATAAATATATTGTTATTTATGTTAACAATGAGGATGAATAACTATGAAATCCATATATAAACCTTACATAACTCAGGTATTTCTCCAATTTTACTTCGTTAACGATGTTATTAAGCTCATTGGATTTATAATTTGAAGTATAAAAATGTTCCAAATTTCACATGCTATGGCTGCTGTTTGAACAGATTTTTTTTTGTTGAGTTTTGAGCTAAAGCCATTATTTAATTACATGGTTCTTTCTCGCTTATTGAAGCATTGGACAACGAATGACACCGTTATCACAATGATGCAGATCGATAAAGTTTTTCAGCGATGACTTTGACGTATGTTGATCGTTTGTCTTCAAAATAGTCCTTAAAGTTATGACTCTTTTTGTCAAAATAAACCCTAACTTGACAAAAACTAATTTCATTGCTAATTAATTTAAATATGTTTGTTGATCATCATTAAAATCATGCGATTGATTTGCATACATATGCGAAGCAGGTTATCCAGTCCGTATACTATCCAGCATAACTATGTGTAGCACCTATTTACATCGTTCCATCCCTTAAACAAAAATATTTGTTACATCTACATTTACCACCTGATCAATCAGATCTTCTATAGGTTAACATAGATTTGATACAAAATAGGGTTCTGCTCAGATGTAAGTATTTATGGAAGCAAATGCAGACTGTTCTATAAATATGATGGTTCGCTGGAGATATATTATAACCCTTCGCTATGAATCAATTAGAAGTGGCACGTACACCCGCGGTGGCTCTGTGGATAACGTGTTCGAATTCTACCGTCGGACCTGCCAGGGTCAACTATTGTGCTGTGTCCATGTGAAAGGCATTTTACTCACATGAAATGGACTAAATAACTTAATTATGTTGCGATGCCGTGACGCGAAAAATCAAACTAAGCGGCACTTGTACATACAGCCTGGGACGATTAAAATTTCGACAGTGTGCACGAATTCATGCAAATGCCAATGATTGAAGCAAGGTATAACTTGCCATGGAACAACACATCGTGCGTCTTACATGATCGTGCCTCAGGCGATCTTGTCTCACTCACGTGACTGTGTTTCCCTACTGATATTCGGTATAAAAACAATGCCTTCTTATGTTGCGATAAGGCAAATCATGTTCCACTCTAACTTCACCCAAGCACATATTACCCTAATAAAAGCAAAATATTTTTTATACCGATATACATCCTGAGCAAGTGAAAGTTTCAATTTACATTTTGCTTGCAACATTCGTTTTCTGTAAGAAACAGAACTGTGATAACCATGCTATTTTGTGTGCCATCTTATATGTTAGGAATCTGAGAGAGAGAGAGAGAGAGAGAGAGAGAGAGAGAGAGAGAGTTTGTTAGACAATTGTTTAAGCGATATACAACCTGAGCAAGTGAAAGTTTCGATTTACATTTTGTGTGCAACATTCGTTTTCTGAAAGATAAACAGAGCAGTCATGACTATGCTATTTTGTGTGCCATCTTATATGTTAGGAATCAGAGAGAGAGAGAGAGAGAGAGAGAGAGAGAGAGAGAGAGAGAGTTTGTTAGACAATTGTTTAACGGTTATCGACATAATAAGATACAGTTTGTCTTACCTTTGTATACGAGGTCTGTACCGTTTTCTGGACATGTGTTCCTTCCCCATCTCACGTATGTCGATCCAAGCCCTTGAGATAAGAGTAGTAACAAATGTCCTTTAAAGGAGCAAATCTAGTCGCCTATAAGCACAATTATCATTGGAAAACAAATGAATTCACCTGGTGAAATTTATTGGCCTTTGCTGAGAAGATATGTTGATGTACCGCAAAAGACCATTTCCCATAAATTTTCAATATAATACGCTAGATTATTCATTTCATAAAATGATTCATAGAACGGAAGGAAATATGGTTATTTAATTAAAAAAATCCAGTTGACATCTTAATTATAGATGTCAAAAGTATCATTTGGTTAGCTTGATTGAATATTGCAATCGCTTAGAGCAAAGTAATAAAGAACACATTATTAAGCAATTTAGATTTGTACAGGGATCAGCACAATGAAGAATAGTAATAGACACTTACCATTTGATTTATTGTCTATCAGTCGCTGAATTTCGAGATGTTTCTCCTTTACATCTGTTTCAAGAGCTTTTACCTTTTCTTGAAGTTGTATGAGGATAGAATCCATTTCTCTCTGAGAAAATTCAGCTCTTAGAAGTCTCTCTAACAATTTGTACTCGTAATCGAATCTTGGACAGTCACTTGTTCCAGACGCTTGGGTCATTTGTGACTGGCTGCCAACAACAAGGAGTGTGAACAATAAACATTGAATGAAACACATCATCTAAGTTATATCATTAAAACATACAAAAATATATTGCTATTAATGCAACAGATCTTCTAAAATATATGTAAAGACGATGGCCGATACAATAGCTGAATGTCTTAAGGTACTGAGTAATGTAATGATATTCGACCTGAATATCAGCTTCTACGATTTTATCAAGCCTTGGAACAAGCCATAATTGGTTAACATTCGTTCACGTGGCACTGGAATTTACCAGTTATTTGTTTAAGAGATTTATAATGAAATGCTCATGTTTAAATAGTGTGTAGTTATTTATAGTAGTTACACAATAGGAAGACCTGGGCCAATCAATTAAAGTTATCCATGTTAAACCTGTTAGTCGGTTCATATCTACCTTAAACCGGTGTTAGTTGTATTGAATTTGAATTGTTTATGGATCGTATCAATGGTTATGCTATGTATACCTGTGATTTGTATTTGATCTTAGCCAAAAGTCAATATAGTCGTCTCCTTGACCAGTGACATTTACTTTGTAAACAAAATAATACACAGCTAATATTTCTCTGCAACGATAGATTAAGTATTCAGATCATTATCTATGGAGGAAAACATATTTGCGTCTATCTGACTGTATGATATTAGTTATTTACTTGGAAAATTCTAAGCATATTGACAACTTTGAATGTTTTCGAGAGGAGATTGGCTTTTATCCGGGCTGGATTATCGTGCTTAAGCTTTTCATATCAATATTGTTTGCATGAAAAGTTAGTCATTCCTGCCTTACAGTTAGAAGCAGAATCAGCCTTATTGTTGTGTTTAGTTAATAATTGATTTTATACTTGGTGCCTGGCCCGGAACTTTGTCAAGACTATGATAACCTCAGTTCAAGAATTGCATCCAGAGTGACCCTAGAACCGACCTTGATGAGCAAAACCATTTATGTCGAATGGTTCTATATCACATATTGGTGATTATGGCCAGTCAGTCACTATTAATATTGTAAGGGATACAAGAACTTCTCAAAAGTCTTTTATTATCAGGTATTTTGCATTTTCTGTGAGGTCTTTTAATGAAAGTTTTCTTATTCAAAGAAATAGAGTACGGCTTTATTAAAGTTCCTCTCAATTGTGTAAATTGGTCATCAGACTTAGTCTTATAACTTGTGAACGTCGGAACTGTGACGTCTATACTCATCAAGTGCTTTCATTTATTACTAGGAAATGACCTAGCTGGAAATAAGTTTTGGGTTACTCCACTCGCAAATAACAACATTGTTTGGATCAGAAAGTTGAACTAATTGAAAATGCAAACCATGATTTATTTGCTTCTGGTATTTTTCAATACAAGGCTATTAGCGAAATTGAAACCACACAACGATATGTTTGCTATTTGGTAAACATGGGGTGCTTACGAGAAAATGGAGACCACCTGAGATGCTCGCTAGTGATGAGTGGTTATTGATCTATGAAATTGTTGTTTTTAGGTCGTACTGACGACAAGTTCTTAGTCTCGCCCATTAAACATCTTTACTCGGTTATTTAGGCGTCAGTATTATTTGTCACATGATCTTGAATCATTTTATTGGCCAAAAATTTAAAGTGATGATTCTGATTTACTGTAGATTGTTTCACACTTTGTCGAATGTTTCGAAAACTGAAAAGAAGATAAATAAGGCTCATCTGCAACCAATTTCTGGATTTGACAAACCATTTAGCAACAAAATGCTAGACTGTGTCGGTTCTTTACTTAAGACTAAAGAAAAATGAATGTAAGATATGACGGAAATACAAAGGAAAGGTGTGCTAAGCCTGCTAATAAAGTTCTGGTTGTCTTCTTCATACATCAAAGTCCTCTTCAAGCTAAGTATTATGGTCCTCATGAAGTTAAAAAGAAATTAAGTTACGTTATATCATTAACAGCCTGGGAGGCGAAAGCAAAAACAACTCTCAGATAAATATGTTAAAGTAGTATGTTGACAGAGATAACCCTGTTTATCATTCAGTCAATTTATTTGTACCTGTCCCAAGCTGTGAGTTATTTAAACGTTGGAAACCAATCGGACTGTAGTAACATTGGAATAAGTAATCGTTGGAATTCAGAAATATTGTATAATCATGACCAGAAACATTCACGTCAGCAGCTGCAAGAAAAGAGTGAGCTAAAACAGCTATTATTTGAATATGACAACACGTTTCCAGATGTTCTAACAGCACAAATAAAATCTACCATAATGTTGAAATTGTAGATTCCACACCTGTGAAAAGGCATCTGTTTAGGATTATTCCTCTGAAACAGGAATGTGTGATAAAATAAATTCCGTATTTGCTGGAGAATTGGTCTTAAAGAGCCAAACAACAGTGATTGTAGTTCACCGTGTATTCTTGTGCCGAAACCAGATTATTCCTTTAGCATATACACCAATTATAGAAATGTGAACAGTGCCACCAAAACAGATTTATTTCAAGAATCCATAGCTGTATTGACAAAATAGGAAATGCAAAATATGTCAACAAGTTTGATATTTAGAATGGATTCTGGCAATTTCCATTGACAGAAAGAGTATAAAAATTTTCGGTATTCGTAAATGCAGATGGACTTTATCAATATAAAGTGATGCAAATTTGGAATGAAAGGCTGACTTTGTAGTTTGTAAAGTTCATTGAACATGATTACAAATTTCTCTAGATAATCGTTACGCTTTAATCGATGACGTCCTCATCGACAACGACCCCTGAAAACCTCACTTGGAAACCATTTGGACATTTTTTGATAGATTTTGTGTTACATTTTTAGAACACATCATGTTAAGTCAAACATACAGACGTTAAGATTAATTCCTTGAGCCTATCAGTAAAAAGCAGCTGATTAAATTTTGGGTATGGCTCGATATTGTGTATTTGCTCCAATTTTTCCACAATTGCCGAATCACTGACCAATTTTTTGATTAAGAACATAAGTTCCATTAGTCTGAAAATGTTCGGTGGCTCTTGAGAAATTAATGGCCATACTTAAGACTGCACCAGTTCTTTCAGCTCCAGGTTTGATTCTATAGTTTATTATGTCTGAAGATGTAAGCGATTTTTTTATTGTTGGAATATTGAGTTAAGAAGACAAAACCTATGTTGCCCATCCAGTGAGCAATATTTTGAAAACTTAAACAGCTACCAGAGACATTATTCCACAATCTAGAACGAATGTTTGGCTTTGATATTTTCTTTGAAACACTCCTTCTGCAATAATTCTATTCAATGATCACAGTTGTTTTGCTCTCAGTAGCAAGATGACAAAACCCAGATATTACTAACGGGTCTCATGTTGCAGAAATACAAGAGTCGCATCATGCGAATAAAGGAAAAATATAATCTAATTTCAGATGCACTTGTATGTAAAAGTATTATATTGCTTAATGTATATTTCGTGACATTTGTTTTATGTAATCATAATCTTATGTGTATTTGGATAATGTGTAAAATAAAGCTAGTTGTAAAAATATTTCTTTTTCTTTATGAGGGGAGGTGTTATATATATTTACTTCGTTATTGTTTGATGGTTTTTCTCTTATGCCTTATGATTGGAAGAGTCAGGAGACTGTTAACGCAGTTCCAAATTTCAGGATATTAGCACGTTAAAGACTACAGTCACATCAACATATTTAATATTAGAGGTTATTTGGAGCAACAATGGAATTCAAATGGAACTCTAAATGTGGACTTTTAATGGAACGTTTAGGATAATTTGAGATTTAAATCACAATACAAAAAAGTTATGTTTAATTTTTTACACTATAATCTAAGGAAATAAATTATTAGTAAAATGTTCAAAACCTTTTTATCGCTCTTTTCAGTTACTTAGTTTCAGACTATGGAGTAACACCGGTTAAGCAGGTTTTCCAAGACACCATGGCAATTGATATTTATATGGTTTTTATGGAAAACGCAAACAAAAGTGCAGATATGTTTCATAACTTTCAAGGTTACTCACCAAGAGTTCTTTTTCATAATTATTTTGAAGTTGAAGTTAATTAAAGTTGAATTGAAGTTAAAGTAATTTGAAGTTGAAGTTAATTAAAGTTTAATTGAAGTTGAAGTAATTTGAAGTTGAAGTTAACAAAATCTTCTGGTCTTAAGTATCTGCAGTCCTGTTTAACTGTTAGGTCCTAGGTCAAACGGATTCATTTGGTTTGACCCTAATGTCAAGTATCCTTGGACGTGCCCGTTAATGATTTGACCCATGTTTCCGTTTGGTCAAGTTTATAAACTGTTTCCTAAACGCTCTTTAATACTCTTTAGAACAAGTTCTTCATTTGTGCGTAAACGACTGATTTTCACCCTAAAAATCCAATCACTGGCACTGTCCTACCGAAAATATAGGATAGAATGTCAGAGTCCACCAGCGAATCGTGTTATTTGAAATTCACTAAATAGATATTCGCAAATCCATAATTCTATAATACTAGAGACATAAACATCAGCCTCTATGGTAAATACATATTTAGACACAAAGACGTTGGTTGATACGGGAGTATACATGACTAGTGTGCTAGAGTGGTAAATGTCACAGTAATGTGGATGAAATATACAGAACAGGATATACATTTTGTCTGAAATGTGTCATGTTTCTGTGTTTAGTCAAATGATCTATAATATCAACGACGTTATGATAATCCTCACTGCAGGAACGTCATTTAAATTTTTTTTTTTTTTTTTTTTGGGGGGGGCAAAACTTGATGGGGGGCAGAACTTGACGGGCTTGTTAATTTTCGTATATAGGCTACCGCAATTTTACAGCACATGCAGATGGGGGGGGGGGGGAGAGACGGGGCAAATTACGTTCCTAGCTCACTGATCCAGAAGTTGTGCACGATAATTAACATTACCTTTTAGTGAATCTAGCAATGTAGTCCTAACATGTGATGACATACCTAGGTCAGTTATAAAATTTCTGTAAAAAAAACAATCACTCTGAGTTCATAAAATTAAAGTATCTTTCATTATACTAGTTACGTCATGTGGTTCTGAACTTTGAAACTGTTTACGCGACATGCCATGTCCAATTATGTGTTATCTGTCACGTCTGAAAGGAACCTTTCTAATTTATATTAATGTAACTAACGCTCTCAAAGTTATGCTTTTAGTCCATGTAGTAATATGTGCAAATCTATTATGGAACATGTACATCTAGTCGAAGATCTGACTACTAGCAAAATATTATTTAATGGATGTCATTTAATGGAATGCAGTAATATGCAAACGCATTTCATATTTAAAACGTTAAGTTTACACTTCAAATTTATCACAATGATGACACAATTAAGTGAATGAAATTTTTTACTTCAAAAGTTCATCCGGCATTTTGTGTGAATATCTGCAATGACGATCACTTTTGAAAGATAATTAAAATCTTCTTCTGTAGAATTAACAAAACGAAAGACATGTCAGAGATAAAACACAAGTAAACATTTAAAGACACTAAAAGAGGAGTAAAGTAATAATTTTTAGTTGCATATTTTAATGCTATCGTCTTTTCGGTGTACATTGTTAAAATGAATGGTTAATGCATCCCAGTTAATTTGGAGTCAGAACTCGATTTTAGATAAATTATTGTTTTAAAAATTCGAGTGTATAATGTTGCCAATATATATATAATACTAATTATCAAGTTTATATCACTAGTCCGAATTCTAATGTGTTTGAAGTTTTCTATGTCGTTGAGAGGAAATTTGCATTCTATACAATTGAGAGCTGATTATTTTGATTCTCAACATGGCTAATGATATCTAAAGTAAATATTATTATCCAATTATTTTATTCGCTTTCATATATTGCAATTCTTTGAGAATCATCTATGGAATATTTTAGCTTCTAATCTAGAATAGGTAAGAATAATTTACTTCAAACAAATTTAATATAAAACTATTGCATAAGTTCACCTCTTTGATCGGAATTATTGTGTATATTTAATTAGTATATCGGCTGTCCCCAGTAATACAGATATCATGTACCTAAGAGTGGCGTATGAGTCTAGCAAGGGAGGCTGCATACTTGGGCAATGGGAACACTACCAGTAGAGTACTAGCTGAATTATACAAGTCTGGTGTTAATAGCGATGTCACAAGGATTTGTCGGTCTTGTGACCTGTGCCAGAAAATTGTATCTAAGGGAAGAGTCAAAGTAGTTCCCAGGTGAGATATACCCTTAATATACACACAATTTAAAGGAGTAACGGTACATATTGTATGGGCAGTGCGACCTACCGATATGAAAATCAAATACACTCTTACCTTTTTGGACTATGAAATCAATTAACCAGAGGCTGCAGCATTGTCAAACTTTAAAACGGAACATTGGCCAAAGCATTGGTTGATGTGTTGAGCAGGGTAGGGATGCCAGTGGAAATGTTTACGGATTGTGAGCCAAATTCACCTCTTATATCATGGGCGAGATCAGTAGTTAGCTGTTTTCCGTCAACCAACTGAACATTATACCCTTCCATCCAATGTAGAATGGACTTGGAGATAAATTGAATGGCACCCTGAAACATGTTACGAAGAATGTGCTCGGAACATTTGCTAGACTGGGACCGTTCTGTTCTCGTATCGAGATGAATCGCAAGAAAGTTTGTGATTATCGTATTCTTTATTGTTGAACGGGTGGACAATTCGAAGTAATATACGGATCCTACGCAAACTTTGGACAGGCAATGTAACAAACGATGAAGGAAAAGCTACTTACTTGTACGTGCTGGACTTGTGCAAATTGGTGGAACATGAAGAACGTGTGAAATAGGGACGTAAGTATGATAAATATTACAATCGTGGAGCGCGAGAAAAAATTAGTTGTGGGAGACCGGGTGCTAGTTCTCCTTCCTCCTAGCACGAACACGTTTTGTTCAATGGAAAGGTATCTACCAAATGAAGGAGGTTAAAGGCGACGTGGACTATAAGATCGACATGAATATCAGGTTGAGCATATTTTATGTTAATATGCTTAAGCAATACGCCTAGAGACCTATAGACGGTCTGTGTTGAACGTGGTTTGTACGACGGTCGTTGAGGATAGCGATGTATGAAATCTCGAAATAAAAATTCCCCGTGAGTATCTCTTAGGTCACAAGAGAGAAGGGGTAGAAGAAATTAATGTGAGTGAGGAGTTGACCAAAAAACAGCGATATACCGGTTCAAGGTAATGTCATTCCGATTAGTAGGTTCCAGTGCCTCTTGTTGTCACTTGATGAGCAAAATACTGAAATGTTAGATAACAGTTTACAACATTCTGGGAGACAGTTTTGTGTACACGAACACTTTTAGCCAACGCGTGTCCTTTTTGACGTAACTTTTCGATAGACTCCGCAAAACGAACCTCACATTAAGACCGATGACATTCAGTATTAGATATATCGGTCATATGGTCAGTAGATCAGGACAGAAGACAATTCACCCCAAGTACGTAAAAGCAATTAGAAATTCACTTAAGCTAGTGCACAGGAGACGGTTTGGTTGTTACTTGGTTTGGTCTGTTATTATAGATAATTTATAAAAAAAATTGCATCCATAACTAATCCATTGTCTGCTCAGACAATGAAGTTGCAACCAAATAAATTGTTGTGGGGGACAATCACAAGAAAGCTTTTTGCATGCCCAATGATTAGCTGATCAGTGCACCTATATCGGAGGTACCCCATGTAAGCAAATCGTTCATTTTAAGACCTGGTGCCTAAAACACTGGGATAGAAGCAGTTTTCCTGCAGGAGCAAGACAAGATAAAGCTGCGCGTGGCTTATACAAGCAGGATATCCCTGCGTAGGGAGCAAAACTACTCGGGAATAAAAACATATTGTCTTGCCGTAGATTTTGGGGATTAGAAAATTTCATTCATATCTTTTTGGGAGAGATTCGTTCTCGAGACTGACCACCAACACCTGCTGTAACTAAAGAAGGCTAAGGTCGCTCACACACCGATAATGCGTTCGGCGCTGATACCAGAACCATGTCATTTTCGAGTAGAGACAATCAAGGCGGTTCAAAACGTACGTGCAGACTTGTTTTGAGTAGAATATGGTTTGCATATCTGATATTACCCGTCCCGGTATTGCAAATCAAGAATTGTAAGAAATATTTTATTTTCTTCCTTTACGTGACGACTCAGAAATGCGTATATTTTATTTTAGGGGGTGATATAGTCACGGAATAAGGCAATACAAAAACCTGGCAAAGCCTTTGAACAGTTATGTGTAATTGCTCTTTTTGACCCGCAATGTGTTACCTAGAATAGTTTTATTTTTACCTCGATAAACAGTGATTAGATGCATCGTTCTGTAGGTCTCTCGCAGCGATATACCGATTTTTCATGATGTGCACCGGTACTTTACTCTTGGATCTTGCACGTGTTTGTTCTCAGTAGTTATAGGAAGCACAATGCTAGGTGCTGCACAGTGATCGCGAAATCTTATCAGGAGGTGTCTAGTTTAGACAAATTACTACAGCCATGGGGGAACGTAGTATTTTACTTTAAGAAGTTTTATTTTCAATTATCCTCATGCTTTAAATGTTTCGTACGGATTTACCATTTTATCTTCTATTTTTTATATTTATAATTCTTGTTAATCGTACCGTGCTTATGTATGGAAAATGGTCGGTTTACGTAGATTACTGTTAAGGTCTTTAAAATGATATATACAATTAATAGCAGTACGTATTTTAAGGATTTTTGCAATAATGGTATATTATTATATGCTGGTTTTGATAGATGAGATGTATATATTTTATCGTTGATAACGCTTATTCAGTATGATACGATAGTCGGTTTGGTCTATATCGTGCTGTTAGGGCTGACATTGTGACAGTCCGACAGGAAAAGCAGCGTAGCAGTCTGCTTGGGCTGGCAACGTATCAGCACAGGGTTGGGAATAGCATAGGGCTTACAGCGTGGCAAGATATAATTAGCAGGGTGGCAGCATAGCTTTTAGTATAGCAGCATAGCTGGTAGAGTGGCATCGTAGATGACATGGTGGCAGTGTAGATGACAGTATGATAACACGGCTGGCAGGATGACAGTGTAGTTGTTGGCAGAACAATATAGTTCCTTCATCGAAAAAGGGACGGAGGATCGAGAATTCATTCAACGATATGAGTTTTGAACTGCGCAATGTTACATTGAATAAAATAACATTTCAGAGTATGGTTATGTCATATCATTCAGTGAATGGTTATTATATGCTCACGATAGAGTTTAGTTTAGTCTTTTGAATTTTGTCATAGTGTGCAAAGCAAATCATTATTGATTATACTTGTCTGTTTGTTATTGTATAGTTTTATCAATTTCATTGTTAAATTAATATTCGTGGTGATAAGTGTGACACTCACATACTTCGGATCATGAAATTTCAATACCCATTCGCATACATTGTGTTAGGTGTTTTCACTTGATCCGAATCCATCCGTGTTCTGTCCTATTACAGTCATTATTACTTCTTGATTCTTTTGTTGTCTTTAATTATAGAAATCTGCATGTATTTGATCCAACTTCGATGCTAAGGTATTCTGTATTCTTCAAGAGTGTTTTCCCAAAATATCGCTACGCTAAATATAGATTTCAGTGTCTTTCCTCTGCTTACTTATCCGTATTTTTTTAAAAAATCAGTTAAATCATCTTATACTGCTTTTACAGCTTACAAGACGTGGCCGAGTGGTCTAAAGCGCTCTCCGTTACGAATCACTGACATCTCACAATGTCTGCGTGGGTTCGAGTATCGGATTCAGCCAAGGTGGGTATGTGAGAAAGCTTGCCTCTAGCTTCTCGTGGGTCGGTGGTTCTTTCCGGGCGATTTCCCGGGTTCTTCCTCCACAATTAATATTGGCCGCCATGTATAGCCTATCGCGTCCTGAAAAATGGCGTTAAACCCTACAGCACCACCACCACCAACAACTTACAAGACGAGATGATATGGCCTTGTTTAAACACATATTGTGCATGTTAAATTTCATATGTGTTCAACTGAAGGATCACTATGTCCAGAACATGTTAGTGTATTGCTATTTTTTTTTCTCTTTGATTTTTTTTTGTCATCCTAGCTGTTATTCTCCACAGTCTGACGTAGTTGGGTATCAACACATCTTTGCACATTCTGATTATTATACGTAAACGTTTCTTTGACAGTGTCTAATTTGTTTTGTGCTACGTTTATTTTTTAAGCTACTGTGTTATCCTGTCTCTATTTGTCACTTCTTAAAGATACCGCAATGTTTGACATATCTCTTGTAATCTGTGTCATCAAATGTGCGCGGACGCTGTATATCTGGTAAGGCCGTAGGAAAGGAGAATACACTACAGTGCACGTCATCACGCCATGCATGAGCAATGGTATTTATTTGACATAAAATCGAACGTTACATAAACACTGTTGAAATCTCGCACTTATATCTGCCGAAATAGAACGTTTTTTATAGTAATAATGAAATTTCTTGTAATAATAACTAAGAGGGGGAACAAATGGCCACCATTTGTAAAGGGCAAAATTGTAATATAGTTAGCATATAATTTGTTTTTTGTTCTTTTTTGTTGTTTTGTTTATAATATCTGCAAATGAAGTAAACGTTTTGTAGGTTTCAGATGTCTACTTATTGTACCAGATTCAGTTTAACACTATATTTATTGGGCTATTCAGTCAAACCAACTTAGAGTTCGCTATGTACTTATGAGTTGCGCTTGAAACATTCAACATTTTTATTTTCACTTTCATCATGTCCAGTCATTTTTTTCAGACTTTATTTCTGTACATGCCTAGGTCATATAGTCATGAAGAATTGAAACAGTGTCTGTTTCATTAATTGCATTCATATTATATACGACATCGCTTTGGACTTCATCAAAAATACTTGGGAATCAAAACGTGTTCTCTGTCTGCGGTATTTGACACTATAGACCTTGATGTTTTACTTCACTGTCTCCAGCATTTATTTTGGTATCCACAGTACATCCGTAGTGTGGTTAACGTCCTACTTAGTCAACATTTCCTCGAAATGGGCAAACATTTCCGCCTAATTGATCTTTGTTTTGGTGTTCCACAAGGCTTTGATCTCTCTCCCGTTCTCTTCATTATATTCACTTAGCTGTTCTCAAGTATCATATATCGATATCCGGTGTCTCCGATGTACGCTGATGACGATCAGATATGCAAATCCAGCTGTCTAAATGATGTTAAGGCTACGATCCAAGGGGTAGAAAGGTGCATTTCCGATTCGAAGCCATGGATGACAAGTAACAAAATGCAGGTGAATGTTGATAAGACTGAATCCACCCTGATCACCACGCAAAGACTTTCTTATTCACATCCTTTACCTCAAGCAATAGGTATCAGAAATATCAACCCTAAATTTACACAGTCAGTACAAAACCATGGTGTCAGTCTTGACTGTACACTCTGATTACATAAACATTTGCAAGGCTATACATCTGTAGCTAAGACGTATCAACTCAATTTGCTATGTTCTTTGAGTTCATTCCAGTAAGACACTTGTGCTTTCGTTAGTACTTTGGTTATTGTAAATCACTTATATATGTTGGTCTAAGCATCTAGTAAAGAAAATTCAAAACGTTTAAAACACAGCTACTATGATTAAATTACGAAGAACTGAACACACCTTCCTCCTCTTTGTGACATTTACTAGCTATCCGTTCGATCTAGAATGAAATAGAAAATTTGTTCACTGTGCTATAATTCGTTGACTGGATCCAATATACCTACTTGACTTCACTCACGTGTACACTTCATATAGAAACTTACGCTCCTTTTCCGATGCTCGCATTCTCATAGCACCACTCAAAAAGAAAGCCATATGGACAACACTCATACCTGTACTAATTAAACTAATTGACATGGATCTTACATATAAGGACACTGTGATTGTAGTTTGATGGTTTTGTTGTATATGTTGTATGTCTTATCTAATATTGTAAAGCTCTTAGAGTTTCTGAAGATTAGGCGCTGTACTATACGTACATTATTGTTACTATTATTAGTATTATTATTTTATCATTATTATTATTAAGGCAACACTATCGACTATATGATTGAAAATTCTCATCTGCCTTTACTATACGCTATATTTAATACCAGTAATGTATTCTGATTTAAAATAGGGTTTGTTGGTGGCTCCCTCTCCACACAATTTGCAGGAGGGGCTCATGACTTTCTTTGTTTACCACGTCAAAAGACATTTTAACCGCAGAACTTAAAAGTAACATATAGGTATGATTAGCAAAATAATGTAATCCTAATAATAGAACACTATCTAATGAAGACATTTGTAAAATAATAAAACTTATCTTGGAAAACAATTATTTTCAATTTAATAATATGAATTACATACAAATAATGAGTACAGCAATGGGTAGTCCTATGGCTCCTTCATACGCTTCCCTTTTCATGGGTAAATTAGAAAACGATTTTCTTCAAAACGAAAAGTTCCATCTGTTTGGTTCAGATTTTTAGATGACATATTTATGATCTGGAACCATTCAAATGAAGAACTGAAAAAATTTATTGATCGTCTGAATCATTTTCATCCGACAATTAAATTTACTTATACTGCATCAAGTATGCATGTTTCATTTTTAGATGTAAATTTAATAAAAAAATATTAATAACACGATCTCTACAAATATTCATATCAAGGACACCAATATCCACCAATATGTAGAGTATTCTTCATGTCATCCCATGTCATAAAAACGGTATACCATATAGCCAGGCCAAAAGATACCGACGCATTATTTCAGATGATTGTCAATTACAAAATTCTTTGAATAAATTACGAACTTATTTCCAAAATAGAACTTATCCTACATATATAATTGATTCTGCACTGAACAAAGCCCGTAATCCTACTCAACATGAGGCTTTAAACACAGCAGAATGTAAAATAGAGAGAGAGATGTAATTCCTTTCACAATACAAAATAATCCTTCATTACCGAATCTAGTTCGTATAATTAATAAACATTATAGTCTCCTAAATTTATCCAATAAAACTAGCGTCAAATCACTTTTTAAAATTAAACCAATTTTCGCTTATAGAAGACCCTAGAATTTGCAAGACATTTTAATTAGAACTAAACAGACAGAAAATAAAAAAATACACTTTTCGTCATCTAAATGTAACAGACACCGGTGCTCTCAATGTGCAAACATAAGATAAAGTACTTCTTTCAGTAGTGCCAATACAAAAGAGGTATTTTCTCTACGCGATAACACTAACTGCATATGAACTGATGTGATTTATTTAATAAATTGTAAAAAATGTAGCATGCAATATGTTGGACAAACACTACAACAAGTTTCTAAGAGAATGAATAATCATCGCTTTCATATAAAAAATTATAGAGATTCTCAGTTTTCCTCTAATGTTTCAACGCACTTTAACACCAATAATCACTCTCTCCTTGATTTTTTTTTCATGCTAATAGATATTGTTCATGGTGACATGAATAGACTCATAAAAGAAACTTATTGGATTCGTAAGTTAGATACTCTGTATCGTAATGGACTTAATGCTAATGCACTATATAAAATTGTATAATTTAAATTGCTATATTGTATATCCTTTATAACAATATAACTATATGTATGACTGTTTGTCTCTACATTATTTTACTAACTCAAGTTTCATTAGAGACTCATGTATCTTTTAGATCCTGTCATATATGGTTGTTATGACGTTACGTAATGACGTAATTGTTGTTTTAAAATAAAAGACGTCATACGTTACTTTCAAAACATTTCGTGCCTGAAGAAGCATAAATTAAATGCGAAACTAGTTGCACAGAATTTTCGGCGTTTGTGTTGCTTTTTATCACAATAAAAGTATGATAACATTCTCTCCTGTGTGCATACTGCAAATGCAAACAACTTCACTTTACATCTGTCACTTACTAGGAAGACCGCTCTGGTGACATGGTGGTTAGAGCGTCTGTCTCGGACGCGGGAGGTCGTGGGTGCGATCCCCCGGTCGAGTCATACCAAAGACGTATAAAAATGGTACTAACAGCTGCATCGCTAGGCGCTCAGCATTAAGGGGTTAGTGTTAGGACTGGTCGGTCTGGTGTCAGGATAATGTGATTGGGTAGGACATCATGCAATATATGTGCGGCATGTTGCCCCATTGCTAGACATCACTATAAACTGCCACAGTGCAGACATCGTATCGATATGACTGAAAAATTGTTAAAGCTACGTTAAAAATACAAATCACACACACACATACACACATTTACTCAGAAATCAACAAAATATCTGTCGAGTGCCACGAAAACGACCACACGGGTATTAATACTGTATGGTTTAATTTTAGTTATATAACTGAAGCATTTAAGTTGCAGTCATCAAAACAGTCCTTTTAAATAATTATCATTTTTGCCACCAGAGTTCAACATTCATTAGTAGCAAGGTCCCAAACAAGGCTAGCCTATCCCTCCCGTGATAAAAAGTAAGCTATTTTAAAAATGCACATTCCATTTTCTCACCATACCAACCAATGCATACTGAAAGACAGAACATGAAACCTGTCACTATTATTTAAAAGGATGGTACAGATGAGGTTTAAGGGGGTCAAAGGATAACATATTTGAATATTCTTCGAACACTAGAATATGGAAGGAAGCGAATTAGAATATTGCTGACGATGCAAATGAGTAAATATTTCGGTAACTTCATTGGAAAAGATGCTCTTCAATATTTGATCGGAATACAGCGGCAATGGTGAATGGTTTTCACTTCCACTCGTCGTATCGGATTCTTGGCTGTCGTTCTGCTCACAGTGTGGTTAATGGTGTTTCCCACTTTTGGTAACACTTCTACAAGATGTACGTAGAGTCGGCTTCGTTAATGATGGTTCTGTACAGCTTATCATTAACCATCAAATGGAAAGCTGTACTTCCTCTATTCAGTCTCAATCGAACACCCACTCCGTTCAATAGATCCTTGTTCTACAAGCACAAATCCAAGTGCAAACAATCGAAGGTCGTTAAATCACACATTATGAGGATTGTCAGCTTCTGCTATGTTTCTATAAGTGAACTTGTCCACGCCCGACGTGTCAAGTTTCCATACCACCGAACCATCCAGATGTGTGTTGTTGGTTTTTATTACACGCGTAAAGTGGTTGTCTAGGTACGTTCAGTAAGATTATGTATCCATGCTACTGCTGACCATTTTGTTATACGAGTACAAATCCACTACAATGAACTAGGAATATATGAAATTGTTGACTTGAGCAATTCTGGCATTGACACCTGGAGCGACGTTGTCCTGCTTTGAGAACTTTGACTTTTAAGTACAAGTTGCTGCTATTCAGATAGATGTAATCTTTGGTATGTTCTTTGTCAAATTTGATAGCAGTTGATATATCAAAGAGTCCTATTTCTCTAGCTGTTCTTCTTTTCTTAGTCTTAAGCGCAAAGTGTTTATGAGCTCTAAAGCGGTTTCAACGTCTCATTCCGCCTTGCCCTTGTGTGGCGTGGAAGAGGAGGCAATATCTTGGCCAACAGTATGCAGCACATTTATAGAAGTCTTTTGGCGAGTCAGAAAGTATTTTTTCTTCAGCTTGAAGAAACACATTTCTCGTGTGGTTAACAACTATGATTTTTACAACTAAAGCTCTTTTTTGTATGTAAGGATATAATAGGGTGTCTAAACACTACCTTACCATCCCGTTTTCATTGGATGGTATTGATGTGTGTGTTTGGATTGTAGGCGCATGTGTCTGGATAGTAATGAAAATGTAGATGTTGGATTGCATATGTGATGTGTTTGGATGGTTGTCGGAAAGCGGGATTGGATAGTATACGCAGTGTGTTTTATGGTAAACGTGTGAGTTTGGATTTAGATTGTTGGCAAAACATTTTAACATGACTTTGACACTTGACCCAGTTAACAAAATCGTTTGACTCTATACTACTATCCCATGGACCATTTCATCATCGGGTTTCCTGTATGACCACAAAGCGCCATACCCCACCCCCACCCCTCACAGTAATGCAAGAATGGACATATATCCATATAGCCCAATACAAAATAGGATAAGGATTATGGAAATCGAGAAAGCAGAACAAAAAAGTGTATGAAACCAATTCTCTTCATGCACGGGTTCCCAGTAAAATCATGGTACAAGGGATGTATATAGCATCAGAAATGTAGTATTTGCGCAAAGACAGGACACACGAAAAAAATGCACAACGACTTTAGTGAAAGAAGAACAAACTTTTGTTACAAAAATGACAATTTTCCCCATCTAAAAAGAAACAAAAGAAGAAGAACAACAACTAAATCAATCAACGAACCCAAAAAGGAAAAAGTACAACAACAGCAACAACAAAAGCAATAGAACCAAATAGGTAGTGGAGAGAAGAAAAAGAATCAGAAGAAGGAAGAACAAGAGAATATGAAAAGTTACTGCAAACTAAATTGTTAAGAAGGCCTAGAAGAGACAATCTATGATATCCGACAGATGAGATATATTTCTGAATTTTGGTAAACATGGAGAAAAATAAAAAATAACCACCGACCCCCCCATTATTAAAAACGAAAAACCCTTACCAATGTCACATTCATAAATTATGAGATCTTCTGGTAACAATTAAAATCTTTTTTTTAAAAAAAAAAAAGATTTTGCAAGGTTTTATAATCATAAACAAAAGGGAGGGAAGCATCTTAACTGGTCTGAAATGATTTAATAGGAATAGCCCCTCCCCTCCCCAAAAATTAACGTTGCTTCTTTTGTATTGTTATAATGACATGCGGAACACAATTATGCAGGTAAATTTGTCTGACCGAGTTTTAGAGTTTGGTTACAGAGCTTCAAGTCTGCCTTTTAAATTCAAAGCCGTAAATAAAAATATTACAGGAATAACAGTCGGAATTTCAAAACTGTTAGCGTCGCGCAGTAATTATGCATTAATAACAGCGTTATATGTCTCCTTTTTTGAAACTTGATCCTTGAATTATCAACACACATCCGTTGTTGCCGTTGCTTTCTGGCTTTTTTTCCCTAATAAACTTTTATTTTTTGCCGCAAGTGATGTTTTATTAATTTGTATCAGTAAATTTCGATGGAAAGGGGCTTACCTAATGTTGTGAGAATCTGTAGCCCGGCCCAATTTTGCATAATGTAGACAATAAAGTATGTTTAAACCAATAACAATTGCTATATTAAACGCGGGATCAAATCAATTTATTTCTCAGTATAGCAGGCTCGTTATATATCTGTTCATTGATGTTTTTCATACATAGCTCTTTACGAAAAGTGATTAATATTAACCTTGTAAAGCTAATAGAAAATACTTTGATTATGTATATTATTATGTGCTCATTGTTTGTCTATCTTGTTGTTGGCGAGCGGCTACAAACAACCTCATCATCTGACTCGAACTACTGTCCTAGGTTCGACTATGAGTATAAATTATTAGAAAGGCTCCTGAGAGCAGAGTTTGCTCAGAGGGAAATGGAGGCTTCCATGTTGCAGATTCAAGATAAATTTAGAATTATCCAACGAGCTGTACAAGAAATTCAAGGACCAAGGAGTGATGGATCAATAGGTTAGTATCGAACTTGCAAGGATATACGGCTGTTTGCATTGCATGTCATTCACTATTGTTTTCAGGCAACATCGAGCGAGAACATTATAACTCTCAAAATGGTTGTCGCAAAGTTCTGCACATCTTCGGATATGTTTAAGAAAATTGTTTGATATAATTTAGACTGCAACGTATCACGAAAGTGAGTGTGTCAAGATAGTTTTCTCCCAGTTATCTTAATAGGTTAAACATGCCAAATCCATCGCTTAATCGCCTCAAACGTAACTTGATGAATGTAATATATTCGATCCACCTATCTATGTATCTATGTATCTGTCTATGCATAAATAGGTACTTATCCATGTATCAAAGTTTGCATATATGTGTGTAATCTTTATTTGCATTTATATTTCTAGGTATCTATGAATTTATGCTCATACGCATCTTCATAAGTATACATCTATCTATCTATATATCATAGTTATCTATATATCTATCTATCTGTCTGTATGTCTGTCTGTCTGTCCGTCTCTCTATCTATCTATCTGTCTGATTATCTATCTATCTATCTCTCTATCTCATTTAAAGGAAACAAGTCTTGCCGAGTGGTATACCATTGATACAGCGTACATACTATACATATTCATTTAAATCGCATAAAAATACATATATTTGCTCTTTGAACGGAGATAGCTGAAGGCAGCTGTGTATTGACCTAGTGAATGAACTCCTCACATCCCGAGTGTGTCCATTACAAAATGTAGTTCTATGCCTTTTGTGGTTATTCACAACCACCTTTGCATATTGATAAGTTGTATTCTTTTTTATTTTATTTTTTCCTTCATATTTATTAAATCAATATAATATATACTTATGATTTAAACATGAAAGATTGTTTTAATGATGAAAGTAGAGTACTACAAACACTTGGTTAGCTACGCCATTGACATGTACGATTAGGCATTCACGCTCCGACGCATGAAAGTAATGTGGAATAGAAACTAAGCTAAATGACTAACCAACATGAGGCAATTAAAATATTTTAATTTATTTACAGTGGAACTAAGTTGTAGTTCTGCTTTACTAACAGTACCATCGACCATAAAGTCTCTCTCTCTCTCTCTCTCTCTTTCTCTCTGATTCTTTGGTCTGATTGACTTAACTTTTACCATCAGTCCAGAGACATCGAGGGATGATACAAACGAAAATCCCCTGCGTTCGTCATTTCATAGATTTTAGTCCATATCATGCTACGAGAGAGAGAGAGAGAGAGAGAGAGAGAGAGAGAGAGAGAGAAGGGTGGGGGATAGCGGCATTTTGACATTTTCATATTTAATTAATGAGAATCGACTTTTAGAACTTTATAATACATTTTTAACAAAATCAAGAACAACAAAATATTAAATAAATCACAGTACATGTACCACGTAACCGAGAAATGTACCATATAATGTCGACAGGATTTGAAACTTGGTATCATTGAAAAACAACGAAGATAAATCCCAAGGAATGTGCACACATATCGTTACGACGAACCATATTCTTGTAGGTTACTTGGTGTAATTCTATTTCAAGATTTTAATCCAGCCCAAATTCCTTTTCTCTCTCACTCCACATTTCTGCGTAGTTTGTACGTTATGCATGAGAGAGTAGGGGATACCATAAAGCAGAAAGAAATGTGATGGAAATGTGAATCTTATTAAATTTATATAGAAGACGGGGATTAATAATAAGGATTAATAATAATTGTTATCGATACTTTCATGCGTCACTAATGATTAATGTTTGGAAATTCATCATTGATCTCGAATCCACCGCGCACGGTGGCGAGAATGTTTTATATATGCGTATTATTGAGCCATGAGCGGATCACAATTTGATATACCAATAATCTTGGAATAACAAATAACTTGAAACCAACACTTTAAAAGCCATGCTATTTTTAATGTATGTGGTATAAATACACACACACACACACACACACACATACATACATACATATATATATATATATATATATATATATATATATATATATATATATATATATATATATATATATATATATATATATACATATATATATATATATATATATATATATATATATATATATATATATATATATATATATATATATATATATATATATTGTAAGCGACCTCTAATTCCTGTCTGCTAGGGAGGGTTAATTGAAGAAGTTCCACTCAACAGTAAAGTCAGCCAAAAATGTTTAAAGAAAGTAACATAACTAAGAAACTGGAAAACTGTTACCAGTACACAATATTCATTGGAATAAGACAAATATACTCCTGAAACAATCATTGCTTGCACTCTTGTGTTGTAACAATTTGATACTGACATTAATTCCCGATGTCTTGTTCCAGGATCTTTTCATTAAAATGTCTCAGCACATAATAGTCCGTTTCAATGTTAAATAAATTATATAATAATTGGAAATCATAGAGTGACCCCAACAGACGAGAGTTGAAGATTTTCTTTGTATTCGTTTAACCCAGGTTACGAATGTGGTGGGAGATAAGTGCACGATAATTCAGAAGATTAATTTACTTACTCAACATTTCTACGTAATTTTCCAAAATATTTGTCTCTGCATATTGTTAAAAACACGGACGTTCAAATGTTCCAAGTATTGGTTATTTTACTAGCTTTTAACCTAATTAATGTCCAGATAATTCAGAGTATTATTATTAATTTGTCAGTCCTATAGTATTTTTATTATTTAGCAATTTATATAGGTCATTACCTAAAAGGAGTATTGGACTTCACAGATGTTATTTCTCGTTTTGAAGTTGACCGCGCTCTGCAGTTATCTGACAAGTACTGTCTTCCACTCCAGTAGATAACCTTCGGTTTTATACCACGTGACAGTACTGAACCAATCAGAATTGGCAGACCGAATCCGCCAACGAATCAGATGTGGCAAACTGGCAATCCTCAGTCTATCGCAAATCTTGCGATATCAACCACATATGAATAAGGTTCAAGATATTCCAGCATATAAAATATTCTCCCGTCTTATTCTGTACAAAACTATGAGACAAACACTCTGTATCCTAATATTTCTATATAGTTTTCAGTAGCAAAACAACAGTTATCGAATGGATAAACTGTGGCAAACCAATGACAGGGCATAATGATACTAAAAGAATTGCGGTTGCTTGGGAGGTTGCTACTATGCACAACACAAATTACGTTACTCAATAAATCTAACAGTTTTTATATAAAGTCGGTATATTTAAGATATTACTTACGGCAGTAAGTTCACTGTGGCTTCATCTGAGTGTAAATGTATGTGAATCACATACCTGTAATATCTAACCATCGAGGTCATGGGTCACAAACGAACAAAAATGGCGTCCATAAGAACTTGACTCGATCGTTGAAAAGTTCGTTTACTGCGAAACACGAACAACCTGAAACTTCATATTTACTACACGTGTCGTGACGTTCACATCAAGCAGCCACATGATGGAGAAACACATCTGGTATTAAATGAGGTAACAAAAGTATTTAATGTGTGCAAGAAACGGTGCTGAATGTAAAATGTCAAACCTTGACAAGCCAAGTGTAATATAATGATCAACATGGTAATAGCTAAAACGTATTGACAGAGATTTCCAACATACATAATAAATATGGGATTACCTAACTAGTAATTCAGTAAAATCTGACTCCATGGACCGCAGGAAGTCTGAGAACATTGCACATTATCGAAAATAGGGAGCAGTTATACGTAAAAAATTCATGTAACCACAAAGCAACTAATTTGCCACAACTACATGCTCCTGTACTGCCCTAGGTCCAATGAGCTAAACATGCAACACTAATATCTTAAAAGAAACATCTCTAATAACATATGGAGAATTCACATACAGTAGTAAAATCCACCCCAACCCCATTATGGTGCAGAACTGGTTAATTCTGAGTCTATTACAATATATATATATATATATATATATATATATATATATATATATATATATATATATATATATATATATATATATATATATGTATCTATACATCTATGTACATATATCTGAATATATGTATGTATCTATTTGTGTATCTGTATATATGCATGTTTTTGTCTATATATTAATACGTATCTATAGGTATTTATCTATTTATCTATCAACTGTCGTTACTAGTAACAGCTAAGAGATCAGATACCATAAAATGGTGTTGAAACACAGAGTACAGGAACGGCTAGGAAGTTAAAGAGACTATGAATTAAAACTATTGACTCTTAATGTTGACAGATGAACCGAACTTTGACTTAATTTATGAAGAGCCCTGGGTGAGAAAACAACACTTATTGGAATGTCCTACAGGGTGGTAGGGAAGAAGGGGAAGCTAGCTTTGTTTATAAGGGTTTTAAATTTGTTATGTCCCTTTCATATTCTATCCTGTATGGTCAGCGGAAGAGGGAATGCTGGTCCATTCAAACTAAGATGGGGAAGTTACAGGGGTATGGGAGTTTTCACTTTGTTTAAATAGCTATCTTAGGGTGCTCGGGAAAATATGGAGTTTTTAACTATTTTTTTAAATATCCGTTCTTGAACATAGTACTCTATGTGAATGGGATGGTGGTTTTGTTTTCAATAGGAGGGTAGAGAAATTGTATATGGACTAGATTTGTTTAAAATTTATTTTTAATGGTTAAAAAAGGAATAAAAACGGTATTTTTATTTATATGGGAATTAAATTCTATTATCTTGTAAGCCATATTTTACATGATATCATGCGCAGTGAGTCAGTGATTAAATGCTCGTAATTTTGAAACGCATTTTAATATTAAAATGAGTTTTATCGCTACAATTCTTGCTATAGGCCAGAAAACCCCACCCACTATAAATCCATATTCATTTTCAGTTAGCAGACCGACAAACTACCTTTTTGTACATTTATGTCCTGAATAGAAGCAACACGCTACAAACAAATAGATATATAAAATCTACGCCACATTGAATGACCTATTTAGGTAAGACTTGTGCTGAAGGATTTATAAGAACCTACGGCGTCATCTTTGAGTGGGATATATGTTGCCATTATTGGATTATATATAAACTCGTATAAGTTGTCTCATGATGTGTTTAAAATGAAAAAGAAAACTTAAAAGTAAAGTTATATAATTTTCATAAAATGTGTCGTATGCTCTTTACTCATGTTTGATCTTGTTACGAAACGTTTAGATTATGAAAGGACAATGATCTAAATAAACCGTATCATTTGCATTGGATGATACGTTTAACATACTGATCTAAATAAACCGTATCATTTGCATGGGATGATACATTTAACACACCGATACAGCTTTATTGTCGTGCTGCATTATTTTCCATTGCTTATAATAATATATGATTGCTTGCAATAATATATGATATGTTCATGAACAAAATCATCTACTAAATATAAAATTAATTTTACTGGAGGCAGTTTTTATGGCTTTGTCATTATTTCATACCACTAGGATTTGCAGCAACCTACATTAGATGGGGAAGGACAACATGTCCAGGGAATGGCACAGAATTGGTGTACAAAGGTGAGGACGATTCATTTCACGATTACCAGAAATCTTTGAAAAATGTCTTACAAATAAATCAATCCAAGGACGAGAGCAGTTTCTCATCATGCATCACATAATTTTGCAAAATAAATGGTTGCAACACAGTCTGGTTTATTTTAAGCTTGCACACTCGACTCCTTCTCCATGTCTATTATTTCTGCGGCTCAAAAATATGTCTTCGCTTATTTAAATGTGTCTGGAGAATTAAAGGGGAAGCGGTATGACACAAAAAACACATAAAACACACAATTATAGGAGCACCCTTTACACTTCACTTTCGGGTTTGATAAATATTTGCATAAAATCTATACTCGATTAGAAACACGTTGATTCGCAGATCATAGACCTAGTTATAATAGAATACATCAATATTGTCTTTTTTGTACTAGGATACGCTGGTGGCTCTGATCACACACACGCAGGAGGATCTGCTGACTTTCTTTGCTTGCCAGAGGATCCTACCTGGGGAAAAATTTTCCAAGGTACAGATCCATCAGGGTTTATATACGGTGCTGAGTATGAATTATACGCTGGATCTAATCCCTTTTCTGTGTCAATTGAAGATGATGTACCATGTTGCGTGTGTAAACCTCCCCGCATGGCCAGCCTTATGATTCCGGGTAGAACGAACTGTTACCCGGGATGGACGATGGAATATACTGGTTATCTGATGTCAGGGTACCACGGTCACCCTGGGGCGACAAACTATGTCTGTGTCGATGCGATTGCGGAGGCGATATTTCGTGGGAATACAAACAATAATGGCCATCTTATGTACATAGTTAAAGCAAAATGTGGGTCTTTACCTTGTCCTCCGTATGCTGAAGGAAGAATTGTGGCATGTGTTGTGTGTTCCAAATAGAAGTAGAGAGCCTCCACGTGTGTCTTAACGTTACCTTATCAAATTACAAACATGGAAGTACATACCGAGCAGTGAACAGAGTATGGCAACTAGGACGAAATTCCGGGAGCCCACAATGCTCAGGGGGCCGACCGTTGTTACAATTCATATGAGCCTACTTGGGAATTTTTCCTCCGGTCCATAAATCATGTCCGCTGCCCCGGTCACATATATGTGAAAGAAATACATGTATAATACCATGAATCTGGTATTTTATATTAAAAAGGAGCGTGCTATTATAAGAGATGCAGTGTTTTCTTTCTTTATAATATATGATGATTTTAAAAAAACGCTTGCCTTATCTCCTTCTTAACTCCTTCATTGAACATATTGAAAAACAATATGCAATTTGTACACGAGAAATATACCTATACATATACTTACACAAAATATGGGATTATTTCTGATACAATACAGTTTCGTACCAAGTGAAAGCCATTTTTTCAATAAGTAAATAAATATAAGTCATCTTGTTAGGTATCTGTCTCTTTTCACTCACTCAGAATGTACTGGAGTCAACTATTAGCAGATTGCTTTCTGCATAGTCTCCTCATAGGATTCACGTTCTTTTAGAAATGTCAAAATATCCATGCATCTTTGTCTATACAGCTGAACGGAACACAAATCTGGTTTCTGTACTAAATTAGCAGTCTAACAGTGCTTAAATCCTTTTTTATAAATCTTCACAATTTACAATTTGTGTTTACCTTTCTTTCCTTACTAACTATTTTGTTTTTCTTCTCCATCCTTCATTATGATGCAGATTCTTCAACACTTGTTTTAAATAGTATCCCAATGTCTTAAACATATCACATAACTTTATATAATGTTTATGGTGTGGCACTATACGGACATGCATTCATAAATACACACCCACACACGTACATGAAGCTAATAACAAACTTTAGTCTTTGACCTTTTGCATAAGTATGTATCAAAAGTATCTGGCATGATAATTTCTTCCAGTTAATTGGTGAATGATTGACTTACTACTAGAGAGTAGAAAACCAAGTCTATTTTGTGGCTCTGATGTCATTTTGATATCGGTTCACCTCTACATAGCAGAGGCGGTAGGGTCAGCCCATATAAAGATACATACGCATGTGCATCCCCACTGAATATCATCTGTTCGTTCTATGTAGATTGTAGGCAGCCGTTTGGAGTGGGATTCATAGATCTAGCCCAGTGGGATGAGACTTAATTTGTAATGTAAACTATTTGTGCATTTGTGTTGAGTTTGGTATTTTGCGCAGGCATTTTGCACACTGTATAAGTACAGTTTT
Organism: Sinohyriopsis cumingii; assembly: GCA_028554795.2. NCBI lineage: Eukaryota > Metazoa > Mollusca > Bivalvia > Unionida > Unionidae > Sinohyriopsis > Sinohyriopsis cumingii. The sequence goes on from CM068841.1 coordinate 17,550,250, forward strand.
AACTCAAATCATAAATCTTCATGAGAACTTCATCTTCATCTAAAAGTGCTTCCTTCTGTGACGTATATCTTACGCTTTAATGGCTATGGTAAAATGTTTTAAGTTTATTTCTCTATTTTGATTCATGCTATTATAATCAAAGCAGATGATTGTATTCATCTTTCTGTGTCCTACATGCTTGCCATAAGTAAATTCACGGAGACCTACATTTTATATTTCAATTTATATAATGTTATACCTAGATTCATGAAACATGCTGATGGAATGCATTTTGATGAGTGCTACACTCTTATTACAAAGTAGGTCACATTGACTTACGTTTCATTCTACATTGACTCTGGTTAAATTGTGTATGTTAAGATTATTATTCAAGTTCAGTAAATGCTAGAATCATCAAGCTCTATAGGTATGCATTTGCATTAATATCGAAATCTTTCCACAAAGTAATATAACATCACCTACAATTCACACTTTACTCTCTTTTGTCAAGTGTTTGCTTTAGTTCATCGTCAAAATATTTCTTCGCATACCTACTATTACACCAAGATTCATGAAATGTGTGAGCGTGTGTATCTTGATAAATACTACGCCCTCATTACAACATTGGATCACTGTGACTCATATTTCATCATTCAATACCCTGAATAGTAGTTGTAGGTGACACTTGAGGCTAATATGGCTTCGATAAAGCGGCAATAGACTTGCACAAGAGCGCCCATATGGCCTTGTATAATAACATACAGGCGAAGGCACCGATTGGTTTAACATACAAACACCACTATGGTCGTATGTCATGTTATATAGGCGACCATATGTTTAACATGGTAGAGGGTTTCTAGCTTCAAAGTTGATAGCATGAAGCGGCGACATTGTTACAAGTAAGTGATCTTAATATATGATCTTAACCGGGAAAGGAATAATAAGGCCATATCCGCCACCCAAGAATCTAAAGATTCTAAGACTCTGTAGCCTCAAATGGTAATGATTATGTTAAAATTAAAATGTATAGACTCCGACACACCACACTTACAATCAGCGCCCATTTTTGATCACGTGCATATAAAATTCATATACAATCGAGCACCCGTGTTGTGATTATTATCCAACATACATACCTAACATCCAACAAAAAGTATATGAGCGTTTATGTACATACAATCAATATGTGTGTGTGTGTGTGTGTGTGTGTGTGTGTGTGTGTGATTTGGGTTTTTAATGTAGCTTTAACAACTTTTTAAACATATCATTACGATATATGCAGTGTGTCAGTTTATAGTGATGCCAAGCACTGGGACGTCATTTAGCAATATGTCCCACCTAGTCACATTACCCATACACTAGGCCGACCAGTCCTAATACTAACTTTTTAGACCACTCCGGTGGCATAGTTGTTAGAGCGTCCGTCTCGGATGCATGAGGTTAAGGGTTCGATCTTCGGTCGAGTCATACCAAAGACTTACAAAATGGTACTAACAGCTGAATCGCTTTGCGCTCAGTATTAAGAGGTTAGTGTTAGGACTGGTGGGCCTGGTGTCGTGATGATGCCGCTGGGGGAGACATCATGCTACATGTCTGCGGCATGATGCCCTAGTGGTAGAAATCACTATACACTGTCACACTGCAGACATCGTAGCGATATGACTGAAAAGTGTTAAAGCTACGTTAAAAATCCAAATCACACGCGCACACACACACACACACACACACACACACACACTAACTTTTTAATCTGAGCGCCTAGTGCGGCCTTATACCATTAATACAAACACATTATCACACACCAGTGGTAGGATTTAAAAGAAAGGGATGATATAAACACACACACAAAAGTAACAATTGTTTATATAAACTCTGATGTATCCTTACATGCAAACACACACCGTCACAATGGAAGGACAAAAAGGGGGGTTTCACGTGTTCCGTTCAGCAACTTAATAAAACAACAATCACATACATAACATATAATAGTCTGGCAATTAAGATTATTATATCGTTTTCTACAAATATGTGAGTCTATGGTGTATACCTTCAGACAGGAATGCTCATGTGAAAATGTTTAGATACAATCCAATACACCACATATGCTATCCATCATTCACTTCTTGATTATTGTCCAAGCACCCACGTTAGAATCCAGCACACACGTTTTGATTGCTATTGAAGCACGCCGCTTACAATCCAGCACCCTATTTGGGATGAAATCTAAAAACACATCCTGCACTCCAGGAAAATGGATAGGAGTGTTTCTGTGCACTCTAAACTTACATACACAACACCATACTATTAAATATGGGCAGTTGTGTTTAGAGACGCGCTACTGTACCATCACCTGAATATACTATACCCTCACCTAAATATAATACACCCTCAGCCAAATATACTATACCCTCACCCAAATATACTATACCATCGCCCGAATATACTAATCCATCATCCAAATATATTATACCATCACACAGAACAGAGGAGTGAGGGGTAGTAAGGTCCATTTGTAAACACAGACATAGACATACAGAGATATTCACAAACTTGTAAAATGACTAAATGTTAACAAAGTTGTAGCTAAAGACTTGAGCTCTAATCATTTAGTTCAGTGTTATTTAACAACTGATTCAGACGTAATTTGTTTCTGAGATAATGAAAAAATAAGGATAATGTACTGAAAACCATGTTGACTTTTGACCATGAAACGAGGACTACTTTGAAATTCTAGATTGAGCAGTGTACAGAAATCAGAATCTCTGAATATCATTTCAAATTAAAACAGAAATACATTAGCTTCAACATATTTATTTTGTAAGAGCGAGTAATAGATAATGTCTAATGCCACATGCACAGGATGTTTCTTTCTGATTGAACTAGCAACCTGAATACCTTCTCTAGATACTGAGATCAAAGTATACACAATCAAATAGTATCTGTGTAGGCCATTACATATTTATCGCCAAGTTAAAAATGTAAAATACCCAACATGTTTCCCCCCACGCTAAATTTTCAAAATCAGTTAGAGTTTTGTAACCGATAATGTTTTTGCACATGGACATTTTGACTAAAACAGTGTGAAAATGCGACTATATCGGACGATGGTCTGAATAGCAATGCCTTCGTGCACACACACACACACACACACACACACACACACGCTCGCTCACATACACACGTACGCACACACATACACCAATGCAGATACAATATGAAATCGACATTAGATGTGACGATACTCTAGTCTGAAGACGATTATGTTGAGAAAAATAAAGTGAATTAATATAACGCCGTATAGAGAGACAGAGCGTTGACATCACATTGGAGAGAGAGAGAGAGAGAGAGAGAGAGAGGATGGTAAAAGACAGGCATGTATAATGCCAATTTTCTATTATTTTTATGCATTATATTACAAGGAGAAATTATACCTTTTATGAGTTTTTGAAGGGAACGACCACACAAATCTATTTTAAAATGTATCACTTGTAATTAGATTAAATCATCAGAATATAGTGTTATGAAATTTTTTTCTTCGAATGACTGCAGAATAGATGTCCCAATTTTAAGAGATATTATGTTTGCAGCACACGCAATGAGACTACAAAGAACGGTACGAAGTTCACTCCAACATGTACAGGCAGGTTGAGCAACACGAAACAAAATCTTAATCTAAAATCATCTGATATAAAATATGGAAACATTGCTGTATTTTTCCTAAATGCATGTTTTGGCTCCAGAATGTGAGTGGAAAATTGGGGGGGGGGGGTGTGTGGGTGGGTCATGTGTCAAATATAACTAGCTATCATAAACAAAGCTTTGATAAATGCCATGCACAAAGAAAACTAAAAACAAGATTTATATAATCCATGTCATTTTCACACTGAAGTAAAATCATTCCTTAATTTATATTGGTGCCAGCATTCTTTGAAAGAAATTGCAAAAATAAAGTACAATTTTTTTGTAGCTATTGACAACGTGTGTTGAGCGATCTTATAGAGGCAGCATATACCATTACGATTTCAAACAAAATTATTCATAAGAAACTTAAATGTGTTCGTGTGCTTGTTTTCATGCAATAGAGAGGGTACATATATTGCGGCAGAGACAAATATACTATTTGGCAACAGTTTATGATATGTTTGCCTATGAATTTCAAACACACACTTCCTCGTTTTTAAACAAATATCACTTTCATAGGAAAACATTCAACGGTGTTTAAAATACTCAAATATATAACTAGAGACATATTCTACTAAATCTGTATTTCAAAAACGCTAATGTAAAGTTTTTACCAAATATTACATTGAAACATTCCTTGATGTATTTTGACCCAAGACGGAATTGATTGCCATTGATCACAAATGGTACGACTGTTTGTGTTTAAGTTTATATTTCGTAAAGCTACTAGTGATCATCTGCAGAAATCATGTCCCATCTTCTCATTGTATGAGTAACAACTGAAGCCGTTTCGAAGCTAAAACGGCAGAAATATTTGTTAGCTAATAAAATCACTTACAGTAAGTGACAAATTATTATATTCTAAGTTCAAGGTAGGCAGCGTTTCAAAATATAGCGTATGGTCTGGCTTTTATCATTGCTGTGCAGACATATTATAGTGAATTTGCAATCCTGTTTCTTGTGTTGGCGAGTTAAGATGCAATTTTGATATCATTATTACGCCGATTGAGGTCAGGTCTACATATTCAGAGCCACAAATTAGTTCCAAACAAGTGGCCTACTATTTTATTAACTTTCATGACTCGCTGAAGTCAGTCTATTAATATATTTAAAGTAATTTTAAACTAAGCACAATTTTTTTCAAAATCGTGTTATAATATGTGTATTGCACACTTCTTTTGTCAACTCATTATTTTCGTAGCTGCATAGATTTGCACACTGTAATTTTCTTAAATTACGGAGGTAAGTAAAAATTGGTTGTGGTTCGCAATCCCATAATGCCTAAATAGAATTGATAGGTTTTCAACCCACCCCAAAACAATATTGTAAAGTATGGGTGTGGACCTGCCTTGGTACCTCCACTCTTTTTTCTTCTTTGGACATCTTCTTGGGAGGATACGACCCTTTTACTTGTCGTAGCTTCGACATTAGGATCTCATCGCATGAGGAAAGAATGATGACACCGACTAAAGAACCAGCTTCACCAGGTTACAAAATGATTTCGTTTTTGGTTTGAGTAAAGATTATTGGATTAGCCTGTGCCACTTGCTGTTTTTAAAACAATGGGGGATTTAATGTGGAATGTGAATGATACTCTGAATTAACTGATGTGCTGTCAAACTAAATCATCATGAAACATTTTTTGGACTGACTTCTAACAAATGGGCACGGACATTTACATTTCATGATGTCCTACAGCGCACGAATCGGGTTGGCATTTGGAAGCTGATATTGAAAATAAGTCATTTTGACTACTGCTTGAAGGAAAATAAGTGCATGCTGGTGTTATAGGTATGTTTAGAGACACACAAAAGGGGACGAGTAAGTGACGTGCCCTCGTTCTTGACACCAGTAGCGAAGTTGATTGGTACGAAGTCTCGAAAAATCGGGAGTGGTGGGTTTTAAAATCGATGCGTAAATAGACATATTTCAGCCAAAGGGTTTCTACCTGTTTGGCTTAAACTTGCACTTGAGATTTATTTCTAAACAACATACCACCATGAACATTAAAATTAATGACGAATATGCTTTATTTTGTTGACATATATTTTTCGTCTTCTCCTTACATGTCATCGAAGATGGCAAAATTAGTTTGACTCAAGTCGGAAACCATCCTATCGTCTTTGAAAGGAATACATTCTACAAATGAAGTAGATTTTCCTTGATTTTCTTAAATATGTCGCAAGCTGGTTACCATTATCTGTAAAACTTCACGATACATTGTGCTGGATGATCAATAAATGAAATTTATTTTCTATTAAAAGTTTGATAAGTCCGGTTTTGTCTTGATCTTTTGTCTTGATCTCTGAGTCCAGTAATCAACATGTTGGCGATGATACAGTGCCTCACACTGCATCTATCTGTGAATTAGTCGAAATTTTACACCATGAAAAACTTTATTACAGAATATGTTCTGCCACATCCGGTAAAAACAGCTCTCCTAGGACCAGAAGATATTCTCTTCAACAAACAATATAAACACTGTGTAGTGGCTATCAATAATTCTATATTAATAGCAGCCCACAACGTCTTGTGTTAAAGCCACATTCATAAACACGAATGACTACAAAACAGAACAAATATGAATGATTCTACCTAAGGGATTGATTCCCTGCACAGATCAAAAGAGTTGTTTCCAGCCAAATCCATTTACTTCTCCTGAAACTTATAATTTCTTCCGTAGAACGAACTTACCTCAATAATACAGATGGCCTAGTGGTTGGAGAGTATGCCTGGAACGCGGGAGGTAACGAGTTCGAACCCGGCCGAGTCATAATAAAGAAGTATAAAAATAGTACTAACTGCTGCCTGGCATTAAGAGGTCATTGTTAGGACTGGTACACCTAGTGTCAGGACAATGTGAATGGGTGGGCCATGTTACATGTCTGCAGCATTATGCCATAGTGCTAGATATCACTATAAACTGGGTTACGTTAAAACCCCAAATTACATACACACCTCAATTAAGACCATTTGTGTACGTCATTCAGGACACGGCACAGCATGAGGTTATCGGGGGTTGTTAACCTCTTTTAATATAATTAATTATGTAAGATTATTAGAGAGCATATGGAAGCGTTTCAATCAATGTGCCTGATAGTAACCGGCAAGTTGCATTTCAAAACACTGTGTACCAGCTGTTGCTATGAATGTTTTGCACAACAGAAGAGCAATAACCACTGGATTAATGAGAATGGGTCTAAAGTCAGTTGCTTTTTTTTCTGAACAAAGATATGTAGAATCTCTCAAACTCAGTATCAGAGTGGGAACAAAGCTGTCATTGCATAATACCACCGCTTGCATGTCGTATATTCTCAGCAAGAATGCCAACTTGATACTTCATAAATTCTTTTTCAAGTGATTTTAAGTAGAAGAGAGTGCAATAGAAAATGATATCAGCAGCCAAATCATTTATAAGTACTTCATCTCCATGTGAGTGTTATAGGATAAGGCAAATTATTTTTTTATATTTTTTATCTGATTGTACTGCTATATTCGTATAGTCGTTCACAAAACTCTAATTAACTATTGAAAGAAAATATATAGATTTTCAACCGGCTAATAAGAATTAAGATGACAGAAATAATCGATTAATGCCTGATTCGCACCTGACATAAGCATACCAATCTGATTGTTGACAACATAATCCATCTTTACCACTGACATTGTATGAAATTCCCCAAGACTTATATACGAAATTGGTTTAAAGAATATTCAGAACATTATTTAGCACCGAAAACATGTAACAGGTATTCAGAATAAGTGTGACACAGGCAGGTTTTCAATATACAGTATAACATAGTCAGCTATTGATGACTCAATTTAAATAGCTTAGATTAACGATATCTATTTACAAAATGAAATAAACATGACCACAATTAAAGATAAATATCGGATGCAGATTAAGAAATCAATAGTTATTGAAGTGTAAGTCTTGATTTAATTAGCTTACAAATATCACTTGACAGTAAAAGTAATCCGAAACTCCACACTGGACAAGAACTTGTATACAGACAATAGCTGGTTTAGGTTATATGTTCACTAGGGTTAAAGTTCCATGAGAAAAATACTTTCAGGGCAGTCTTGTCTATTTTTCTCTTTCTAATTGTACAGATGTCTTGTATTTAATAAATTATACAGATCTCCTTCTGGAAATATTCTTTAAAAACAAAGAACATTAAATTATGGCAGCGGCAAAAACACAAGACTGGCGTTATGTGAATTGAAAATGGCCTTATTTATATTTACAAATCAGGACTGATTTGACTTTGCTTATACATGAAACTTAGGAAAAGTGGTTCACTGTTTTGAATGCTTAAATCAAATCAATGCCCTGGTTTAATCCATGGGAAGTGATGCTGATGACATGTTGTCTTCGTTTTACTTGACAGAGGAAGAGCAAAACGAATGAAAGCCCGTAACAGATAGATTCGTGCGATAATTCATTCCAAAGAAGAATGCAATTTTTGAAAGGGCTAAATTTAATCGAAGAAAACAGTAATAGGTTAAAACAGTGGAAAGGATTGTTTCCGTTCTTGAAGTGTTAACAAATAATTATAATTTTGAGCCACTAGACCAGGAAATGATTATAGTTCGACTTGTAGGTGGACTGCAATGTCCAAAACTGTCACAGCAATTGCAATTAAATGCGAATCTAACTTTAGATTCTGCCGTTAGTCTACCTTTCCATGTGTAAACATGTGACACTTCGTCTTTTTAAGAGAATAAGATTTTTACTTGTTTTAACTTCATTATTATAATTCCATTTTAAAAGGAGACGAATACTGATGCCTACTTAATTTGTCTCATTAAAAGGTTTCAGAATGATTTTATTTTTAAATTTGAGTATAGATTCTGACAATGCTACGTTTGTTTTTTTTTGTTTGTTGATGGGATATGCGAATGATCGCTTGAAGTAATGGACGTGCTGTCATAAAAAGTATCGTAACACCGCAATGAGATTGGCTTCTAAAAATGTTCACGCGTTTGCGAATTTGTTTCGTGACTGATGCATTAAGCACAAGAAACAATTCCGTAGGAAGATGAGATTTAAAAGAGGTATTGTTGAATACTATTTGAAAGAAAAAAATTGCGAAACGTTCTATAGTTACATTGTTCTCAGAAAGATGCCAAAGTGGCACCTGTGTGAAAGAAACAGGAACGAAATTTGAAATAATTGGGAGTGGTAGGATTTAAATTGATAAATAAATAAGCATGAGATGTTTCATTAGCATCGTTGTGCAGCAATAATACAGCCATAATACAGCCAGAATACAGCCAACTTGTTCATATCTGCTTATTTAACGCTTGCTTTTAAGATTATCCCTTGGATTTTTAAATATGCCATATAGGTGGCATTGCGACTGATGGTGTGATGTACTGTACTTTGAGTTTAATATGTTTTGAGCAATGTAAATAATTCTGGCATCACGATGTTTAATTTCTTCTTCATTATCTTCTAATAGAGCATAGATTACAAGATGTGTTTTGCTAAATTAAAACATCATCCCATGGTCTCAGCAAAGAATTTCTTCAACAAATAAAATTAGGTCTTTTTGATATTCTTCGTGTAATTTGTAAGCCGATTGCCATTCTTTGTAACTCCACAAAATACGTTGAACCGGACGATCCAAAACGTGTGTTGTGTGATCTTTCAAACGTTTGTTACATTCCATTCTGCCTGCTCCACAACGTCTAGCAATCAGCATGTAAAAAGTATGGCAAAAATACGATGCTTCCGAACTTTGACAACCTAATTTCTATTCAGTCACTTTGACAACAGAGGAGAGAGAGAGAGAGAGAGAGAGAGAGAGAGAGAGAGAGAGAGAGAAAGAGAGTGGGTGCAAGCATTACTGCGACGATGATAATTCTTAAATTGTCATGAATAACACAAGCCATGTTATGCATTTGATAAACGTGTAATTCTTTTTTTTAAAGTGGAGCCACAACAAAAATAAGCAAGTTTCCATTTAAGAATTACAACGCGCAAATACAAAAGACACAACGGACTCATTGTACCAACGAGGTACATATAAAAATGCCCAAGGCTACATATAAACAAGCCAGTGAACAATCCATCTATGTGTCACTTGATCTATAGGTATACTCTCTTGTGTAATTCTAGTCTCTACAAAATTCAGAGACAAATTTATCCGGGGATGGTATTACTTCTTCATTTTGCTATAATTGTACAATGGTATCCTCATGAATATAATATCTCTTCCGCTCCTTCTGATTCTTTACTTACCACTGTTTCTAACACATTCATTTGTTTCATGCTCACTTATTTTGCTGCTATTAAGTTAACTTCTCTTCTTGTCTTATTCATACGAAGTACGCAACTGGTTTTCATTACTATTCTCAGCACGTTTAATATACTTTGTCTTTCGTTCATTCACAACGTTTGGGTGGTCATACCTTTGCTGCATATACGGATGTAACAGTCCACAGCAAAGCTGCAGGAAACTAAATCATAGGAAAGTAGTCAGTGACACACAAACACCTCGCGCGTCGTTTACATTTAAATGGTTTGCTAGTAGGTAGAATCAATTATTTTGTTTCGTAATCCTCTAGGTGTTGATCAATGGCATTGGCTACCTCAAAGAAACTCGTTGCAGAACTGAAGACAAAAGTAGAAATTTTGTAAGCTTGATATCCACGTAGTTATCTATGTCTGTGATAGTCGTTCCCGAGAATCAGTCTTCGATTTCTGTGAGAATAGCAATAGTGTAAAACTCGATATATAATCCTGAGTTTGTGTTTTTCTTGTATCTTGACAAACTCACTTTAGATGGACTTGCTGAATGTGTTTTTCTAAACATGTCTTTCGCAGCAATGACTTTCGTTTTGTTGATATAATTACACATACGCCAATTGGAATCTGGTGGCCAAGTATAATGAATAAATTTAGTCATTACCTCACCGCACATCACACGTTGTAAAGAAGTTACGTTTTTAATCTAAACATCTTATAACTGACGTTTTATTATACTTGTAGGCTTTTAAACTTTTCCTATACCTTTTTGTATCTAAGTCGGTGTATAACTGCCAAATTGAAAGCAGAAGTGGCATCCAGAACTTTAAAGTATGCAGATACACGTTGATGAGCGTCAGGCCATTTGAAAATACTTACACCAATCAGCATGTTTAGCAGTATTCTGATACGACTAGCCTAAATATATATATTGTCAAGGATGCATGTATTCTGTGGATCGCATTTGAACGTGTACAAGCGTTTGGTAAATGCATTATCGTAGGCTGGAAGGCAAATTTAAAAATGTTCTCTTCTAACCTATCCATGAGAATAATAATCATGCTCAACCAATGGGCGGTGGTGAGCTCACTGAGATTATCTGGAATATTTTATGATCACCGAGTCTGTATACTCTCATTCGTGAATCATCACAACACAACTTATACTTCGTCTAATCGTCCGAGTAAATTAATCTGACTCTGGCTATCATTTTGGCACAGGATATTTCATACAGATCTTTAGGCCAGGGTTGGGAGGACTTAAGTAAAAGTTAAGTCATAATAGGCACGCAAAGGAATATGAAACACATTCTTTTTTTTGATATGTATATCTCTATGAGCTAGCAGTATGGTATCCAAAGTAGTTAACGAGTGCATGGATTAGATGGGTTGACAGCTACACACTCGGCATCACATATATTCTTAAAGCATAAACGTTGTGTTGCAGCTAGTTCGCTAGTTGAACAATAAGGTACAGAAGAGTCGCGTTAACTTCGTGCTGTATTTCTGATTTCACAGGGTTGGACATCATTCTGGGTACAAGGCACATCACCTCACTCGCCTTCATTCATGAACTTATAGTCTGTTGTGAGTCATTCACTCCGTTGCTGTGTTGAATTATTCATCATCTTTCGAGGCGGGCATTTGTATTCTTAATAAAGTGTTGGTCTTGTAACTTTTTATACTGGAACTCCGTATGGTAAATTAGTGGGATCTAGAAGTCGCACTCGTACATGGAAAACAGTTTAATAGACTTTTTCGTAAGGGTGATTAAAGACTTTTGCTGTTTTATAAACGTTTAATTTGTTCCGATGTAATCTTTGTACACTAAAGTCTTTACCTTAGCAGGACCGTTAACTTGTTTCAAGACTTCAAAGTTGATTCGATTGCTAGTTCATTTTCAATCCTTTGACTTTGCATTCGTATGAATTTCGCACTGTTGGTATCTATAATTCTTTGATCCATCGCTAGCAAAACTGACAATAGTTCTGGTAGATATATTGTCCGTGTATCTAAACAATCTCCTTCATTTTAGATGACGACTATAAAGTCTGTGGATGCATATACAACTGTTGGTGGCAAAGAAAAGGCATTGTACAATTTTAAACAAATATTTGATGACTCTTAGCTTACAACGATGATATTTCTAATCTCAGCAGGGGTGCAAACTCTTGTCGCCTCTTCGTAACTGATGAAATTATCGTCGACTATTTCCACGTGTTTTATGAATTTACATATGTCATCCACCAGTTGATTGTGATGACTTGGTTCTTTCAAGTATTCCGTCTTGAGCAATATCTGACGTTGCGACATATTTTAAGGCTCGGTACCGGTTTTTGCATGTGTCTTTCTCTTCTGGATTCTAACATGAAAATGGATAACCACTAGCAACGCAATCTACGCAACGCTTTGGCGGAGTGAGATCCAAGTGGCGGGGTATAATAACCATTTTGTTCCTTCTTTATAAATATCGGCATGCTTTAGGGCTGACAGAAACTTTTTTTAAAGAATTCATACTACCGTGATCCAAAAACAATTGTCGAAGATTTACGCACCGGCGGCGTAAAATGTCCACATATGAACGGCATTAATTAGCATTTCTTCGTGAACGTCGAACGGGTATGAAGAGTGAATTTAGTAATAAGCGTAAAATGCTACTCTTTGTTATCTTAGCAGTCTGTTAGGGTCGTAACAGCAAACGTCAGGCAAATGCTGGACCACACAATGCCTGGTAGCTACGGTACTGAAAAGTTGTGGAAAATAAGATTGTTTTACATCTGTCATTCAAACTTTTGTGAGGCATTGCATACAAAGTCATGGCTAAATAATTGATGGAATATATAAGCTGTACTTGTCTCACATGTAAATGAGTTTTGGCTCCTTTTATGGTGACTGGAACAAACCAACTTAAAATTATTCACTTGTATTATATTGATGCATTGCATAAGTTTAGATATTCACTATAATAAAGACCTGAAAATATATTATCTGAAGTCAACTGTGGTAAATACTCATTATCTGAAGTTGACTGCAGAATACAAACTCATGTAAGCAATATGACCGTGACAGTGGCGTAATAGTTCTCACCAGCTCGTGCACATCATGATACCTGCGAAAGGGTCTGTATAATGCGACTATATGCAATTTAAAATTTGGGCAGTTACATGTACAATTACTATGTACAGGAGCTAAAACATTTCATTTCTTTTATTATTTTCAATAATTTAGTGGAAGGCGTAATCGCGCATATCTGGGAATTACAATTTTGGGAGGTAAAGTTTCTTTTCTTTTCTTTATACAGAGTAGTAGTTGTGCTTTGAGGATTCGATTTTATTCATTACAACTCGTTCTGATAGATTGTTTTTCAGTACTTAAGTTTCAGTCATTGTTTACACACAACAGACAATTATGATTGTCAAACATATTGATTGCAAATCATATTCAAGTATGCAACGCTAGTACGTTTAAATATACTATGCTATTATGTTGTAATTTAATTGAATAGATGAGCTACAACGTTAATATTTTATTCTTTCCTTGTCTCGCATTCATACAATATAAGGTTAGCTTTCAGTTATTGCAGAAAGAGATAGGAAAGTATTTGTAGGCGTGACATGAAGAGAGCACTTGTATAAAACAGAGCACGAAGGCACTGTATATAACAGTCACTCAATTTAATGTACACGTTAACCTTATACTATGACTCTAAACATTTTTCTATTTTGTAGCCGCTTCCAGCCCAGGAGAGATAAGACCGAGTTGAGACTGCTAATATGTTTATGTTGTGATTGTCAGGGAAAGAAATTGTTATTTCGAGTATTAATATAAAAATAAAACAAGCTTTATTCAGTGGGTGGAGGAGAATTAATCATAAAGATGTAGAATTCATAACTGTCAAGAAATGCAAGAAGTCAGGGCAGTGAAAAGGAGGAACCCATGAAAGTTAATGAATCCAAAAGTAAGTGTATCTTTGTCTTTAATTTGTTATAGTATGGATATGATATTTCAACACACTCAAAGCTTCGCATCATTGAATCAAGGAGGAAGTAATTTAGGCTTTACTTCATTTGACAGTCATTGGGTAGTATCTATTTTCTGTGAGACATGGGTGATTTTGAAAAAGACTGATGTGTATTGTATTTCCTTTTGGAAACGAAACAACAAAAAAGAAACAGATGGACCTGACATCATCATTGTTTGGAAACGTACAGCCCTGGCATCATCAGTTTTAACTGTCTCAATCCCTTTCAACTGCCACGTCCGACTCCGTTCCTTGTGTCTGGTGCTGCTTTGTTAGGTATGGTAGTAGATGTTGCTTCTTGAATCTCAGTTATAGTAAGTGGATGCAGTAATGTAGGATGTAGACATCCAGGTTCATGAAGGTCTCTTTCTCTTGGGTTTGGCTGAAGACGTCTGATACATTTCTTTCAGATACTTTAAACCCGCATATATGTCTGGTAGCATGCACATATTTTGTTGTCATTTCCTTCATTCTGTTTTCGTAATTCAAATGTCTCTCCTCTGTTTGTCTTCGCCTTGCTTTCTTTTTTTTTCTTCTCTTTTTACTGTGGCGGAATAAATGGTTCTTCTGCTTATTTCTGTCATTGCAAAAAATTCCCCAATTCTTCATTTTGTTTCATTCTGAATCATCTGCCAATATCAATGATTGAGAAGTAAAAAAAGATAGTAATACCTTCGCAAGCAAACATCGTTGCGGAGAGGACAGAAAAAAAAAATATGTCAAGGCTAAATGAAAGTCATCCTCTTCTTAAAATGGAATACTGCTTACAAATGCATTAGTAGTCGTAGTCATCACACTATTAATATAAGAATATAAGGTATCCACAGCAGGCGCAACCAAATGCATTGCCTTCATTGTTTCAGCCAGTACGATATTCAAACTGTACGACAATGGTGAACCGTAGAAACGTCGGTGCGCCGGTATATTTAATATGACGTGTCACATCCGCACTCTTTCCTAACTGCAAGAGAGACACTATTACTGCTACTGCTACTTATGAGAAGAAGATTAAGAAGGTCTTTCTCTTTGTATCTGTCTGTCTCTCTGTCTCTCATTAGAAGTAATCATCCCCCAACTTCGATGTAATTTTATTTCGTATATTTATAGCAAAGATAAAATAAGATCTTTTATTTATAGTGCAGACGCGGTCACATATTTACACCTACATAGAACAGATACTCATACGCGAAAATTTTACCCACCTCGTAGGATTAACACATTTATAAAACCTACCCGGCCATTAGATAAATACAAACAGTTAGTGCATGAAAGCATACTGTAGCCCACTAAGTAAAAAATAAAGTTTAGGAAAATTAAGAACCAAATCTGGCAGAATCCAAAACGATTTCTAGCAGAATTATGTAATATATATATTTAAATCCTATGTGACACAACCCACATTGTAAGTCGGGTGTTTAGCCGAGTTGGAACACAATTTAGAGTGCAGACAAACTCACATTACTTCCGTAAATAAACCAAACAGGCTGACCCGAATGGGATGGTAGTTTTGCCTAAAATAGGAGCAATAAAGGAAGGATATTATAAGTGGTTGCTTTACTTGTGTGTGTGGAAATTACTGCATCGTGTGCTAAGTCATTCTCTAAATGATCAATTTCTGACTAAATGTTAATCAGTTTGGATAGTAAATGTAATATTATCATTAGATTCATTGATATAGAGTAATGATACGATATTTCCTCTTTGTTTACAAACAGATATACTCATTATGTTAAACATTTTGTCGTAATAGGACATTTCTTTAGCATTGTTACAAACAGACCGTGTCGAGCTCAATAGAGAATGAGTACATGTTTTGACGTGCTATCTGTCAGATATGTAGCAATGTTTTTGTGGGTACCTTTAATACATTCCTGTCCTTAGACATCAGGCTCATATTCCCATTTTTAGACACGATGCCAAACATGTTTGTAAACATCTTGGTTATATATTTTCTTTAGCATCTTTAGAAAACTGATACTGTATGAAATGATAGCAAATCTAGTTGTACTGTATAATATTGTCAATCTTGTAAATCTATTGATGTTGTATTTGTATATGAAAAGGAAGGATCAATCTGTAATACTCCCTCTTCGTTTTAAGTGGTTATTGAAAGATGTTGATTTTTAAACAACGGTGTTTAAATATTCTGTCTTTCTCTTACTTTTTTTCTCTCCCTCCCTTTCTCGTTCATATTCACGGACATATGGACATACACATACTTTAGTTCAAAACACTGGTTAGCTTTTAATTATAAGTATTCTCTCTGTCTGTCTGTCTGTCTGTCTAACTCTCTCTCTCTTTCACACCTACACACTCATCTCATTTTGTTAGTTTTCAATAATGGGATACCAAAATTAGCTTCAGCAGATTAAGGTTTGGCAAAACCTTTTTCCAACTGACGGACGTATATCAAACTTGGAGGATACAAAATGTCGGTCAGTGTTTATTTTTTTTACCAATCTGCCAATGATAATGAAGGGGCAAATTGTACATTTTCATTGAAAGTGGTAAATGAAGCCTACACCTAATAGAACGCTATAAACAATTGTAACATAGTTAAGATCTGAAACACACCCAATACTTCTGACTGACATAGTGTTTAAAAGCTAAATCGAGAGAATGTGATTGATACGATACTCGAGTCATAACATTTATTTTTAGAAATGGCGTGTAATGGTAATTACGCTTTCGTCCCCGTAAATGTGTTGTCCTTTTTAGTACCACTCACTACTACTTGGAATACACAATTACCAGTGAAGAATTAATTGTACCAGCAAGCATTTCTAGTATGAAAATAGTAAGAATGAACAGCAGAGAGAATGTGTTCAAAGTGACCGTAAGCTTTAAGTATTAAATCATTTTGCTGGTGTGTCTACACGATGATTGGCTACCTATATCACATGACCACAATACAGATTTTCTTTCTTCACCCGCTTTGCATCAAATTCAAACCACCATTTTGTCGACGCTCAGTTTAATCGTTTAATCACCCTCTCTATAAACGTTCTTACGAAATGATGCTGGGTTACATCAATAATCATTTATGATGACTTTTATTAGTAAAACGTAATCTCTCTCTCAAGGGACATAGGCACAAACATAATTACACAAACAACAACATAACAAACACAAAACGCCACTACTATATAAAGTCTACACTCTGTTTGCAGTAGGTATGTACAATTACATACAAAATAAAGGTTGAACATGTTGAGTTGTGGTACTTTGTAGTGTTAGCAGGGCAGGAATGTCTGAAACAACTGACACCAACTGTCTCCTTTAGTGGGTCATCATTGAAACTATTGAGTCGTCAATAAATATTTTAATCCCGGATATATTTCATTGTGGATATAATATTATGATGTTCTGGCTGTTTTAATAACATGTGCATGAAGTTATGTTCTCAAGTTTTATTGCATAATTTAAGTTTTATTATAAAACGTTGTAATGAACGCTTTTTAATAAATTTATAAATGCGGATTTTCACATTTTCACATAAACATAGCTATGACTGGAAAAAGTATATAAATGGTCGGAAAATGTGGTATCGATAACCAGTGCGTTCCTTTTTGTTTATGCACTGACAAATGCAGGGCCGGCGCTACCATATAGGCAAACTAGGCAGCCGCCTAGGGCGCTGATTTCAGGGGGCGCATTTTTCCAAATCAACAAAAGTTTTGAAAAATAAATAAATAAATTTCAGTTTTATTGAGGGTCGTTTTTTTATCCTGGTTTATTTTATACAGGGACAAATAATCGAGAAGATTCAGTCTGACCGAAACACCAGGCGGTCCGGAACAAGCAAAATGAGTGAGTGAAAATCGCGCGCATACGAAACTTTCAGGGCGTAATTACGTTCGCGTGTTTTTATAGGCCACGAGTTTTTCCGTGGAATCACGCGATATTTTTTTTTTTTTTTTTTGGGGGGGGCCAGAATCTAACCTTGTCTAGGACGCCAGATAGTCTGGCGCCGGCCCTGGACAAATGCCCGTTTTGTTCATTCCTGATATATGCCGCTGGGTTTGAGTCTCTTATTTAATTTGAGAGTGTCTTTAAATATGTCCTGACTAGCATGTCACTCAAATGTTGAAGTCTATGAAAAGCTATAACTGGTTTTTGTGGGAAAATCAATTTAAGTGGTTTACCCGGTTCAATGGCTGACAAAAGTTTGTAAATGATGCGACCTATTTGTGGGTTCTATGGTTCAAGGTGAGAAGGAAAGTTGAGCGTTCCACGTTTTCTTTTCCATCGAATTGGAGGAATTTATCACGGTTGTTTGTCTGGCTTTGTATTGTGGATATCTTTGTGATTTGTTCTATATATATATATATATATATATATATATATATATATATATATATATATATATATATATATATATATATATTACTGTTTATTAATCAAAGGCATTAACAGTAAGAGGGACAGTATCGACTCCTAATTAATTGATTGAAATATTTTTGAGAAAAATCAATAAACTGTTGTTTCCTGTTTCATTAACGTATTACATGGCTATTTCACTTAAATGGAAGTAAAATACCGTTCTGGAAACGTAATCAGCTTTGATCAAACCGTTTATAGTCATACAGATATACCGGTGTGTACAGATGGGTGGCTCTTAGAAAAGATAGGTTACGCTCAAACTGAAGGTCAAAAGTTTACACAATGACGTAATAATTTGGTGTACTTTCATAAAAATGAAAAAAAAAATGGTATTGTCTCTAGAATACAGACTTTGAGCATTAAAAGGTAAAGAAGTATTCCGAATAGTCCACCATACTATAGCACACAAGAAGGTATTAAAGAAGATAGGCTTAGCCTATCTCAAGACCGAATGGATAAAAGTAGTGATGTCAACCATAATGCGTGTATATGTCTTGAAAGCGTTGATTCCTAATGCTAGTAATCTCAGGACACCAGTCGTTGCCAATGGAAGGGTTTGTAAAGGCGAGATCGCTTTAAAATAAGTTTCCTTCAAAAAACAACAAAAAAAAGGAACAAAAAGAAAGGACAAGAAAATGAAAAAGACTGACCATTCAAGGGACTTTAATTTCATATTCGTATAGTTTTACTTCATTCACCTTGATATGATGAATCAGCCACGTTCTATGAAGCAGAACACAAACACCTAATACACAGACTCGTTCCTATTCGAGATTAACAAAAGCTTATAGTTAATATACAAAAATATCCTCTAATAAATTTAAGTGGTCAATTTGTCCGAAAGAGAAGCATGTTCTCAGTACCATCTCCCCAGGACAAAACAAATAATAACTTAAACACATGAAATGAGTAAACATAGACGTACATACAACAAGCGAAGTAATTAGACTTGCTGTAGTACATAAACTATTTTTCTACGTCCCTGCAACTATCTAACGGATTATATGCACTCCAGCTTCAATAGATAATGACGTACGCTTGCATTACTTTGAAATAAAAATTAAATAACATTTTAAACAGGATTCAGAACAGAACATTTTAGCTTTAAGATACATACATGAATATCTTGTTTATCGGCAATGCTTAGAAACCTATGTCCCTTGCTTCCATTATATAGGTAATGGGATTAATGAAAGAAAGGAAGGATCATGACCAAGTAGCAGTCACCAGTACAGACAAACTTCGAGACTTAAAGCTTTATTCAAGATCAGTTAACTGTATCGTTCAAAATACATAGACAGCGATAACGTCTTTATTTTGAGCAGACCACACATGCAATAACTCGTCCTTCAACATATGGAGGACAAGGCAAAGATCCACAACTTGCTTGAACCATATACATAAGATGACCGTTCTGGTCTGCACTCCCTCGGAAAACCGCTTCCGGACGGGCATCAACACATACATAATTTGTGGGCCCTACGTGACCATAATACCCTGACATAAGATAACCGGTATATTCCTGTATCCATCCCGGGTAACAGTTAGTTCTAGCTGGAATCATGATCGTGGTTGCTCGGGGAGTTCGACATACTGAACACGGTACATCGTCATTCGCAGAAACAGTTGAAAAGGGATGACGTCCACTGGTAAGTTCGTACTCAGCGCCGTATATCAACCCCATGTAAACAGCCGCAATATTCGTTCCCCAGGTCGGAACATCCGGTAAGCAAAGAAAGTCAGCAGCCCCTCCATAGTGTGTGTAGTGAGAGCCACCAGCATAACCTGGTTTAAACATAATACATTACAGTTTGCGTATATCGTGAGAAGTCTAGGTTGATAACATATTTAATAATCTTTTTCCTAAATGTGAATAGAATTTACCATAGTAAACGATGCCGTCTCAGAGTGTTTAAAACAAATGTACTTCTGATAATTTTCAATATTACAAAGGATCTTGTATCTTTAATTGGAGAATTCCTTGCTTCGGAACGATGGATGCAACTCAAATCCATGTATGACTTAAACTGAAAAAATCGAATTGTCATATTTTTCTCTCATCAATCGGTCTGTCAGTAAGTAAATCAATCAGTTAGACAACATATTTGCCTGCCTATCTATCTACATATCTATCTGTCTACCTATCTATATATTTATCGATAAGATCGGTCAAATAATTTGATACTGGTTTCATTCCTATAATTACATATTTCAAAATACACAATTTCTGCTCGTGTTGGGCGGAGCATGTGAGTAGAGCCGAAGAGTGGGACTGTCTTCAAAGGGTGAATTAAGAGACACGTTTGCTTAATAATAAAAACAACATTTGCATGCAAAAATACTAGAAATATCTTTTCATTGAATATTAAACTTTACATTTTGACGAATTATAACTAGCAAGCTATATATATGACGTCTTTGTATATTGTCTATGTTAATAAGTATTTCAGTTAGTTTTGAATAGCAAGAAAATGGTGGTAGAAAATTATTTGATTTATGTAAAGAAATAGGCATAATGTCATTTCTAGACAGATTATCTCGCACATTTCACACTGAGAGGCAAAAACAATAACCGTGCCACTCGTGGTAGTATATTAGGTTGTTTACATTTTTTTCTCTAACAAGTATGCTTTTAAATAGAAATTGAAAATCGTAATTGGACTCACTCCCGAAGAGTACAAGTATTCGTGCAATTGGTTAAATGATCGAAATACTGGAAGTAAAATTATGGGAAAATGACTGAACAATTAACCTTTTACGGGAATATGTCTATTTACAATTTATTGGAGCTGTCTAAACAGGATGCATCACTTGGAATGGATTGGATGTTTTGGATGTAAAATAACAAGACACAGATCTAGGTATGGAACTCATTGATATCTGACTATCATTCAAATTTCTAAAATGGTAAAGGGATAAAATCATGCACAATCAACTTTGCATATATTTAGATGTTTTAAATGAAAATTAAAATGTTCATGTAGGCAGAGAGAGAGAGACTCTTTCAAAATTGCATGTACTACTTCATTTGCTGTCCCTTTATTTTGTCTCTACTCTTCAGATGGCATGTACTTCTGTTACGACTTCAGGTCTCATGTAACAGAATGTAAGTGAAATGAACAATTTAAGTCAAAATCAACAAGTTATTTATTTCTCTGCAATGCAAGGTGAAACTTTAAGAGCTGCTTACAGTTTGCGATGTCCAAAGATATAAAATGTTCCAAACATATAGAATATTCCGAAAGAATTTAAGTAGTATCGAATGTCCCGATGTACAACAATGATGCAATCCCGAATGTATATGAATGATTTCTCAATAATTTAAAAATAATGAGTTATTCCAAAGGTCATGGAGTGCTTTATAATTCCAGTGAATAATTTAAATAAATGATTCCTCACGAATTATATCTGAACACAACTGTAAAATCTGACTACAAACCGATTCCAGAGACAGATCTTATGTAAGAATGAATTATGTCTTTATCAAGTTCCTTTGCATATATATTTCCATGTGACCTAGACGTAAACTAATATGACTTATTCCTAATCTGAAAAACCAAGTCAGACTGTCAATATGACTGACCTGGACAAAGGTTAAGCACAATGAGACGTGTACGCAACATTTATGAAGGAGGGAAAGCAATACAGGGAACTTGTGTGTATTTGTGATAATCGTAGTAAAGAGAATAGTGTCGTGCCTCCATCATATGTTCTAGTACTGTGCGTGAAAGTTCTTTATAGGAGTTTGATGGAAACAACACTCTGTCTAAAGCTTCCTGCTGATCTGATTTACTGCTCAGTCTACTCGACGAATGAGCATAAACGTGTCCAAATCAAACTACGTTTAGCAATTATTAAAATAACTAAAGTTAATTTTACGATGGTAGCCAATAATAACTATTAACGGCAATAAGTAAATTATTAAATATTAAAAGACTTTTAATTAAAAGAATCGGCTATTGTGTTAGCTGCTTAGTACAAATTTATCTCTGAAGTCTAGGAACATAAATGGACTAAGGGAGGTAACTGTCTTTTGAGAGCTGCACATCTTAAGTAAGGGCAAGATGTATACTCTATAAATCAGTCAACATAATGAAGGGAATTAAAAGTCTTTTTTCGGGAAGGGGGGGGCAATGACTGCGATATCTAAAGTCTTGTAGTATGTATCCAGGATAGCTGGAGAGGAAACCGGTGAAATTATTCATCTCTAGGTATCAAACCCTGTAAAAAGTACAAACTGAAGAGCGGAACCTTTAGCACACAAATCATGATCAATGCTTGGTACATATAACCTTTGCGGTTTTGCTTTGTTTATTTTGTAGGCACTGTGCACAACGTTTGTTTGACAACGTGACTGAAGACGTTCGAGGCAATAGTTACTAACAGTCACAAACCAATGTGTCAGGGCATAATATTAATGATGATTACTGGTCAGATATTTGTAATGCATGAACGCTTCAGCTAACACTCTTGAGTGTTTACCAAGGTTATAATATATTATGTAATGAATATAAATTAAATACCAGTCTGCAATTTTTTTCTTTTTTTTTTGTGTGTGTGTGTGTGTGTTTGTCGGTGTGTGTGTGTATGTTTAGAAAATTTAACGTAGCTTTTACGATTTTGCTGTCATATCGCTACTATGTCTGCAGTGTGACAGTTTATAGTGATGTCTAGCACTGGGGTATCATGCCGCAGACATGTAGCATGATGTCGCATCCAGTCACATTATCCTAATACCAGGCCGACAAGTCCTAACACTAATCTCTTAACGCTGAGCGCCTGCGAGGCAGCTGTTAGTACCATTTTTGTAAGTCTTTGGTATGACTCGGTCGGGGTTCGAACCTACCACCTACCGCATCTTAGGAGGACGCTCTAACCACTAGGCCACCGGAGCGGTCGTTTTCTTTAGTAGAATAGAATAAAAAGTATATATGGCGAGAATGCATATCGAGTGCAAACTCCAGTCATCGTGAAAAGAGTATATCTAAATCGGGCCATTCTTCAGAGCAATTTTATTTATAATATCGGTTAGGTGCTTGATCACAGTTTTCCATAATAAAAAATGGACTCAATCTTGTAAATATTTAATGTTTCTACAAACTTGAAATCTTATTGAAAGTGCAGAAATAAACGTTTGGCTGGTTAAATTATTTTCAAATAAAATTTGAAATTTTATACTTGTATTACCGAGGGAGAGAATACTTTACTGTGAGTTAGCGTAAAATATATAATACAAACGTTTGTCAGAATTTCTTTTTTAAAACCAAATGAAATTGTCCTTACCTTTGTAAACAAGTTCAGTGTCATCGCCTCGACATTTCGTCCTTCCCCATCTGACGTAAGTTGATGCGTATCCTAGACATGAAATATAACATAATCAGTTAAAAGGTTTGATGGTGTACTACAGCATTTAGTGTCGAGAAAATAAGAGTGTAGTAGTTTGCCAAGAATTGCAGAAAGTCTCATTTTCAAACATTTTATTCCCATGCAATTGGCAGCTTTATATGACATTTAATAGAAAATAAGTATTAACCACTATGGCAATATATTCTTTTCTTTAAATGTTATACAATGCCTTAATATTAAGGCCACTGAGATACAACGTATATAACCGATAAACCTAGTTCACTTTAATGAATCAGTCTGTTCATCTCTCAGTGCACATTATCCATCTGCATGAAAACAAATCGAGTAAGAAGTCATTCATTGTATCAAAATGTATTGAAACATTAGAGGAAAACTAAGGATTCATACATGTTTTTTTATGTAAAAGCGCTGGTTATCCATCCTTTTAGAAACATGCTGAAGTGCTTGCCAACATATCGCATTCTATCGATTTTACGGATTATCAAATAAATTAAATCAGTTGATAGCCAATCAGTGTTATAGCATAGAGAAAACAATTTTTATTGGAGTTACATAAAAGATAGTTTCTGCAATATTTGTACATTCAGAGCACCGACCTCTGTTACATCCGAATGATGCAAAACATCTTTTTATGCTTTCTGTCGATTTAGTTCTGATACAAAAAACCACAAATTCCGAGGTTTTAAAAGGCAGGAAACTGGCAAGTCTTTTCACATGGTTTTTATTTGTTAAGTTGAGGAGACCCCACTATTTACTAATTTTAAGGGCTATATGAGGTAATAAAGGATTATATTGTATTATGATGTGAATTTTTATCTTTGACACATCTGCCAAGTTTAAATCATAATTTCGAGTGAAAATACGGACCTCATTAGAACCAGAGATATGCTAATTCCCGCTTTGCAAATATGTTTTGGTTCATTCAACGAATTTTGTAATTAACAATCGTTTAAAGTGTTGCGAAGTAAAATTTACCCTGGCTGTATGGTATACCGTTTTTACACGAAGTTGGATGACAAGAAGAATATTCTGCATATTGGTAGATATTAGTTTCTTTGACATGAACAGCTGTAGAGATAGTACTCTCAAACTTACAATACAAAGGCACATCGTTTCAGCGATAATTTTAGCGTACTTTAATAATACGATCTGTCAAAAATCTCAAGCCTTCAAGCGAGAACACATATAATTATGTCAACACTTATAATAAAAGTTTGAGCTGCATAATTCTAAGACTGAGAATATATATATATATATATATATACATATATATATATATATATATATATATATATATATATATATATATATATATATATATATATATATACACACACACATGCGTGTGTGTGTGTGTGTGTGTGTTGACATGTACACAATCATGCATCATTACCTTCGTGATCTCCGATATCAGTCTCCTTTCGAGCTGTAGGGATACCGGAGGCTTGAACGCCTACAAGAAAGCTTGTGACAGCAAAAATAATGATCCCTTTCATACTTGATTATCTCCTGTAATAATAATAATAATAATAATAATAATGATAATAATTATAACAATAAAACTAATAATAATAATAATAATAATAATAATATAAATAGTGATACAATTATTAATAATATTAATGATACTACTACTACTGCTAATAATAATAACAATAATAATAATTATTATTATTATTATTATTATTATTAGTAGTAGTAGTAGTAGTAGTAGTAGTACTATTGTTATTATTATTAATATTATTATTATTAGGAAAACCTCAAGGAAACAAAAAAAAATATATAATAAACAGGTAGAATTGGGATGAAAAAGGAAACAGACAGATGCATGAACGTACTTTAGGACTCAATCAAGATAAATGAACAAATGAAGAAAAAGAGATACAGCACTTACCTTCACGATGCGAAACAGATGCCACCAGAGAGGAGAGTGAACTGCAAACTATATAGGTGATGGTTTTATACACTGGATGGATCCGGTAGGCTGGGATGGTTGTACAAGACACTTGTAAACTACTTAGTATTACTTGTGTGATAATATATTTCTGAAAGAAATCATCCGGATCAATATGAACATTCGTCATCAATGTATGTACAACTTCCACACACAAACAAGTGTCGAAGCATTTTCGGCCAATATAAATATAGATATATATAGGCAAAGCAAACGGAAAATGTCTTATAAGGCACATTTGAAAGAATTTTTGCATCCTAATTTTCAAAGCTGTGTTCTGCCCTCCCCGTATACCTTTTACCCCTTCAGTAGATGTTCATTACCCTTTATAATAAGAAAGTTTCCTTTTTGAATGTGTGCCGCTTTAGCAGAGGATACGGGTCTTTCCAATGATTTTAATTTATCGTGTTTTGGTAGATGCTTTTAGGTAAGACGAGATTGACTATCGTCAAGGTCTGCATGTTTTAATAAAAAAAATTTTGATAGTATAATTTCGTATCGTCCAAGATATATGTTTGACTGTTAATTACAGAACTATCTAATGTTTCTAAATTATTGCATCATTGATATAAGTTATTTTCCAAATAACAACAATATTTTGATGTCTTCTCACCGTTAGTTCTCTTAAACTAAATTGTATATCTTTCGATTGTTTCTTCTCAAATACATCAGCTGATTTATTTTGGCATTCTAATACGTGTATATGATCACACTGATAGTGTGTTATTTAATTGATTTATTTTATAAGTAATATTTCCAGGTGATTTTATTACCTTTCTTTTTATGAAAAATATATAAATGTCATTCATGACATCTAAAAGCAATTTTAGGTAAATGCTTTCCTTTAGAACACATTTAAAATTTATTCATAAATATTATCCATACTTAGTGCATGTTCCAGGCAAATTTATTTAATTTCATATTGGCGAATGGCCTCTTTCACTACTGAAGAATACTATTGATGTAAACGGTGGTAACAATTCAGATTGTATGACATTGGTAATGTAACACCAACAAATATATTAAGATCATCATGCGAAAAAATACATCCATTTGGTTCTGTAAATCTCAACTAGATTCATATTATGAAAGGTCAAAGTTCTCTCTAAGGCTGAGCATTTTACCAACTACTGATCATAAATAAGCTGGAATTTTGCCATGCATTTTAACAACTAGTGATCGTAAATAAACTGGAATTTTGACATTATTGTTATGGCGTAGATTTGTCATTTGCCAGGACAAGTACTATTGACGATGGTTTAATGTCATTGGTAGTCAGTCGAAAAATAAATATAAATTACCTTAAATCTATAAGATATAAATTAAATAAATTAGTTGTATTTGAGTTTGCCGCATTAGAGTTGTCTATGTCGCAGATGCATGATTGTTAATAAAAGTTAAACGCAAATGTGTTTCGTACAAGTAGATATTCATGAATGATACTGATTTTTTTCTGCATTCCTGTCGAGGCATACATCCTTTAAACAAACATGAAGGATGAGATTAGCATGTTAATACTGTCTCAAAATGGGTGACATATTCATGAGATTAGCATGTTAATACTGTCTCAAAATGGGTGACATATTCATGAGATTAGCATGTTAATACTGTCTCAAAATGGGTGACATATTCATGAGATTAGCATGTTAATACTGTCTCAAAATGGGTAACATATTCATGAAAAATGTCTTGAATTCTCAACTATAGTAATTATTATAACACTCGAGGGGATATTCTACCAAGTAACACATATGAGAGGCTGTCTTGATGACTATGTTTCCCCATTTCCATGGATATCAAGATAACAATTCTCCGATAATAATGCATGTTAACATAAATTCTGTATAAATTAACGTCTGATCCAAGTAATCGGCTAATTAACCGGTTTTGAGAAATATCTTCTCACTCTGACTCCCATAATAACAAATAATCACCAAAATCCATTACGAATATCAATCACACTCGAGATGCAATAGGAAATTGTTCGATTTGTTTTATGTTAAATAGTTTCTACACTTTTTCTTTCCACCCACTCCTTGTTTGTATTATCGTAAGACAAATTTCCAGTGTCTTTTCATGTCATTCTTTGATCATAATCATAGCCTTATACGTTTGTCTGATCACTAAAACAAATATGCAAACGTGCCTACCACTGAAAGCTCGTTTGAAGATGAAAAAATGTCTTATCTTGTTAAATATCAATCAGTATCTCTACTCACGTTTAATTATAATCACCTTTTCATCAGGCTACAAATGTTCTGTGCGTTATATTGAACAGACGAGTCATGCAAATAATAACGATTTACAAAGAAATAGTGTGCAATTAGTCTCATATCATACTGCATAGAAAACAATTCTTTTTACAAATGTGCGCGTCATGAGGCAACTTTTCGCACACTACGTTTTACACTGGGTATGTTATTTATTTATTTACTTATTCATAAAATGTAATAAATACTAGCTGTTCATTCTGAAAATTATTATCAGCATATGAAACAAAATGAATGTACATTTCGTGAGCATCTGTATAATTGGATGCTAACTGTTTTAAAAATTAACTTTGAATGGCTTGAATGTGTTAGAGTAACTACTCTTGAGTCGCCATGTGGAGTAGGAGATATGAGAACTAAAATTGCTCTAGATTTTAAATTGGTGTGGTACTATCTTTTAACGCACGCGAGTACGAAACTTGAACATATCGACATTAGTAATTATATTACCGCTGATTTCTCTTGGAAACACGTCATATACAGACTTGAAATATTAAGTATTATTTGTTTGTTCTTCAGTATAAACGAGTTCCTTATCTGTCCAGATAATGCTCATACTGAATGAGAGCTTGTAAAAAATCAAACTTCGGAAACTCGAGACATTGTTGTGTATAAGAGGCACACAGATAACACGTGATCTGATTAAGCAAAAGCTGAATTCCTTTACGTTTCACCATACAGGAGTCCATGGTACCTATTGAGGTAGAGGCAAAAATAACAAATGCTAATGTTCCTGATGAATATAGATGTAAATACCATTGTCAGTGTTTGATTGCAAATAATAAGCATATCTTATGCTGTTTGGATCCTGAAAGTACTAAATATTCAAATAACGCCGCAACACATTTTGCTACACCGGCCTGAGATTCTAGGAAAAAAAAACTAACCGTTTTCTTCTGCTCTATTCTTAATTCAAACCAGTCTCTATGATTCGTACTGTAGTGAGAGTAATACAATTCTTTACATATATATATATATATATATATATATATATATATATATATATATATATATATATATATATATATATATATATATATATATATATAATGGTGTATGATAGGAAACTTCCACCTAGGAAAACATAATTTTGCCGAGTGTCGGACGCACAGTTTGAATCACATGGGTGGAATTTCCTATTTTACAAGGAGCATATATTATGAATTATTTTAATATAAACATGACATAATATAAATACCCATCAACCGAGTTATTTACTGCAGATAGCTTGCAACGATACAATTATGAAGGAGCAAGATATATTAAAGTCCACTTTTTTCATTCGTTTAAACGAGACAGACAAAAATAAAGAAATCATTCTCGATTCAACCTTATCCTGAAATTAATGTACTCTTCATAAATAATAATGAGAATATGAACGGCTTAACAGTAACAATTCACTTAATTTTTTGTCTCGAAACTGGACTAAGGACGCAATATAATGTTGTATAAGGTCAACAGTGTGAAACAGAATATTTGTTGAAGTATTTACTTTATTGTAGTGATGGTTTTAGTGGCTTGAATAATAATATTTATTTTTATTATTGTGAAATAAATATTAAATGATGACGGAAATCGGGGTTCTGCTACTTTTTGTCCACTATGAACGCCAAAAAAAGTCCAGATCTCAGGATAAAGGTCACTGGAAAATAGTATCATACATATGTATGAAACTTATGACTCACTTTCGAATAGGATTCTACTTTGGTATTTCGATTACATTATTACGTCAGTGACACGGATGTTATTGTGGTCATCTCAGTTATCAGCAGTCATTACGTTGATTGACACATTTTGCTCGCACATATCTGATCCGCAACTCGTAGCCTAGTTATGGTGACTTCTTAACTAGAACTTCAATTTAGGTTTGCAGCCATGCTTTCACTCTCGACTAGAAACGGGTTTATAAACTCTCAATTCCTACCTGATATCAGTAATCTACCAGTCAACATATGTGATTTCATAAATATGCTACATCTGTACAAGCACTTAAAATAAAAGGGTTCTCCATCTCAGAAAAGGACCCTAAATTTGTTTATTGATAATATTATAATCTGCATGACAGAGATGTTATTTTGTTGCCGTCCATTAACGCCATGCGCAATCATCCATTATTATAATCACTTAAGACTTATGTGTATCTACGTTTGATCAGTTGATCTTAATCTGATAGTTCTTACAAGATTGGACTCTAACATTGTTTGTTGAGACAGATATAAAGTTGTTTTTGTGACAAGATTGGACTCTTTGACATTGTTTATTGAGACAGATATAAAGTTGTATTTGTTACAAGATTGGACTCTTTAACATTGTTTGTTGAGACAGATATAAAGTGGTATTTGTTACAAGATTGGACTCTTTAATGAGACAGATATAAACTTGTATTTGTAAAAGACTGGACTCTAACATTGTTTGTTGAGACAGGTATACAGTAGTTTTTTTTACAATATTGGACCCTTTAGCATTATTTGTTGAGACAGATATAAAGTTGTATTTGTTACAAGATTAGACTCTTTAACATTGTTTGTTGAGACAGATATAAAGTGGTATTTGTTACAAGCATGGACTCTCACACATTGTTTGTTGAGACAGGTATAAAGTTGTATTTGCTACAAGATTGGATTCTTTAACATTGTTTGTTGAGACAGATATAAAGTTGCATTTGTTAGTTTGTTAAGGTCCCGCTCTAGACTACGTACAACGTTTGTCAAGTTTCATTATACTCAATGTTGATTATTAACCTGCCTGTGAATATCTATGAGTTTCATAAACATGCATATACATGAACCTGCATAGACGAACACGGTTAACGCCTGTGTCCAATAACATATATCTCAAACGTATGCAAGACAAATGCTTTTATCAGAGTTTGGAACGTGCGTCCGTTTTTATATTTTGTTGATTTAAATATTTGTATTTTTATTATTATATATGATATATTTTACCTGAGAATTGTTATCTCGTAAGATAAAATATTTACTCATTTTGGAAACGTTTCTTCTGGTGTAGACCTGTGCAATATTTTGCCTTTATTTAGTTGTTTATGCCTTGAAGAATTCCAGATTTAGATTTATTTGGAATTTCTTTTCCTCCAATTGTTTTTGGATTTTTTTAAAATGATTTTCAAAATGATATTTAAATGGCGCTCTAAAGCCAGGATTAAGCTGACGTGCATCTACATACGTATACTTGGTCACATCGTTAAAAGAATCGTCGTGGCATATACTGAAAGGATTTCCATTTCCCCAAAGTCCTAAACCACTTGCACACGAAAGTTATTATTATTTCTTTTTGTATTGAGCAAAGTCCCAATCTGCTAAAATCGTAATTCACGTATCGGTCGCCGCAAATTTTAAGGCAAATAAATGTTTAGAACTCAGTACCAAACCAGCTGAACATGGACTTGTATTGTTTGCTTTATGTCTCAGAATATGTATTGCTTTTTAATAAGTTCTACACCCTATAAAGGAGGTATATGTAAGTTATCTCGTTTTGCATAAGACCACTGATATTCTTTGAAAGTTAACATAATCTACCTTCATGTAGTTACCAAATAATTCAAAGTGTTCCTTAGTTGATTCGAAAGTTTCAAATTCGAGTACATGCATGTAACCTATCGGACCTTATTAACGTTGCCACCGTTTAACTAGCATAATTTATGTTGGTTAAGACTGCATAAATTATTTCTCAAGTTTACAATTTATTTTTATAACTTCCCATAATCACAGTGAGTCATGTTTGTGATAATGAACAGTTTGATCCCTTATTCTAGTAAAACATAGGATTATTAATCACAAACGGTACATGTAATTCATCATATGAGTCGTTACTAGGTTTTTCTGTATTTTATAAAACAATACAACGTATATAAGTTTAACAATAAATTAATATTCTTCATCTTTAAACTAATGCTTACAAATCTCCCAGAAACCTTTTCCTTATGTTTTAATTATTTTGTGTTAAATTCAAATTTAATTACGACTATGAAGGTCTCTTCTCTGAAACCAGGTAAAAAGGTAAGAGAAAAATTGTTAGTTCTTTATCATTATTTTGTTTCAAAAGTAACCAGGTACAGGCATTTATTCGTGAATTTCAAATCATTAAAGATATTCACACAAGACACAAAGTACATAACGTGGGAGATGAAAGCCGAAAAGGGTATCTTTCATTTCATTTTTGTAATGTTATCCTAGTTAGAAAATAACAGTAAAATACAACAGATTAAAATGGCATGGTAAAGAAAATCACCCCATAGTAAGGAACTCTATGGAATTTGTTACCTTATTTCATTTAAGAGCGACGTGGAGCCTGAATGTACAATACAAATACCCGATGTTACTAATATATGAGTTTTGTATGGATTTACATCCTATACTTAATTAACGGCGCTAGGTGTGGCTTTAGCAATACAAATGCATGATCATAATATAGTACGATGTGTACGGGTACTTTACCCATGATCGTGTACATTTTTGTTTTTTATATCTATAGGAGACCCACTGTCTTATGCGAAACAGCGATTCCTTGGATCTTGTCAAGGAGTGTCGATACTCTTACGACTTACTACAGCCATATATTATTTAGATCATATCAATAAATTGTCTTTATTTTTCATTTTTAGGATTTAACACATTGAAAAATATTGGTGTGTTATAATTATCGCTGAGGACTTTATTTTGACGTAAAATAATATGGCAGCATATATTTATGAATTTCCTCTCTGCATTTAGTTTTTTTCTTATTATTACCAGATTCGTATGTTTATGGCTGGATGGATGGATGGGAAATGGTGACGGCATGGCCCGCAGTGTGGTAGCGTTTCAATGAACTAAATTCAACTGACAGCTTACCTGTAACTACATTACCGGACGTGTAGTACAGGAATCCCGGATTCTGTAGAAGGACAATGAATAGTATTGTGAATTCCGAACTCTGAATATATATATATATATATATATATATATATATATATATATATATATATATATACATGATGTGTGAACCATGCTCATTTCTTTGTAACATATAGTTATTTAAACCATACTCATATTTTAAATGTGAATCTGTTTTCTTTCATAACATGTTCAGTATAGTAGGCTTATATCTTATATAGTTGGTGGGATTTTGAGTCTACTTGTGTATGTGTTGTCGTAAATATAATTATTTTTTCATTTCATTAACTTCCATTCACTCGCATTATCTTGTGTTTTCTGTCGGTTCAAAAATTCATTCTGTTACGGCGCTAGGTGTGGCTTTATCAATACAAATATTTATCTCATATTTGGAATACTTCTAGGTCTAATATTGTTTATCATGTTATGCATTCTATTGTTTATTTTCCTTCACTTTATTTTTTCATTATGATGTTTATATTCCATTTATAGGAGATTTATTATTATTTTTAATGAGCACTTATAATTTAGTTTGAAGACTGCTTTGGCTTGATTCAGCATGTTTTATTTCGGTTTCTGCTTACATTTCAGCATCAACAGTTTCACTCTAATGACATTTGTAATAATAGTTCCTGCTGTTGATTTTTTCATGGCTACAAACACCATCGACTGTACACAGTAAAATATGTTATAATATGTGTATTAAAATAATGATTTTGTAATGTATGTGATTATCAATTAGAACAAATTTATGTTTTATAAAGTTTTCTAAAATTAAATAATCTGTTATATAAATTGATATTTCCGTAAAATTATTGCGTTTACTTTAGGAGACTACATATTTTTGAAGCATAGTTTGTGCCACGGAATAAGTCAAGAAATAATTTGGTAATGTCTTAGAACAATTTGGGTAACTGGTTTCTTAGACACATACAGTGCTACCTCGGGTAGTTCATATTTTGTTATGGTGACTGGACAATGCATACATCACGTCGTAGGTCGCTCGCGGCGAGATAACAATTTAACACGATGTGTACGGGTACTTTACCCATGATCGTGTACATTTTTCTTTTTCATATTTATAGGAGACCTGTTGTTTTATGCGACACAGAGATTACTTGGATCTAGTCAAGGAGTGTCGATACTCTTACGACTTACAACAGCCATATATTATTTAGATGCCCTCATCAATAAACTGTCTTTATTTTTCATTCTTCGGATTTAAAACACTAGAAAAGTATTGGTCTGTTATAATTCATCGCTGAGGACTTTATTTTGACGTGAAATAATATGGTAGCATATATTTTTGAATTTCCTCTCTGCATTTAGTTTTTTTTCTTATTATTACCAGATTCGTATGTTTATGGCTGGATGGATGGACGGGAAATGGTGACGGCATGACATGCAGTGTGGCAGCGTTTCAATGAAATAAATTCAACTGACAGCGTACCTGTAACTACATTACCGGACGTGTAGTATAGGAATCCCGGATTCTGTAGAAGGACAATGAATAGCATTGTGAATTCCGAACTCTGAATAAGGGCAATATACACTGTGTTACGTTTACAAGGACATATGGTGTGCATGAACCATGCTTATTTCTTAGCATGAAAAGATTATGTCAATATATATATATATATATATATATATATATATATATATATATATATATATATATATATATATATATATATATATATATATATATATATATATATATATATATATATATATATGATGTGTGAACCATGCTCATTTCGTCGTATCGTATAGTTATTTAAACCATACTCATATTTGTATCTGTGAATCTGTTTTCTTTCATAACATTTTCAGTATAGTAGTCTTATATGATATATAATAGATGGGATTTTTAGTCTACTCGTATATGTGTTGTCGTAAATATGCTTTAATTTATTTCATAAACTTCCATTCACTGACATTGTCTTATCTTTTCACTCGGTTCAAAAATCCACTCGGTTCTAATCCTCTTACAATTTAGTATGCCGGATGTGCATGCAAAGATTGTATTGATTTGAGGTTTGCAAATTAGTAATACACATAAATATACTCACTGCAAAGAATATATTTGATTTATGAACCAGTCAGAGGCCTTAATATTTGTAAACACTTTATGCAGGTATATCCTTGTCTATGTACAACATTTATTCTAAAGCCCATTTGAACAGAAACTTTTTTTGCTGTTCAAACACGGCTTTAAATACCTTGGAAAAGTTTCTACATTTTGCTTGAACTGCCTAATTTTGCCCACATAGGTCAGCTTTCCTGATTTCTAATGTAAGTGTAAACCTATCAACACGATACAGGAAAAGTATTCTATATTTGGCTTTAGATGTCATTATTATGTGGAACACACGGATGCTATTGTATTTCTGTCAGATACCATACAATGCATTCATCAGCTATTAAAATAACTGAAGAGAATTGTTTACATAATTCTGATCACCTACTCTTAATCCTTTCATCCCTGCTAGACTTGCTTCATATAGATTTAACTTTAATTTTATCCAGTAGAGACAAGTTTCTAGAGTTTAAATTCCTAACTGACATTAATAACATACCTTTCAATATATGTAATCTTCACAAACATACCAAATACATAATTGCTCTTAAAAAACATACTCAGTAATATGTGTGGTGTGGTGTGGAAAGTATGGTGCAATGTGGGGTTGGTGTGGTGTGGTACGTATGGTGTGGCGTGGTACGTAAAGCATGGTGAGGTGTGGTGTGGTAAGTATGTCGTGTCGTGGAATGTAAAGCATTGTGTGGTATTGTGTGGTGTGTAAAGTAGGTAAGGGGCGTGCTATTGACAACATTGGTTGCTAACTTCGCTGTTCGTACGATGTTTTCTCTCGGTGATTGGTGTATGCGCCCAAATCTTCTTGATCCGGACGCTTGTCTATGCAAATAGGATACATATTATTCCCTTTATTGCCTTTAATATAGTCGTGGAAAGACTAGTCATACACTTCACTTCTAGCCTTTTTATTACAATAATTATTTCACGATTATTTTCTCGTGTATGTGTGCGATTGTGTATGAGCAACATTTAAAGCATGTTGATCAATTAGTCGTTTAGGATAGGTCCGCCTGGATTTATCGGTAATAAAACAGAAAAATATATTCTGTATAAACAAAGCTTTGTTTTAGTCTTCCTTCAATCTAAGAAAGCTAGGACATATTTTAAGCTAAAAGCATTCATTTAGAAAAAAGTTTCCTAATAAGATTGGTGATTTTTTTTATTTGTGATTATCATCTTTTTCTTCAT
The DNA here is from genome assembly GCA_028554795.2 of Sinohyriopsis cumingii. Lineage (NCBI taxonomy): Eukaryota > Metazoa > Mollusca > Bivalvia > Unionida > Unionidae > Sinohyriopsis > Sinohyriopsis cumingii. The sequence continues at coordinate 17,586,335 of CM068841.1, forward strand.
GTCGTTGAATAATATTTGTACAAATTCGAATAAGACTAATATATTTCATATTACCATTGAAGTTAGAACAGCAAGGATACCAAGTGGTGGAAATGTGGGAACACGAGTACGATCACCGTTTGAAAACAGATCACGAGTTTAAACGCATCGTGGAACGTTTCAAACTGATGGACCCACTGAACCCGAGAGACAGTTTGTACGGTGGACGGACAAATGCCACCTGTTTGCTGTGCCACACGGACGAAGTGAAAGGAGAAGAAAGTAAATACTTGGACGTGTGTCCACTGTATCCTTACGTGTGCAAATATTGTCACTTTCCGTCATGGCACCCTCAATTTCTGACGGAACACATCGACCTGGACAACATTCGAAAATATGAGCGTTGATCAAGTGCAAAATGGAACAAAGACCATGTTTCCCCAAGACAGGGTATTTGACAGAACCTTCCCGTTCTTTCCAGATGATTCACGACAAAACCAAATAAATGAAACACGTGGACGTCGTTCGTGAAGATTTTATCCTGGTCAATTACGAAGAAGAATTGGACTTTGTACAAGCCGCCGAATTTGGTAATGTTATCATTACAGCCTACGTAACAGTCCATGCTCGCTTAAAATTGTACGAAGTGTTAGAACTATTAGGTGATCCTGTGTTATATTTTGAGACATACAGTTGCATCTACATCGATCTGCCGGGTTAACATCACCCTGACTTCAAAGGAGACCAATTAGGAGCCTGGAGAGACGAATACCCGGATGAGAAGACTTTAAGTTTTGCTAGTGGCGGTCCAAAACATTACGGCTACGAATACCGGAACAAACAAAGAGAGGTGCACACGGAGTGTAAAGTGAAAGGATTGACTCTCAGTTATCGCACCAGTCGAGTGGTGAACTTTGGCGTATTGAATGAAGGTTTGGAGTCTTGATAGGATGGAAACTTTAGAGTCACTACCTGCTAACCACACTCGTTTACCCACTCACCAAGTCGTCAGTCGACCCTTGGAAAAGATGTATTAAATCGTTTACCACAAGCGAGTGCGGGTTCCCAATCACTTCACTTTACCGTACGGTCACGTTGATATTGGTAAGCATATAAAAAGGGACAATGCCCAAGACCGATAGTTCATTGTAATTACCAAAACCAACCGAGAAAGATGAATCCTTTTAAACAGACATCATTCAATTTCGGTCATTCTGAAGTGGAGTGCGATGCTGTGACTTGCGATGAGAGTGATGCCCTACGCTGTGACCTCAGCGATGCAGTAAAGCATCATGGTAACTTTGTTATCACTACTACTACCATTACGCCTACCATGGAAAGTGATGATGTGCGTGTCAAACCTAACGGATACGAAAGCGATGTCACTCGTTATCGTGGACTCTTTATTAGTTTTCAGTGTGGATGTCGACCTTCACGTGAGACCATACAGCTACCACCCTACGGATGTCATCCAAAACTGATCTAACTCCTGCGGATTGTATCCTACCCTCACTGAATTGAACAAGTGAAAGACAAATATTCGTTCCCTGTGCATTTACCTGAATACTGCGACTTTGAAAATAATTTTCAAACTTTCCAAGGAAAATGGTCTAGCTATCTGGGAGGACCTACCCGCGAAAGAATTAGCCAGAGTCGGATTTTCTTACTTGGGCGAAGGGATAAAGTCAAGTGCTTCAATTGTGGTGTGTCACTACACCAGTGGAAACAACAAGATTCGGCATACCTAGAACATGCTCAGTGGTTCCCGCATTGTCACTGCCTACCTTTACTGGGACTATATCAGTATCCCTGAACTGATACTCACCCAGTGTTGTTGAGAGAACGCATTTACCGAGAGTTGGTCAAAATACAAGTGAAACGCAAACTCAAAATCATTTATCGATTTTTAAATTATGCTTTTTCCCAAAGTAAACGAAGACTGATTATGGGAGGACACTGCTTCAGTCACAAATATAAACGAGGCTATTGGCCACGACCCAGTTATTCCTGATTCTTGGAGGACATGATCATGCCTACTTTACAAGAAAACATTCGTGGTTAGTCTGTGGAGTTGAGAGACCGCATTTACCGATAACTGGTCAAATTTCAAGTGATACGCAAAGAACAATTACATCCGTTACGTCACCGATCTTTAAACCACTGGTACCTGAATGCTATAAGGGGACTGACTCATTTGAATCTGTTCCAGTGGTCAGATATTGTACAACTGGGCGAGGACCAGAAGGCTTTGGTGTCTACTCTTCCTACTTGTTACATGTTGACCATGCTACAACGAGTCCCAGATTAAGAGTTAGAGGATTACCAAAATCTTTTACGTTATCGAATTTTGTCTCTGGAGGAAAATTATATGCGATGTGTAGTGTGTGAACTAGTGACTAAACCATTTATATTCGTCACTGGATTATTTCTGAGCATACGATCACCTCTTTGCAGAAAGTACACTTATTACCTACTACAAAAGAGGCTATAAAACAGGCTACCATGCCACAACCTTTATCAGAAGTGATACAACATATTCTGTGGAAGAAAAAATATGACACTATTCAAACAGTGCGATTACCAACACTTATTACAAAAACTGTGTCCATTGAATTTGGTTCGACGTAAGGTGTTTGTATTTAAGACTTGTTTTATGGGATTTCGTTAACCAGCCGATTATTTGTGGACTCTTTACTAACATTAGTTACCACAAAATAAAACATGAAAGTGGTCCCTTTAAATGTCCACGAGAGACTCATTTTGTTAAAATCCTTGCGTTTTCATCTGGATAGTTCACGACCTCTACGAGAAAAAAAGATTCGCAAAGTTTTAGGTACCGAAGATGTTTATGACGATGTGTGTGTAACTTGTGACTTACACCCTAACTGGACAGATTTACGTCACTGGAAAAATTGAGGCTTTGAGGCTTGGACCAAAGAAGTGGCCCACTGTGTTCAAGACTTGTGATCTTTCATTCATACTTCCAAGGAAAAAAGTCATTTTTAAACCCCTGTTAGTGACAGTACCAGAAGAACCCGTCACTGAGGGCAACCACCCCCTCCAGAACAGGACTCTCATGGTCAACTTGGTGACCAAAAACTCTTTGTACAGAGACTTGTTTATATTCCATTTTGATCATTTTGAGGTGTATTTTATAGCTGTGCTTAACTATTTGGCTTTCATGTATTTTTGTCTTTCGTGTTGTTCCATATTAACTTGCAATAAACGTGTCCTGAAAAAAGTATAAAAACTCTTGACTTGTTTGTCTTCGTGTCAAAAGCGACATTCCTTGCACTATGGGTACCTATGTAGTCTCCACTCCCTCTTCCTCCATTTTCAAAGTCATCGGCGAACACTTAGATCGTGCCAGTTGGGAGGCCTTGTATCTTCGTCATCCCGTTAACTTGTTTATAGCTGGACCTAGCGGTTCAGGCAAAACCAAATTTGTCACACGTTTGATCGAACATAAACATTTGATCGATCGTGGTCCTCAACGAATCGTGTGGTGTTCAAAGAGTGGCGACCGGCGTACAGCCTCTTGCGAGAAAGTCAAGGCGATTCCATCGTGTTTGTGGAAGGAATTCCTAGGGAAGAAGACGGAATCGTATCCGACCCCAGTCAAACCCATCTGGTAATTTTCGATGATATGTTATGAGAAGACGAAGAAGAAATTAAATTGTGGTTTAGGCGCAAAGGGCATCATCGTAATGCCAGTGTCATTTACATTACTCACAATTTGTTTCAACAAAGTAAAGCCCATCACACCATCAGTCTCAGCGCTCATTACGTGGTCTTGTTTAAAAACCATCGAGATAAATCGCAAGTGCAATCTTATCCAAGCAGTTAGGAACGCCTTGGCTAACTAATACATTCGACGATGCCATTCAAATCCCACCCGCCTGTCTACTCGTCGATTTGAAACCGACCACCCCCGATTATTTGCGATTTCGGACACATTTGTTTCACCACTTGTGTCAAGACGGAGGATCTGTCCTGTACAGGTCCTCGTCGTCGACTTAACCAAAAAATCTATACAAACCTTGGACACTTTGGGTCCGTCTCACACAACGTCAACGTAACGTCCCTTCAGTCTCATCTTCCCGTCAAATTGATTCGTGTCTAGTACGGCATCAGTTGCGAAAAAATCCACAAATACGTGTTCGTGTCCTAAAATTCAGTCTCAAAGAAGTCTTACGATGGTTTATGGTGACAGCACGTTAATTACTGCAAGGCATCATTCAGATTCCTTATCAAACCAAACGCTTCTTTGACAGAAACAAAGCAGCCTTGACACAACTGGCCCATCGACACTCAAACCAAGAAGCAAATCATTTTGAAACCTCGAGGGAGCGGTTCTCTAGGAGGCGTCATCATTCGTCCCCCCCTTAAAGTGTGATCCCCAAAAAGCCAATCAAAGCCCAAACAAGAAAAATTGCAACGGTGTCAATACCAGGTCACAGTCCCAGAGAAAGCAAAGCCCACAGAAAAATAAAAACAAAATTCCTCAGAAAAAGAAAAGCCTTCAGAAAACAACTTATACGCGCACGAGAGACACTTCTGTCAGGACGCAACCTTACATTCGCAAATCACGATCTGCGACGACGGTGATCACGTCTCCAGTAGCCTCAGGTTCTTCCACGTCTCCGTTACTAGTGATGCCTGCCCAACCCAATTTGACACCCATTCTGCCTCATCTACATCCAGGAGAATCGACGTGTGATGTGAAGAGTAACTTTTCCATCTGTAATATTACAATCATCGCTGGGTTGTTGGATGTGTTTAATTTTATCGATGACTGTGGGAAGTGCTAATGCTGCCAGTTTCATCCAGACAGGAGAGTTCAAAGTGCCGTGATACACGAAGACTCTTAAACGATCGTTCTCATTCGTTTAGCATTTATGTTGCACTGTTTTGAGCACGATATCTCCAATCTGTAATGCGACCTGCTGATTTCTCGTGTGACACTTTAGATCTGAACACTTTTAAATTTCCCCGTGTAAATGCACGACTTGGGTTTTAAAATTTTCTGAAAGTCAGGTTTGTGATTCTCGGATGCGAATATAATCTTCTTAAGCTACTAAATGACTTTCATTCCGGTGGATCTTGTGTATCTTTCTCTTGTGGCAGAAGCTGAAGTTTTTCGTTCTTGCACACTCATGTCGTCTTCGAAATCACTGGCATGTATATAGAATGACAATATAGTTAGCGTATGAGGCGACACCTATAGAAATTGTAGTTATCTCTTGACTTATCATTCCGGTTTCCTCTCAGCAAAGTGTGGCAGGAGATGTGACTAAGCTTAATACACAAGTACACACACGAACTCCAGAGACAATGGCAGACAGACAGACAGGGCTTTTGAACTTCAGATAGTGAAAATGAAGACGTAAGGGTCGAAACATATTATCCTTCTGGTCGGAAATTTACATAGAGTCATTCGAAAGAATACTTCAAATAAAAAAAGAACTGCTCCTCTCGAGATAAGAGTCAACATATTTGCTATATCTCAAGAGAAGGGACACTGAGCTTCAGGATGTCTACAACGGGAGTGCCAATGTAAAACAGATGAAAAGGGAGACAAATCAAAATATGTTTATATTGTGATTATCAGGAAAAGAAATTGTTTTTTTTTGTGTATTAGAAGAAAAAAGAAAACAGGCTTTAGCAGTGGGTGGAGGAGAATTGATCATAAAAGATGTATAATTCATAACCGACAAGAAATGCAAGAAGACAAGGCAGTGAATAGGAGGAACCCATGAAAGTGAATGAATCCAAAAGTATGTGTATCGTTGTCTTTAGTTTGTTATAGTATGGATATGATATTTAAACACACTCAAAGCTTCGCATCATTGAATCACGGATGAAGTAATTTAGGCTTTACTTGATTTCACAGTCATTGGGCAGTATCTATTTTCTCTGAGACATGGGTGATCGGGAACAAGACTGATGTGTGTTGTTATTTCCTTTTGGAAACGAAACAACAAAAAAGAAACAGATGGACCTGTCATCATCAGTGTTTAGAAACGTACAGCCCAGGCATCATCAGTTTTAGCTGTCTCAATCCGTTTCCACTGCCACGTCCGACTCCTTTCCTTGTCTCTGGTGCTGCTTTGTTAGGTATGGTAGTATCTGTTGCTTCTTGCATCTCAGTTATAGTAAGTGGATGCAGTAATGTAAGATGTAGAAATCCCGGTTCGTGAAGGTCTCTTTCTCTTGGGTTTGGCTGAAGACGTTTGATACATTTCTTTCAGATACTTTAAACCCGCATATATATCTGGTAGCATACACAGATTGTGTTGTCATTTCCTTCATTCTGGGGGCCCCGAGTGGCCGAGTGGTCTAAAGCGCTCTCCGTTACGGATCACTGCCATCTCATCTCTGTCTGCGTGGGTTCGAATCCAAGGCTCGGCTAGCGTGGGTACGTGGGAAAGCCTGCCAGTAGCTTCTCGTGGGTCGGTGGTTCTTCCCTTGGTTGTTCATGGTTCTTCCTCCACCATTAATACTGGCAGCCATGTATAGCCTATCGTGTGCTGAAAAATGGCGTTAAACACTACAACAACAAAAAAATCCTTCATTCTGTTTTCATAATTCAAATGTTTCTTCTCTGTTTGTCTTCGCCTTGCTTTATTTTTTTTCTCTTTTTACTATGGCGGAATAAATGGTTCTTCTGCCTATTTCTGCCATTGCAAAAAAATTCCCAATTCTTCATTTTGTCTCATTCTGAATCATCTGCCAATATCAATGATTGAGAATGAAAAAATAGATGGTAATACCTTCGCAAGCGAACATTGTAGCTGAGAGGACAGAAAACATATGTCAAGGCTAAATGGAAGTCAGCCTCTTCTAAATGGAATACTGCTTACAAATGCATTAGTAGTCGTAGTCATCACAATATTAATATAAGAATATAAGGTATACACAGCAGGCGCAACCAAATGCATTGCCTTCATTGTTTCAGCAAGTACGATATTCAAACTGCACCACAATGGTAAACCGTAGAAATGCCGGTGCGCCTGTATATTTATTATGACGTGTCACATCCGCACTCTCTCCTAAGTGCAAGAGAGACACCACGCTCTGTCTAAAGTTTGTTGCGCGTTTTAAATGGAGTATCATTTCAGTCCAGTCTGATTCGTACTATTACTGCTACTACTACTTATGAGAAGAAGATTAAGAAGGTCTTTCTGTGTATCTGTCTCCCTCTCTCTCACTCGAAGAAATCATGACCCACCTTCTATGTACTTTTATTTAGTATATTTATAGCAAAGATATAATAAGATCTTTTATTTATAGTGCAGACACAGTCACATATTTACACCTATATAGAACAGATACTGATACGTGAAAATTTTAACCCCCCCAGCCCCCCCCCCCCGTAGGATCAACACATTGATACAACCTAACCTGCCAACTGATAAACAAAAACAGTGCATGCAAGCATACTGTAGCCCACTAAGTAAAAATAAAGTTTAGGAAAATTAAGAACCAAATCTGGCAGAATCCAAAACGATTTCTAGCAGAATTATGTAATATATATTTTTTAGTCCTATGTGACACAACCCACTTTGTAAGCCGAGTGTTTAGCCAAATTGGAACTAAATTTAGAGTGCAGACAAACTCATATTTCTTCCGCAAATAAACCTAATAGACTGACCCGTATGGGATGGTAGTTTTGCCTAAAATGGGAGCAATAAAGGAGGGATATTATAAGTGGTTGCTTTACTTGTGTGTGTGGAAATTACTTTCATTCATGCATCGAGTGTTAAGTCATTCTCTAAATGATCAATTTCTGACTAAATGTTATTCAGTTTGGATAGTAAATGTAATATTATCATTAGATTCATTGATATAAAGTAATTTACACGATATTTCCTCTTTGTTTACAAACATATATACTCATTATGTTAAACATTTGTCGTAATAGGACATTTCATTTAGCATTGTTACAAACAGACCGTGTCGAGCTCAATAGAGAATTATTACATATTTTGACGTGCTATCTGTCAGATATGTGGCAATGTTTTTGTGGGTACCTTTAATACATTCCTGTCATTAGACATCATGCTGCTATTCCCATTTTTAGACACGATGCCAAATATGTTTGTAAACATCGTGGTTAAATATTATCTTTTGCATCTTTAGAAAACTGATACTGTATGAATTGATAGCAAATCTAGTTGTACTGTATAATATTGTCAATCTTGTAAATATATTGATGATGTATTTGTATATGAAAAGGAAGGAACAATCTGTAATTCCCCCTCTTCGTTTAAAGTGAGCGTGGTTATTGAAAGATGTTGATTTTTAAACAACGGTAGTAGTAACGTGGGGAATCATAGCGTCAAGGGGACTCTAATGTTAAAATAGGGTCCCGGCACTCTGGCGTCAAGGGGAATTTAACATGGGGAAAACTCTGGGTCTGTTTAGCGTCAAGGAAAATTGAACACGGGAATATATTTTGTGTCTGTATACCGTCAATTGAAATTGAACATGGGAGAGGGATAGAACATAGACAATAGACATTATTTTTAAAAGAAAGAAATTTAGGCATGAAAGTGAATGTCTTTTCAAGGCGTTGGAGTGACCCTGAAAAGGGCCTTTGTGTTTTATGTTAACATACCATACCGTGAACATAGAGGGCATGGGTCTCCATTTTGTCCTTAAACTCTGTCTCACTTCTGGACCGTGGATCATCACTCTCTTTCAACAACCTTGTCTTTCTTCTTTTCCACACACAGGTATCCGTCCTCTTGACAATGACCCACGAGGATCGTACGTTCATGGGTAAGTCCGTTCTAAACAGCATTGAAGACACGAGAGTAGAGGATTCCACGTCGGTCCACATCTTGGTGACGAGAACAGGTGAAGGAATGCAGCGAACTGCGAGTATTTACAGGAAAAGGGAGGATCGAAACGGATTGAGGTCATTGACCAATCCAAACACGCGTTACAAAATTCAGTCACCATTCGTCCAATCGGAAAAGAGCAGTCCGTGACGTCACATTCCTTATATAGAGGCACTAGCGTTTGTGCGCAGTCAATCCATGTGACACAGTTAGCATAAACATTGCGCAAACTCAGAAGACAATGAATTGGGGTGCACCGACCGTGGAGACTACCCGAGTGAACCCGGACTTACGTCCAGAAGAGGTGAATTGGGATTTTGTGGATTTTCTTTCGCAAGAACTTTTTCCGGAACCAGTACCTTCGCCATCTTCTCCTTCTTTATTACAGGTGGAGAATTTTAAACAGAGACAGAAAGAAGAATTGGAGAATTTTATACAACAACAAAAGGAAGCGGAACAAGCTTTTCTCCTACAACAGCAAGAAGAAGAGGTAAGAAAGAAACAACAAGAAGAAGCAGCAAAGAAACAAGAGGGTGAAAGTCAAACGGTTACGGTACTGTTAGACATTTTAGCGGAGTTAAGAAGTCTGACACAAATGTATCAGACTTCTTTATTACGACCAAAGAGAAAAGGACCTTCTCGAGCTAAACAATCCAACCCTGTGACAACACCTACCATACCACCCTTAATAATTTCTACCAAATCATCATCATCGACAGTACGCAGTCCAGAAGTAGGCCTTGGCCGTGGCAAAGGCTTAAGGCAGTTAAAATAGATTGCTTCCTAAGTTTGTTATTTAAAACCATCAAATACCCAAAGACCTTTTTTAGGGCCACCCATGTCTCTCAAAAAGGATAGCATTTCAATGGCCAACATCAATTAAAACTCAAAAAAAACCTTTTTTTATCCCTATTGTACGTGTGAATGATTGAGTGCGTGAGTGTAGATTCTTATTCTAAAAATCAAAACCAAGAGACACTTACGTTTTATAGACTTTATATTCTGGTACAAATTTTACAAATCAATTCACAACACAACATGGCACTTTAAAAAGTTCATAGGTTTCTTCTTTGTCTGTCTTCACTCTCTCTTATTTTTAAATGTCTTCACTTTCACAGCTTTTTCCTCCTCTTCATCCTCACTTTCTTCCCTTCTTCTTTTTTTCTCCTGTTTCTGTTTCTTCACCTGTCTTCTTTCTTCCTCTTCTTCCTCTCCATAACACACCTCTTCTTCTTCTTGCTCTTGTTGTTTCTTAGGGCAATCTGGAGACCAATGTCCTTTATCTTGACAATGATAACAACTATCTTGACTTTTGTCTCTTCTAACCCCTGTTTTTTTGACGGTCTGGACACTCTGAAGACCAATGTCCTTTATTCTTACAGATATAGCAAGTATCTTGACTTTTATCTCGTAAGGTGGGTGAGTAGTCCGTCGATTGGTCTGAAGAAAATTTTCTGATGACCCCTCGCAAAGCTCTGATGAAAAGTTCGATCTGTGTAGTTTCGTCCATTGTTCTGCTCGGTTTGAGAGTAAAATGAATAGTTGAAGTACAAGACACACACCCTTTATATACGCTGGTCTGTCATGGATATAAAATGACCCATGATGTTTAAACATTAGTCATTTGACATTTTATAGTCAAGATGAAACGATCCAATTCATTCGTGAAGAAAGAAGAAGAAGAAAGTAAGAGGCAGATACGTGATCTATCGACTCGTACCATTGCTGAAGTCTTGGCATAAATTTATGCCAGTGATTTTGAAGAGGACATGAGTGAACCAGAATCCAGACCCAGAGAGTCTGCACCTAGTCCAAGTTCACCACCCTTAGTTAGCCCTGAAAAGTACTATCACATTCGAGAGACGGAAAACGCTCCTCTAGAAAATTTGGAATCACGGCTTACACTTACAGGGTGAAGTTTAAAGATTTCAAGTCCGAAGTACCTTTAGAGAAAGCGGAGGGCTTCATCACCGAGATATGGGATTCTTTGCTCACCACACTCAAACACCAATGTCAACCCAAAGAATACGATCGCTTGAGACTTTCCATAGGACAGTTAGAAATCCCCTGTTTGGATCGAGTTTAGCAGCCCTGCAGAACTGACCCCTTCCAAAGTCAAGGACAAGATTGAACACGTGCAACAATCTAATGACCAATTTGACATTACCGATGGAAAAGCCACACTGTCCATGACCCACGTCTCTCCTCTTCAAGGTACTCGACGCAAAAAGGTCTTATCGGTGGACGGCCTTCGCAGCATTAAGCGTAGGCTCGTCCAAATTAAAAATTCTCAAGACCAGATGTGTTAGCCCGGGCCATCGTGATGGGAAGAATTTATGCAGACAAAAACAGCACGGTAGACTGGAAAAGAACCTGGATAACTATTCAACAATCCTACCGAGCCGAACAACGAAATGGAGCAGAACTCCTGTTACAACAAGCCGGCCTGTCCAAAGACACACCCTGTGGTATTCCTGAGATGCAAAAATTGCAAAATGCCCTAGCGCCATGTTACACCTTGAAAGTGCACCCTCAAGAAGTGCGCGGACCTCTGTTGTTTCGAGGTCAAGATTTTAAGGACGGAAAATACATTCATCTCTATCATCACCATGAACATTTCGATACCATTATCAGTATCATCGCATTCCTGGAATACAGTTATTATAGCAATCGAGAACAACACATACATTATGGATCGAAATGCTCAAGATGTTTGGCCTCTCAACCCTGTCTGGACGAAGGACAAGAACGAGTGCACTGCCCTGCTTGCCAACGCAACAAGAGAAAGAGGATGATCACAAGAAGAAGAAGAAAGGCAATTTCATCGTTTTCGATTTCGAATGCATGCAAGAGACCGGCATTCACATTCCTAATTTCTGCGTGGTTCATCGAGCGTGCGAGAAGTACATTGAAAACCCTATCTTGAGTTATTGCCCTCACTGTAGTAATATTCCTGGAGGGCGTGAAAAAATCTTTCGAGGACCGAACAAGCTGGCCGAATTTGCTCGATGGGTCTTAGACCCTATTGACAAGACGTGGAGCCAAGAGGACATCGAACGTTACGGAGATTGTCATCGCCATGCCACTGTGATGGCTCACAATTTCTCCGCATACGATGGACAGTTTCATCTCAGATACTATACGGAACATGGCACCGAGCGTACTAAAGTCACTTTGAACGGAGCTAAAATCATTTTCATGCAAATGGGACAAGTACAGTTTAAAGAGTCGATGAGTTCCTTGGCTATGCCTTTGGGTCGAATGCCTAAAACGTTTGGAATGACAGAAATGGCTAAAGGGTACTTTCCACACCTTTTCAATACGGAAGCCAATCAACAGGCCGTTCTACCCCATTTGCCTGAGGCTTACTATTACGACCCCGACAACATGCGTACCGAACAACGAGAAGCTGTCTACGCTCGGTACCAGGCTCACGCCTCAGACTCTTTTGACTTTCAGGAAGAAATGCTAAAGTATTGTCGTTCCGACGTGGATATTTGACGGCGTTGCTGTGGAAAAATTCGAGAACTGTTCATGGAACACGGAGGGGTCGATTTTTTGAAAGAAGCTTGCACCATTGCCAAAGCATGTTCCTTAGTCTACTGACAACGATTCATGCCTGAAAACACCGTGGCTGTCATCAGTCCTCAAACGACCAACTATGTCAAACGTCAATACTCGGTCAAAGCCCTACGCTGGTTACATTACTTGTGCGACAAGGAAGACAAATGGATTCAGCATGCCCGCAAGGGAGGAGGCGAAAAGACCATCGGAACGCATTCGGTCGATGGCTGGAACTTAGAAAACCCCAAGATCGTGTACGAGTTTAACGGTTACTTATTTCACTGATGTTTCGTCTGTTACCCTGATCGTAACACTAAAAATCAGTTTTTACATCGAACCATGGAAGACATGTACAAGGCCACTTGTCAGCGACGCTTGACGTTAGAACAGGAAGGATACCAAGTGGTGGAAATGTGGGAACACGAATACGATCACCGTTTGAAAATCGATCCCGAGTTTAAACGCATCGTGGAAGGTTACCAGTTCATGGACCCCCTGAATCCAAGGGATAGTTTGTACGGAGGAAGGACCAATGCCACCTGTTTGCTGTACCAAGCCGACGAAGAGAAAGGAGAAGAAATCAAATACTTGGACATGTGTTCGCTATATCCCTAGGTGTGCAAATATTGTCGCTTTCATGCAGGGCACCCCCGATTGCTAACGGAACACATCGACCTGAAAAGCATTCGACAATACGAAGGTTTGATCAAGTGCAAAGTTTTGCTTCCCACGACCATGTACCATCCCGTGTTACCTCACCAATGTCAAGGCAAGCTGATGTTTCCCTTGTGCCGTACTTGTGCCGAAACGTGTAACCATGATCAACCTTGTCAGCACACCCTTGAAGAACGCGCCTTGACGGGGACCTGGGTCAGCGTAGAATTGTTCAAAGCTCTGGACATGGGATACCAACTGTTAGAAGTGTACGAACTTTGTCACTTTCCCAAGACACAATAATACCGCAAGGGTGACCCACTCAGAAAGGCATTTTCGCAGACTACGTGGATGCTTTTTTGAAACTAAAGCAGGAAGCCAGTGGCTATCCTTCTTGGTGTCACACTCCCGAAAACCAAAAGACATTCAAAGAGAAATACTGGGCACAATAAAGCATATCTTTAGATCACATCGAGAAAAACGAAGGCCGGCGATCGTTTGCCAAAGTGATGTTAAATTGCTTGTGGGGCAAAATGGCACAACGACCGTGTTTACCCAAGACGGAGTATTTGACAGAACCTTCCCGCTACTTCCAGATGATTCACGACAAAACCAAATACATGAAACACGTGGACGTCGTTCTCGAGGATTTGATCTTAGTGAATTACGAAGAAGATCTGGACTATGTAGAAGCCTGAAGACTCAAAGATGTCACCCTCCAGAAAACACCCCTCTTCTAAACCCCAAGTAAAGAAAACGAAAGGACTGCCTCTTCCATTAGTCAAACATGGGGACATGTTATCTGTCCTGTCCAAAGCTTCTCCACCCATGCGAAAAAAACTCATTCGTACAGCCTCCAAAGAGGTCATCAATACCTTGTGCGAATGTTATTTGAACGTTTTGAAAGGTACGATCCCTTTGTCCAAACACCAGAAACAATGCTTAGGCAAACATCGTCACGTTCTTCGTCAAATGGTTCAAAAGAAAATTCCCCTTCGTCAAAAGAAGTAGATGTTGGTCCAACGAGGAGGAATTTTGCCACTCTTGTCAGGTCCAGTACTGAAAGGAGTCTTGAGAACCATGTTGGAAGGACTCGTGCGAGCAAGATAAAATGGACCTCTGAAGTCCCCGGTAAAATCATGTCCATTTTATTTTGTCCTGAATTATTTGCCATGTTGGGCTGAGACATGGGGATGAGAAAGAGAGTAGAGCGAAAAGGCGAAATAGCAGTCATTTCCGACAACGATTCTTTTACCAAGTTTTTTCGTTCCCCGGTAGAACTGAACCAAGGACTGAATTTGATCTTTGTGTACTCCGATGTGGTGGAGCATAACGTGGTGGGGCACACCTCCGTACCGTTAATGCTTGTCATTCCTTTCAAACTGGATTCTGCCACGAACACTGACGAGGAAGGTGAAAACACTTATCACGTTCAGCGCGAATTTGTACATCCTCATTATTTGGCCGTCAGCAAGTCTTATTTGGACACTGTCAACATTGCTATAACAGGAGATCTGGGACAAAATATTCCATTCACCAAAGGGAAAGTCACGGTGAAACTCCATTTTTGAGAAAGGTTCTCTAACAATTCGTAAGTCATGTATCCAGTGTGTCGGGGTGTTGCTCGACAGCGAGGACACGGTTTAGGAGATATGTTGAAATCAGCCTTTCGTTCGGTGGCCCCTGTGTTGAAACCGATGGTGACACGAGGATTGCACGCCTTGAAAGATGCTGCAGTGACACACGGTAAAGAATTTCTCCAAAATGTCATCATCGACAAACAAAACCCTAAAGAAGCCTTCTTGAGAGCTGGCAAAAATGTTTTGCTGCAAACGGGCAAAGACATTTTTGGCCGCCGAGAAACACCTATAAAAGCCCTGCACGCTGCCGAGTCAGGCATTCCTGCATCCCTGACGCCACAAGAAGGACAAAGCAGAAAGAGACGACGAAGAAAACACCCTTTCACCAGACTTCATACTTCTAAAGCTAGAAAGACAAAGAAAAGAAGAACTGTTCAAGACTTAGACGTTTTCGATTATTAAAGTATAGTCATCTCCCAGGAACCAACTGAGTAGCTGTCTACTTTCCTCAAGAAGGATGTGTGGAATATTTTGATTCGTATGGATTGCCTCCTTTGGAAGACGATACCATTGATGAGAAGAAATGCTCAGCCCACACGATTCAATAATGTGAAATTACAAGGCACAGATTCCTTGGTGTGTGGACAATATTGTGTGTATTTTCTGCATCATCGCAGCCTGGGATATTCCTTAGAACATTTAGTTACTTATTTTGATCGTCATTCTTCTAGAAACGATGTGAAAGTAGATCGATGGTTTTGTGACCATTATGCTTATCTTTTGTCTTTAGCTAGGAAACGTAGTGTCCATCAATGGCCTAATGACTTCCAACAGTGGAAATCATAATTTCATTCACAACGTTGTCAACCCTGTCCAAAATAGAGTTATTTGAGACAAAAATGTTTGTTATTTGAAAAAAAAGGTTTAATGTTATATTGAATGGCAATGTTAAAACTTTATGGTTATTTGTTAGTGTTAAGTGATTTGAATAAAAATATTGTGTTTTGAAGAAAAAATGTCTTTGTGGTTTGCTTTGCTATAGGTATCATGATTCATGCTCCTTGACTTCTCTCTATCCCTCACATCACACTATTTGAACGTTCCGACTCGAAAACCGTGTAGTGATGTTTTCCTTCACGTCCGCGCTTTGACCATAAAATCGGGGTAATCTCCAGTCTGACCATCCTTTGTCGACTCATCCTCCTACGAAGATCTGCTCAAGACTAGCTAAGCTGAACGAAGCCTACGTGAATTTGCATCGTGTGAGACAAAGTCTGATATCGAAGCCGGAAGAGATAGAGAATGTTAGAATGTTGAAAGTCACTGAAGACCTGATAGAAGAGCTCTTCAGAGGAGAAATTAACAGGGAGAAAGAAGAATGGACAGAGAAGTACAGACTTCAGAAACAGCAGAGAGAACAGCAACAACAGCAACAACAACAACAACAGCAGCAACCTGAACCTGACAGAGGCTTTGTCGACTGTCGTATCGACACCAAAGAGTTCTTCTTCTCTTTCCGAAGAAGCAGACCTTATCCTATGAGAAAGCCTATCGGCAGAGGAGGCCGCAGTCTTAGACCCTAAAAGATTGACATAGCTTCAAGTTCGCACAAAAAACAGCCCTTTTCAGGGCAACCCCATACTCTTGAAAAGAAATAACAATCGATTGCTTATAATAAGTTTAAAAAAATAGAAGTGCGTGTATAAGCACATGAATTCTTTATCTTAATTAGAATGTGTTTGTGTGTGTGTGTGTGTGTGTGCGTGTGTGCGTGTGTGTATAAGTATTTTTTGTAAGTGGCTTGTCAATTTTTTTTTAGAATAGTGATGGGTAGGATAAAAAAATGAATAAGTTTTTATTTTAGGTCCGCGCGTTTTTTGGTCATGATCTAGGTAATATAAGTGTTGTGTCCTTGCTTTTCGCATACAGTAAGGAAATGCTCGGCAGTCTGGCTACCCTTTTTGATTGATCAACAGTAAAAATGAGTAGCAGACTTGAAAAACTTTTAGAACTCCAGATGCACCTGGAATATGCCAGGCGCATACTGAATGAACTGGCCGCGGAGGCCATAGTCCAAGAGGGAAGGATAAAGAAGGAAAAAGAGGAGAGAAGACAGAAGGAAGAGGCGGAAAAGAAGAAAGGAATCCTGCCTCACATAATAATGAGGCAAAAAAGTGAGGTGAAACCCTTGGTGAGGACATGACTCCAGCCAGTAGCTACACCACAGCCACAGACACAATCTCTTCCACCACAGCCACAGCCATAACAGCATCCACGAATTCAGCACAGACAGAGGGAAGTCTTCAGGGCCCCAGAGAGTGAAGACTGGGATTCTGAAGCCAATCATCCCCCTTCTGCGATTCCAGTCACAAGGGTGAATTGGCAAAGAGACTGGAGTCGGATATGCGTGTGCGGTGCCAGGCCAGGGAGGTGTCACCACTAACAGATGTCTCTGGAGTTCGCGAAAAACAGCCCTTTTCAGGGCTACCCCATACTTTAGAAAAGAAATAGTAATCAATTTGCCAATGTGTGAATGTGGAGTAGTGTGATTATAAACACTCACTCTTTTCCTGGTGTGATTGTGTGTGTGTGTGTGTGTGTGTCTGTGTGTCTGTGTGTATGTGATTGTGTTTGTAAGTGCTTACGTACGTTTGTGTGGATGGTAGATTATTGGGTTTTGTAAGTGTTCACGTACGTTTGTGTGGATAGTAGATAATGGTTATGTTTATTGGTGCTTAACTTGTGTGGATAGCATATTTGGGTTTGATTTTGCTGCTTGTCGTGTGTGGATAGTATATAATATGAGATGACAAAGGTAGGGGATGTTTTCCTTCACGTCCTCACTTTTTATATAAGAACCCATAGCGTTTGTCGTTCGAGCCATTCTACAAAGAATAAAAAGGAAGATGGCTTCGAACCACCTTGATAAAATGAAGAAGTTGCAAGACGTTTTGGACAATTTGGGCATGACTGAGCAAATGTTAGTAAAACTGGACGAGGATCGCTATTCTTATAGTCCACATAGAATAAAGATGGAGATCAACAACATTAAAAAGCTAAAGGAAATAATCAGTGATCTGCTGACAGAAATAAAGGAGGAGAAGGAGAATGAAGAGGAAAGGATAAAGATGAGAGCTTGGAACGAAAAAATTAAAAAGGAAGAGGAAAATCAGAAGAGGACGAAAGAGGAGGAGGAGAAGGAGAAAGAGGAAAAAAAAAGGAAAAAGGAAGAAAAAAGAAAAGAAGAGAAAATGTGTAGGAGAGAAAATAAGAAGCTGGTGGAGGAATAGAAGAAGAAGAAGAAGAAAAAGAAAACCAAAGGCCCTTTTCAGGGCCACTCCAACGCCTCGAAAAGACATTCACTTTCTTGCTTCAATTTCTTCTTTTAAAAATGTCTATTGTCTATGTTCTATCCCTCTCCCATGTTAAATTTCCCTTGACGCTATACAGACCCAAACTATATTCCCATGTTCAATTTCCCTTGACGCTATACAGATCCAGAGTTTTCCCCATGTTAAATTCCCCTTGACGCCAGAGTGCCGGGACCCTATTTTAACATTAAAGTCCCCTTGAAGCTATGTTACCCCACATTGCTACTAACGGTGTTTACATATTCTCTCTTTCTCTTTCTCTTTCTCTCTCCCTCCCTTTCTCGTTCATGTTCCCGGACATATGG
Organism: Sinohyriopsis cumingii; assembly: GCA_028554795.2. Classification (NCBI taxonomy): domain Eukaryota; kingdom Metazoa; phylum Mollusca; class Bivalvia; order Unionida; family Unionidae; genus Sinohyriopsis; species Sinohyriopsis cumingii. The sequence goes on from CM068841.1 coordinate 17,604,634, forward strand.
ACATACACATACTTTAGTTCAAAACACTGATTAGCTTTGAATTATACGTATTCTCTCTGTATGTCTGTCTGTCTGACTCTCTCTCTTTTTCACACCTACACACTCATCTCATTTTGTTAGTTTTCAATAATGGGATACCAAAATTAGCTTCAGCAGATTAAGGTTTGGCAAAACCTTTTTCCAACTGACGGACGTATATCAAACTTGGAGGATACAAAATGTCGGTCAGTGTTTATTTTTTTTACCAATCTGCCAATGATAATGAAGGGGCAAATTGTACATTTTCATTGAAAGTGGTAAATGAAGCCTACACCTAATAGAACGCTATAAACAATTGTAACATAGTTAAGATCTGAAACACACCCAATACTTCTGACTGACATGGTGTTTAAAAGCTAAATCGAGAGAATGTGATTGATACGATACTCGAGTCATAACATTTATTTTTAGAAATAGCGTGTTAATGGTAATAACGCTTTCGTCCCCGTAAATGTTTTGTCCTTTTTAGTGCCATTCATTACTACTTGTAATAAACAATTACCAGTGAAGAATCAATTGTACCAGCAAGCATTTCTAGCATGAAAATAGTAAGAATGAACAGCAGAGAGAATGTGTTCAAAGTGACTGTAAGCTTTAAGTATTAAATCATTTTGCTGATGTGTCTACACGATGATCGGCTACCTATATCACATGACCACAATACAGATTTTCTTTTTTCACCCGCTTTGCACCAAATTCAAACCACCATTTTGTGACGCTCAGTTTAATCGTTTAATCACCCTCTCTATAAACGTTCTTACGAAATGATGCCGAGTTACATCAATAAAAATTTATGATGACTTTTATTAGTAACACGCAATCTCTCTCTCAAGGGACATAGGAACAAAAATAATTACACAAATAACAACATAACAAACACAAAACTCCACTACTAAATAAAGTCTACACTCTGTTTGATGAAGTACAATTACATAGAAAATAAAGGTTGAACATGTTGCGTTTTGGTACTTTTTAGTGTTAGCATGGCAGGAATGTCTGAAACAAATGACACCGATTGTCTGCTTTAGTGGGTCATCATTGAAACTATTGAGTCGTCAATAAATATTTTAATCCCGGATATATTTCATTGTGGATATAATATGATGATGTTCTGGCTGTTTTAATAACATGTGCATGAAGCTATGTTCTCAAGTTTTATTGCATAATTTAAATTTTATTATAAAACGTTGCAATAAACGCTTATTAATAAATTTATAAATGCGGTTTTTCACATTTTCAAATAAACATAGCTATGACTGGAAAAGCAAATAAATGGTCGGAAAATGTGATATCGGTAACCAGTGCGTTCCTTTGTGTTTATGCACTGACAAATACAGGGCCGGCGCTACCATATAGGCAAACAAGGCAGCCGCGTAGGGCGCTGATTTCAGGGGGCGCATTTCTCCAAAATCAACAAAAGTTTTGAAAAATAAATAAATAAATTTCAGTTTTATTGAGGGTCGTTATTTTATCCTGGTTTATTTTATACAGGGACAAATAATCGAGAAGATTCAGTCTGACCGAAACACCAGGCGGACCGGAACAAGCAAAATGAGTGAGTGAAAATCGCGCGTATACGCAACTTTCAGGACGTGATTGCATTCATGTGTTTTTATAGGCCACGAGTTTTTCCGTGGAATCACGTGATATTTTCCGGGGGTGGGGTGGGTGGGCGACAGAATCTAACCTTGCCTAGGACGCCAGATAGTCTGGCGCCGGCCCTGGACAAAAGCCCGTTTTGTTCATTCCTGATGTATGCCGCTGGGTTTGAGTCTGTTATTTAATTTGAGAGTGTCTTTAAATATGTCCTGACTAGCATATCACTCAAATGTTGAAGTCTATGAAAAGCTGTAACTGGTTTGTGTGGGAAAGTCAATTTAAGTGGTTTACCCGGTTCAATGGCTGACAAAAGTTTGTAAATGATGCGACCTATTTGTGGGTAGTATGGGTGGAAGGTGAGAAGGAAAGGTGAGCGTTCCACGTTTTATTTTCCCTCGAATTGGAGGAATTTATCACGGTTGTTTGTCTGGCTTTGTATTGTGGATATCTTTGTGATTTTCTATATATATATATATATATTACTGTTTATTAATCAAAGGCATTAACAGTAAGAGGAACAGTATCGTCTCCTAATTAACTGATTGAAATACTTTTGAGAAAAATCAATAAACTGTTGTTTGCTGTTTCATTAACGTATTAGGAGGCCATTTCACTTAACTGGAAGTAAAATACCGTCCTGGAAACGTAATCAGCTTTGATCAAACCGTTTATAGTCATACAGTGATACCGGTGTGTACAGATGGGTGACTATTAGAAAAGACAGGTTACGCTAAAACAGAAGGTCAAAAGTTTATAAAATGACGTAATAATTTGGTGTACTTTCATAAAAATGAAAAAATAGTATTGTCTCTAGAATACAGACTTTGAGCCTTAAAACGTAAAGAAGTATTCCAAATAGTGCACCATACTATAGCACACAAGAAGGTATTAAAGAAGATTGGCTTAGCCTATCTCAAGACCGAATGGATAAAAGTTGTGATGTGGACCATAATGCGTGTATATGTCTTGAAAGCGTTGATTCTTAATGCTAGTAATCTTAGGACACCAGTCGTTGTCAATGGAATGGTTTGTAAAGGCGAGATCACTTTAAAATAAGTTTCCTTCAAAAAACAACAAAAAAAAAGGGAAAAAAAAGAAAGGACAAGAAAATGAAAAAGACTGACCATTCAAGGGACTTTAATTTAATATTCGTATAGTTTTACTTCATTCACCTTGATATGATGAATCAGCCACGTTCTATAAAGCAGAACACAAACACCTAACACTCATAATTGTTCCTATCCGAGATTTATAAAGACTTTTAATTAATATACAAAAATATCCTCTAATAAATTTAAGTGGTCAATTTGTCCGAAAGAGAAGCACGTTCTCAGTACCATCTCCCCAGGACAAAACAAATAATAACTTAAGCACATGAAATGAGTAAGCATAGACGTACAAACAACAAGCGAAGTAATTAGACTTACTGTAGTACATAAACTATTTTTCTACGTCCCTGCAACTATCTAATGCATTATATGCACTCCAGCTTCAGTAGATAATGACGTAGGCTTGCATTACTTTGAAATAAAAGTCAAAGAACATTTTAAACAGGACTCAGAACAAAGAATTTAAGCTTTAAGATACATACATGAATATCTTGTTTATCGGCAATGCTTAGAAACCTATGTCCCTTGCTTCCATTATATAGGTATTGGGATTAATGAAAGAAAGGAAGGATCATGACGAAGTAGCAGTCACCAGTACATACAAACTTCGAGACTTAAAGCTTTATTCAAGATCAGTTAACTGTATCGTTCAAAATACATAGACAGCGATAACGTCTTTATTTTGAGCAGACCACACATGCAATAACTCGTCCTTCAACATATGGAGGACAAGGCAAAGATCCACAACTTGCTTGAACCATATACATAAGATGACCGTTCTGGTCTGGACTCCCTCGGAAAACCCCTTCCGGACGGGCATCAACACATACATAATTTGTGGGCCCTGCGTGACCATAATACCCTGACATAAGATAACCGGTATATTCCTGTATCCATCCCGGGTAACAGTTAGTTCTAGCTGGAATCATGATCGTGGTTGCTCGGGGAGTTCGACATACTGAACATGGTACATCGTCATTCGCAGAAACAGTTGAAAAGGGATGATGTCCACTGGTAAGTTCGTACTCAGCGCCGTATATCAACCCCATGTAAACAGCCGCGATATTCGTTCCCCAGGTCGGAACTTCCGGTAAGCAAAGAAAGTCAGCAGCCCCTCCATATTGTGTGTAATGAGAGCCACCAGCAAAACCTGGTTTAAACATAATTCATTACAGTTTGCGTATATCGTGAGAAGTCTAGGTTGATAACATATTTAATAATCTTTTTCCTAAATGTGAATATAATTTATCATAGTAAACGATGCCGTCTCAGAGTGTTTAAACCAAATGTACTTCTGATAATTTTCAATATTACAAAGGATCTTGTATCTTTAATTGGAGAATTCCTTGCTTCGGAACGATGGATGCAACTCAAATCCATGTATGACTTAAACTGAAAAAATCGAATTGTCATATTTTTCTCTCATCAATCGGTCTGTCAATAAGTAAATCAATCAGTTAGACAATCTATTTGCTTCCTATCTATCTATCTACATATCTATATGTCTACCTATCTATATATTTATCGATAAGAGCTGTCAAATAAATTGATACTGGTTTCATTCCTATAATCACATCTTTCAAAATATACAATTTCTGCTCGTGTTGGGCGGAGCATGTGAGTAGAGCCGAAGAGTGAGATTGTGTTCAAAGGGTGAATTAAGAAACACGTTTGCTTAATAATAAAAACAACATTTGCATGCAAAAATACTGGAAATATCTTTTCATTGAATAATAGACTTTACATTTTGACGAATTATAACTAACAAGCTTAATATATGACGTCTTTGTATATTGTCTATGTTAATAAGTATTTCAGTTAGTTTTGAAGAGCAAGAAAATGGTGGTAGAAAATGATTTGATTTATGTAAAGAAATAGGCATAATGTCATTTCTAGACAGATTATCTCGCACATTTTACACTGACAGGCAATAACAATAACCGTGCCACTCGTGGTTGTATATTAGGTTGTTTACTTTTTTTTCTCTAACAAGTATGCTTTTAAATAGAAATTGAAAATCGTAATTGGACTCACTCCCGAAGAGTACAAGTATTCGTGCAATTGGTTAAATGATCGAAATACTGGAAGTAAAATTATGGGAAAATGACTGAACAATTAACCTTTTACGGGAATATGTCTATTTACAATTTATTGGAGCTGTCTAAACAGGATGCATCACTTGGAATGGATTGGATGTTTTGGATGTAAAATAACAAGACACAGATCTAGGTATGGAACTCATTGATATCTGATTATCATTCAAATTTCTAAAATGGTAAAGGGATAAAATCATGCACAATCAACTTTGCATATATTTAGATATTTGAAATGAAAATTAAAATGTTCATGTAGGCAGAGAGAGACTCTTTCAAAATTGCATGTACTACTTCATTTGCTGCCCCTTTATTTTGTCTCTACCCTTCAGATGGCATGTACTTCTGTTACGACTTCAGGTCTCATGTAACAGAATGTAAGTGAAATGAACAATTTAAGTCAAATCAACAAGTTATTTATTTCTCTACAATGCAAGGTGAAACTTTAAGAGCTGCTTACAGTTTGCGATGTCCAAAGATATAAAATGTTCCAAAAATATAGAATATTCCGAAAGAATTTAAATAGTATCGAATGTCCCGATGTACAACAATGATGCAATCCCGAATGTATATGAATGATTTCTCAATAATTTAAAAATAATGAGTTATTCCAAAGGTCATAAAGTGCTTTGTAATTCCAGCGAATAATTTAAATAAATGATTCCTCACGAATTATATCTGAACACAACTGTAAAATCTGACTACAAACCGATTCCAGAGACTGATCTTATATAAGAATAATGAATTATGTCTTTATCAAGTTCCTTTGCATATATATTTCCATGTGACCTAGACGTAAACTAATATAACTTATTCCCAATCTGAAAAACCAAGTCAGACTGTCAATATGACTGACCTGGACAAAGGTTAAGCACAATGAGACGTGTACGCAACATTTATGAAGGAGGGACAGCAATATAGGGAACTTGTGTGTATTTGTGATAATCGTAGTAAAGAGAAAAGTGTTGTACCTCCATCATATGTTCCAGTACTGTGCGTGAAAGTTCTTTATATGAGTTTGATGGAAACAACATTCTGTCTAAAGCTTCCTGCTGATCTGATTTACTGCTCAATCTACTCGACGAATGAGCATAAACGTGTCCAAATCAAACTACGTTTAGCAATTATTAAAATAACTAAAGCTAATTTTACGATGGTAGCCAATAATAACTATTAACGGCAATAAGTAAATTATTAAATATTGAAATACTTTTACTTAAAAGAATCGGCTGTTGTTTTGGTTGGTTTGTTCAAATTCATCTCTGAAGTCTAGGAAGAGAAAAGGCCTAAGGGAGGTAACTGTCTTTTGAGAGCTGCACATCTTAAGTAAGGGCAAGATGTATACTCTATAAATCAAAGTACACACATAAATCAATCAACATAGTAAAGGGAATTAAAAGACTTTTGCGGGGCAATGACATCGATATCTAAAGTCTTGTAGCATGTATCCAGGATAGCTTGAGAGGAAACCTGTGAAATTATTCATCTCTAGGTATCAAAACCTGTAAAAAGTACAAACTGAAGGTCGGAACCTTTAGCACACAAATCATGATCAATGTTTTGCACATATGACCTTCTCGGTTTTGCTTTGGTTATTTGTTAGGCACTGTACACAATGTCAACCAAACGTTTGGTTGACAACGAGACTGAAGACGTTCGATTTTTCCCAGTGGTTAAACATAAGCCTTATTTGTTTTCAATATAACTCGAGGCAATAGTTACTAACAGTCACAAACCAATGTGTCAGGGCATAATATTAATGATGATTACTGGTCAGATATTTGTAATGCATGAACGATTCAGCTAACATTCTTGAGTGCTTACCAAGGTTATAATATATCATGTAATGAATATAAATTAAATACCAGTCTGCAATTTTTTTCTTTTGTGTGTGTGTGTGTGTGTGTGTGTGTGTCGGTGTGTACGTGTATGTTTAGGATATTTAACGTAGCTTTTACGATTTTGCTGTCATATCGCTAGGATGTCTGCATTGTGGCAGTTTATAGTGATGACTAGTACTGGGGCATCATGCCGCAGACATGTAGCATGATGTCGCATCCAGTCACATTATCCTAATACCAGGCCGACAAGTCCTAACACTAACCTCTTAACGCTGAGCGCCTAGCGAGACAGCTGTTATTTCCATTTTTTGTAAGTCTTTGGTATGATTCAGTCGGGGCTCGAACCCACGACCTCCCGCATCTTAGGCGGACGCTCTAACTACTAGGCCAGAGGAGCGGTTGTTTTCTTTAGTAGAATAGAATAAAAAGTATCAATTGCGAGAATGCATATATACACGATATCGAGTGCAAACTCCTGTCATCGTGAAAAGAGTATACCTAAATCGGGCCTTTCTTTAGAGTAATTTTATTTATAATATCGGTTAGGTGCTTGATCAAGGTTTTCCGTCATAAAAATGGACTCAATATTGTGAATATTTAATGTTTCTACAAATTTAAATCTTATTGAAAGTACAGAAATAAAAGTTTGGCTGATTAAATTATTTGCAAATAAAATTTGAAATTTAAGTATAGTTGTATTGCCGAGGGAGCGAATACTTTTCTGTGAATTAGCGTAAAATATTTAATACAAACGTTTGTCAAAATTTCTTTTTTAAAACCAAATGAAATTGTCCTTACCTTTGTAAACAAGTTCTGTGTCATCGCCTCGACATTTCGTCCTTCCCCATCTCACGTAAGTTGATGAGTATCCTAGACATGAAATATAACATAATCATTTAAAAGGGTTGATGGTGTACTACAGTATTCAGTGTCGAGAAAATGGGAGTGTAGTAGTTTGCCAAGAGTTGCACAAAGTCTCATTTTCAAACATTTTATTCCCATGCAATTTGTACCTTTATATGACATTTAATAGGAAAAAGGAAAAAAAAGACAGTATTACAACATATTCTTTTCTTAAAATGTTATACAATGCCTTAATATTAAGGCCACTAAGATACAACGTATATAACCGATAAATCTAGTTCACTTTAATGAATCAGTCTGTTCATCTCTCAGTGCACATTATCGATCTGCATGAAAACAAATCGAGTAAGAAGTGATTCGTTGTATCAAAATGTATTTAAACATTAGAAGAAAACTAAGGATTGATACATGTTTTTTATGTAAAAGTGCTTGTCATCCATTCTTTTAGAAACATGCTGAAGTGTTTGTCCAACATATCGCATGTGATCGATGTTACTGATTATCAAATAAATTAAATCAGTTGATAGGCAATCAGTGTTATAACATAGAAAAAACACTTTTTTATTGGAGTTACATAAAAGATAGTTTCTGCAATATTTGTACATTAAGAACACCGACCTCTGTTACATCCGAATGATGCAAAATACCTTTTTACGTTTTCTGTCGATTTAGTTCTGATACAAAAAAACACAAATTCCGAGGTTTTAAAAAGCAGGAAACTGGCAAGTCTTTTCACATGGTTTTTATTTGTTAAGTTGAGGAGACCCCACTATTTACTAATTTTAAGGGCTCAATGAGGTAATAAAGGATTATATTGTATTATGAAGTGAATTTTTATATTTGATACATCTGCCAAGTTTAAATCATAATTTCGAGTAAGAATACGGACCGCATTGAAACTAGAGATATGATAATTACTGCTTTGCAAATATATTTTGGTTCATTCAATGCATTTTTTAATTAACAATCTTTTGAAGTGATGCGAAGTAAAATTTACCCTGGCTGTATCGTATACCGTTTTTACACGACGTTGGATGACAAGAAGAATATTCTGCATATAGGTAGATATTAGTTTCTTTGACATGAACAGCTGTAGAGATAGTACTCTCAAACTTGCAATACAAAGGCATATCGTTTCAACGATAATTTTAGCGTAATCTGATACTACGATCTGTCATAAATCTCAAGCCTTCAAGCGAGAACATATATAATTATGTCAACACTTATAATAAAATTTTGAGGTGCATAATTCTAAGACTGAGAATATATATATATATATATATATATATATATATATATATATATATATATATATATATATATATATATATACATACATACATGAGTGTGTGTGTGTATGTGTTATGTGTTGACACGTACACAATCATGCATCATTACCTTTGTGTTCACCGATATCAGCCTCCAATTCCTTTCGAGCTGTAGGGATACTGGTGCCTTGAACGCCTGCAAGAAAGCTTGTGACGGCGAAAATAATTATCCCTTTCATACTTGATTATCTACTGTAATAATAATAATATAATAATAATAATAATAATAATAATAATAATAATAATAATAATAAAATTGATAATGATAATAGTAATTATTATTATTATTATTATTATTAGGAAAACCTCAAGGAAACATAGAAAAATATAATAAACAGCAGTAATGGGATGAAAAAAAAAAGACAGCTGCATGAACGTACTTTAGGACTCAATAAAGATAAATGAACAAATGAACAAAAAGAGATACTTCACTTACCTTCAAGATGTGAAACAGATGCCACCAGAGATGAGAGTGAACTGCAAACTATCTAGGTGAGGGTTTTATGCACTGTATGGATCCGGGAGGCTTGGATGGTTGTTCAAGACACTTGTAAACTACTTAGTATTACTTGTGTGATAATATATTTCTGAAAGAGATCATCCGGATCAATATGAACATTCGTCATCAATGTATATACACCTTCCACATACAAACAAGTGTCAAAGCATTTTCGGCCAATATATATATATATATATATATATATATATATATATATATATATATATATATATATATATATATATATATATATATATATATATATGCAAAGCAAACCGAAACTGTCTTATAAGACACATTTGAAAGAATTTTCGTATCCTAATTTTCAAAGCTGTGTTCTGCCCTCCCCGTATACCTTTTACCCCTTCCTTTTCAGTAGATGTTCATTACCATTTATAATAAGAAAGTTTCTTTTTAAAATATGTGTCGCTTTAACAGAGGATATGGGTCTTTCCAATGATTTTCATTAATCGTGTTTTGGTAGATGCTTTTAGGTAAGATGAGATTGAATATCGTCAGGGTCTGCATGTTTTAATAAATACAATTTTGATAGTATAATTTCGTATCGTCCAAGATTATGTTTGACTGTTAATTACAGAACTATCTAATGTTTCTAAATTATCGCATCAATGATATAATTTGTTTTCCAAATTACAAAAATATTTTGATTTCTTCTCACCGTTAGTTCTCTTAAGCTAAATTGTATATCTTACGAGTGTTTCTTCTGAAATGCATTAGCTGAGTTATTTTGGCATTCTAATACGTGTATCTGATCACACTCATAATGTCGTGTTATTTCACTGATTTATTTTATAAGTAATATTTCCAGGTGATTTTCTTATCTTTCTTTTATGAAAAATATATAAAAGTCATTCCTGACATTTAAAAGCAATTCTAGATAAATGCTTTCCTTTAGAACACATTTAAAATTTATTCGTAAATAGTATCCATACTTGGTGCATGTTCCAGGCAAATGCATTTAATTTCATATTGGCGAATGGCCTCTTTCACTACTGAAGAATGCTATTGATGTAAACGGTGGTAACAATTCAGATTGTATGAAATTGTTAATAACACCGAAATATCTATTGAGGTCAGCATGCGAAAAGATATAACCATTGGGTTTTGTAAAATCCCAACTAGATCCATATTATGAAAGATCAAAGTTCTCACTGTCTGAGCATTTTAACAACTAGTGATCGTAAATAAACTGGAACTTTGCCATGCATTTTAACAACTAGTGATCATAAATAAACTGGAACTTTGCCATGCATTTTAACAACTAGTGATCGTAAATAAACTGGAATTTTGACATTATTGTTTTCGCGTAGATTTATCATTTGCCAGGACCAGAACTATTGACGATGGTTTAATGTTATTGGTAGTCAGTCGCAAAATAAATATAAATTAACTTAAATATATAAAATATAAATTAAATAAATTAGTTCTTTTTGAGTTTGCCGCATTAGAGTTGTCTATGTCGAAGATGCATGATTTTTAATAAAGGTTGAAAGCAAATATGTTTGATACAAGTAGATATTCATGAATGATTCTGATTTTTTTCCTCATTCTTGTTGAGGCTTACATCCTTTGAACAAACATGAAGGATGAGGTTACTAGGTTAATAACAACTTCAAATGGGTAACACATTCATGAAAAATGTCTTGAATACTCAACTATAGTAATTATTATAACACTCGAGGGGACATTCTACCAAGTAACACATATGAGAGGCTGTCTTGATGACTATGTTTCGCCATTTCCAAGGATATCAAGATAACAATTCTCCGATAATAATGCATGTTAACATAAATTATGTATAAATTAACTTCTGATTTAAGTAAGTGGCTAATTAACCCATAATAACAAATAATCACCAAAATCCATCAAAGCTATAAATACCCTACGAATATCAATCACACTCTAGAGACAACAGGAAACTGTTCGATTTGTTATGTCAAATAGTTTCTACACTTTTTCTTTCCACCCACTCCTTGTTTGTATTTATCGTGAGAAAAATTTCCAGTTTCTTTTCATGTCATTCTTTGATCATAGCCTTATACGTTTGTCCGAGCACTAAAACAAATATTTAATGGTGCCTACCACTGATAGCTAGTTTTTAGATGCAAAGTTTTCTTATCTTGTTAAATATCAATCAGTATATCTACTCACGTATCTAATTTCTATTCAGGATCAATTATAATCACCTTTACATCAGAGACAACAGATATTCTGTGCGTTATACTGAACAGACGAGTCAGGCAAATAATAACTATTTAAAAAGAAATATTGTGCGATTAGTTTCTATCATACTTCATAGAAAACAATTCTTTTTACAAATGTGCGCAACATGAGGCAACATTTCGCACACTACGTTTTACACTGGGTATGCTATTTATTTATTTAATTATTTATTTACTTATTTATAAAACGTAATAAATATTAGCTGTTCATTCTGAAAATTAGTATCAGCATATGAAACAAAATAAATGTACATGTTGTGAGCATCTATCTAATTGGATGCTGTTTTAAAATTAACTTTGAATGACCTGAATGTTTTAGAGTAACTACTCTTGAGTAACTACTCTTGAGTCGTCATGTGGAGTAGGAGTTATGAGAATTAAAAATGCTCCAGATTTTAATTTGGCAGGTACTATCTTTAAACGCACGCGAGTACGAAGCTTGAACATATAGACATCAATAACTACATTACCGCTGATTTCTCTTTGAAACACGTCATATACCGACTTGAAAGCTTTAGAACTAAGTCCACAATGTGAATACGATATAAATACGATATAAATATAATTTAAGAATTCTGACGAAATAAACCTGTTTGTAATCGAATTCACATATAAATGTATTTTACATAACTATGTGCTTCTTAAGGAATATTTCTTTTATCTCCTTGACAGTTGAATTTGTTGAAACGCTTTTTATGACACTTAATCTTCTTTAATGTCATTTCCTTTTTAAATAATCTTTCAGTAAATAGGAAAAACAGTGTTGAGCAAGCAGAACGCAAGATATCTTCTTCTGAATGAAATACGTAATTTGCACAAAAGCATTTATTTTGGGCTTACTGCATTGTGATCAAACAGTGTTACCTATTTTGCTTTATGGTTGTGAATAATTTGGTTTTAAAATATTCAGTTAACTGTAAACCTGCAGAATCAATTAAATATTTACCGAATTAAAGTCAGGACACGTACTCCTTTTAATGCTGCATTCAGAGCTGTGTAGAAAGCCCGATCTCCATTAAAAACTCCACAATACAAAATTAATAATATAAAATATAATGTTAACAAACCGAAAATGAACACTAATTATAAATGGGTTCAAAATAGTTTGATTTATTTTGGAAAATCTCCACGAAGTTACATAAATTAAACAGGACCACACAATGAATGTCCATTTTTAAGAAATTAATGCAAAAGTCACTAAAGAATTGAAAAGAATTATTTTCGTTTGAAAAGGGACCAGAAGTTAGAAAATGACTTTTGATCTGTACATTGAAACGTATATTTACACTTGGTAACATTTGGAAGGAATTATCCCAGAGGCTTATCGTAGGCATGTCGTTGGGATAGTATAGCACATCATGAACCAAAATATAATCTTTTCATTGAAAACGATATTTTTGTTGATTACCATTATTATATTCAGTTGCCTAAATGCAAGTGTCTCTCTTTGCCAGTGAAACATTTGGAGTCTTGTTTTAATATTGAACAAATGATGTAATATTTTAAGAACTGATTTGAAAAGAAAATGTTTCTGCAATCGTAAACCTTTTGCTAGTCACAAAATTCTAATAAAGAAGTTGTTATAATTGATAATATAGTAGTAATTTTTCACGAGTTTAGAAACAGTCTGTTTTTTCTATACACGTCATTTTTTAAACGAACTTTTTAACAGTAAGTCAGATACATGTATGATCTTATTTCCAATTTAACAAATATTTGATTCGTTTATTTTATTTAATATCAATAGAAAGATTACATTCGCATCAATGAATACACAGCACACTAAACATCTTTATATATACATAAATCTACTAGAGTTGCTTGTCTCATCCTCATGTATTTATGGATGCGTATGCATAAATATATGCATCCATATACAACGTATTATACTATTTGTTTCCACATTTTAAAATTTACATAAAAAGAGTGCCTGATTTGTATACCCAGGAAATAAGATATTACATTAAATATTAAGTATTATTTGTTTGTTCGTCAGTATAAACGAGTTCCTTATCTGTCAAGATAATGTCCATACTGACTGAGAACTTGTGAAACGTCAAACTTCGGAAACTCGAGACATTGTTGTGCATAAGAGGCACACAGATAACACGTGATCTGATTAAGCAAACGCTGTATTCCTTTACATTTCACCATATAAGAGTCCTTGGAACTTATTGAGGTAAAGGCAAAAATAACGAATGCTAATGTTCCTAATGAATAGTAAATACCTTTGTCAGTGTTTGTTTGCAAATAATAAACATACCTTTTGTTGTTTGGATACTGAAAGTACTAAATATGCAAACATCGCTGCAACACATTTATAAATTCTTTGTTTTTCTCATATGTTATCTGCATGTGGCCTGAAATTCTAGCGAAAAAAAGTGACCTTTTTCTTCTGCTCTAGTCTAAATTCAAACCAGTCTGTATGATTCGTACTGTGGTGAGAGTAATACTATTCTTTATATATATATATATATATATATATATATATATATATATATATATATATATATATATATATATATATATATATTGGTGTATGATAGGAAAATTCCATCCGGGGGACATAATTGTGCCGAGTGTCGGACGCACAGTTTGGATAACAAGGGTGGAATTTCCTATTTTACAAGGAGCATATATTATGAATTCTTTTAATATAAATATAATATAAAATAAATACCCAGCATCCGAGTTCTATAGTGCAGATTGCTTGCAAATTCGATTAAACAAGATAGACAAAAATAAAGAAATCGTATTCGATTCAACCTTATCCTGGAATTAATTTGCTCTTCATAAATAAACGGCTTAACAGTAAAAATTCACTGACTTCTAAGGACGCAGTAGAATGTTGTAGCCAGGTCAACAGTGTGAAACAGAATATTTGCTGAAGTCTTAACTTTTATGTAGTGTTGGTTTTAGTGGCTTGAATAATAATATTTACTTGTATTATTGTGAAATACATTTTAAATGATGAATCGGGGTTCTGTTACTTTTTGTCCACTGTGAAGGTCAAAAAAGTCCAGATCTCAGGATAAAGGTCACTGGAAAATAGTATCATACACATGTATGAAACTGATGACTCACTTTAGAACAGGATTCTACTTTGGTATTTTGATTACATTATTACGTCAGTGACACGGATGTTATTGTGGTCATCTCAGTTATCATCAGTTATTACGTTGATTGACAAATTTTGCTCGCACATATCTGATCCGCAACTCGTAACCTAGTTAAGGGTGACATCTTAACGAGAACTTCAATTTAGTTTTGCAGCCATGTTTTCACTCTCGACTAGAAACGGGTTTCTAAACTCTCAGTTCCTACCTGATATCAGTAATCTACCAGGCAACATATGTGAATTCATAAATATGCTACATCTGAACACGCACTTAAAACACACACTCTATAACATGTATGTATGTATGTATGTATGTATGTATGTATGTATGTATGTATGTATGTATTTATGTATGTATGTGTATGTATGTATGTATTTATGTATGCAGAAAGAATTATATAAGTGTACACGTTTGCATCATTGGCGCCTAATCTAATCATGCGCAGCCCATTCAACACCGGGCTGTTCTTGTGATAAATCTACTAATATTTATTTGTTAACATGTTAAATTTGCAATGAAAATTTTCCTCATGTGTGCATCGATGGTTGTTTGAGAAGCATCTTAACGATTCAGTTGAAGCAGAGGCAAAGATAACGAAGATGATCATTTCAGTGCTTAGTTGGTTGGCTGAAGTTGGTATTGCCTCAAAAGTACACTTATTGTACAATTAGCGCCCAAATGTATTTTACTTCATGACAAGCAGCATTATACGAGGTTATGACTATATAACATTTTATTGCTCTTTGGTATGAATGTAGTTCTGATCTGTCACGGTAATGTCTAACATATTGTAAGATTTTAAGGCTTTACACTGAAAAATATCGATGTGAATGATAAATGATTAAATTCTTACAGTTTTCTTTAAATACCACATATTAGCATTTTGCTGTTTCCCCTGTAAGAGTGCTATATGTTTCAGTATTTGCACAATGCAACCTGATACCATATATAAATTTGTGGTCTTTTTTGTATATGCTACCTGCTTGTGGCCATACTTTTAAATGTACTGATAAGTTTTTATTCTGTTATGTTCTTAATATGAACTAGTCAAAGAGGATTAAGAGCGGAACGGAGTGAAATACATATTTTATTCTCCATCTCAGAAAAGGACCCTAAATTTGTTTATTGATAATATTATTATCTGCATGACACAGATGTTAGTTGCCGTCCATTAACGCCATGTGCAATCTTCCATTATTATAATCACTTTAGACTTATGTGTATCTATGTTTGATCAGTTGATCTTAATCAGATAGTCCTTACAAGATTGGACTTTAACATTGTTTGTCGAGACAGATATAACGTTGTATTGTCACAAGATTGGACTTTTTAACATTGTTTGTTGAGACAGATATAATGGTGAATTTGTTACAAGATTGAACTCTTTAACATTGTTTGTTGAGACAGATATAAAGGTGTATTTGTTACAAGATTGGATCCTTTTAATATTGTTTGTTGAGACAGATATAAAGGTGTATTTGTTACAAGATTTGACTCTATGACATTGTTTGTTGAGACAGATATAAAGTTGTATTTGTTACAAGATTGGACCCTTTAACATTGTTTGTTGAGACAGATATAAAGGTGTATTTGTTACAAGATTGGACACTTAAACATTGTTTGTTGCGACAGATATAAAGTTGTATTTGTTACAAGATTGGACTTTTTAACATTGTTGAGACTCTTTAACATTGTTTGTTGATACTGGTATAAAGTTGAATTTGTTAGTTTGTTAAGGTCCCGGTCTATACAACGTTTTTCAAGTTTCCGTTTATACTCATTGTTGATTATTAATGAAATATTGACCAACCTGCCTGTGAATATCTATGTGCTTCATAAACAGGCATACACATGAACCTGCATAAATGAACAGGGTTAACGCCTGTGTCAACTAACATATATCTCAAACGTATGCAAGGCAAATGCTTTTATCAGAGTTTGGAACGTGCGTCCGTTTTTATATTTTGTTGATTTAAATATTTGTATTTTTATTATTAGATACGTTTAAAGAAGTTTAGTATATTTTACCTGATAACTGTTATCTCGTAAGAAAAAATATTTACTCATTGTTTGAAACATTTCTTCTGGTGAAGACCTGTGCAATATTTCGCCTTTATTTAGATGTTTATGTCTTGAAGGATTTCAAATTTAGTTTTATTTGGAATTTCTGATCCTCCAACATTTTTTGGATTCTTTTTAAATGATTTTCAAAATAACATTTAAATGGTGTTTAAAGCAAGGATTAACCTGACGTGCCTCTACATACATATACTTGGTCACATCGTTAAAAGGATCGTCGTCGCATATACTGAAATGATTGCCTGTTCCCCAAATTCCTAAACCACTTGCACACAAAAGTTATTATTATTTCTTTTTGTATTGATCAAAGTCCCTATCAGAAAGAATCGTAATTCACGTATTGGTCGCTGCAAATTTTAATGCAAATAAATGTTTAGAACTCAGTACTAAGTCAAGTGAACATGGACTTGAATTGCTTGCCTTATGTCTCAGACTATGTATTGCTTTTTGTTCGACACCCTATAAAATTCACAGTGTTCCTTAGTTGATTCGAAAGTTTCAAATTCGAGTACATGCATGCAACCTATCAGGCCTTATTAACGTTGCCACCGTTTAACTAGCATAATTTATGTTGGTTAAGACTGCATAAATTATTTGTAAATATTAACCTTTACCAACCCATTTTGCCGTTTAAGGAGTCACATCATCTTCCATGTTCCCCACGTATTCCATCAAATCGTCTTTGATCCTGTTCCGTTCCTGATATTTACCTCAAGTTTACAATTTATTTTTATAACTTGCCATAATCACAGTGAGTCATGTTTGTGATAATGAACAGTTTGATCCCTTATTCTAGTAAAACATTGGATTATTAATCACAAACGGTACATGTAATTCATCATATGAATCGTTACTAGTTTTTTCTGTATTTTATAAAACAATACAACGTATATAAGTTTAACAATACATTAATATTCTTCATCTTTAAACTAATGCTTATAAATCTCCCAGAAAACTATTCCTTATGTTTTAATTATTTTGTGTTAAATTCAAATTTAATTACGACTATGAAGGTCTCTTCTCTGAAACCAGGTAAAAGGTAAGAGAAAAGTTGTCAGTTCTTTATCATTATCTTGTTTCAAAAGTAACCAGGTACAGGCATTTATTCGTGAATTTCAAATCATTAAAGATATTCACACAAGACACAAAGTACATAACGCGGGAGATGAAAGGCGAAAAGAGTATCTTTCATTTCATTTTTGTAATGTTATCTTAGTTAGAAAATAACAGTAAAATACAACACAGATTAAAATGGCATGGTAAAGAAAATCACCCCATAGTAAGGAACTCTATGGAATTTGTTCCCTTATTTTATTTAAGAGCGACGTGGAGCCTGACTGTACAATACAAATACCCGATGTTACTAATATATGAGTTTTGTATGAATTTACATCCTATACTTAATTACAGCGCTAGGTGTGGCTTTAGCAATACAAATATTTATCTTATATTTAGAATGCTTCTAGGTCTAATTTTGTTTATTATGTTATGCATTTTATTGTTTATTTTCCTTCACTTTATTGTTTCATTATGATGTTTATATTCCATTTATAGGAGATTTATTATTATTTTTAATGAGAATTTTTAATTTAGTTTGAAGACTGTTTTGGCTTGATTGAGCATGTTTTATTTCGGTTTGTGCTTGCATTTCAGCATCAACAGTTTCACTCTAATTACATTTGTAATAATAGTTCTTGCTGTTGATTATTTCATGGCTATAAACATCATCGACTGTACACAGTAAAATATGCTATAATATGTGTATTAAAATAATGATTTTGTAATGTATGTGATTATCAATTAGAACAAATTTATGTTTTATAAAGTTTTGAAAATTAAATAATCTGTTATATAAATTGATATTTCCGTAAAATTATTGCGTTTACTTTAGGAGACTACATATTTTTGAAGCATAGTTTGTGCCACGGAATAAATCAAGAAATAATTTGGTAATGCCTTAGAACAATTTGGGTAACTGGTTTCTTAGACACATACAGTGCTACCTGGGGTAGTTCATATTTTGTTATAGTGACTGGACAATGCATACATCACGTCGTAGGTCGCTCGCGGCGAGGTAACAATTTAACACGATGTGTACGGGAACTTTACCCATGATCGTGTACATTTTTCTTTTTCATATTTATAGGAGACCTGTTGTTTTATGCGACACAGCGATTGCTTGGTTCTAGTCAAGGAGTGCCGATACTCTTACGACTTACTACAGCCATATATTATTTAAATGACCTCATCAATATACTGTATTTATTTTTCATTCTTCGGACTTAAAACACTTGAAAAGTATTGGTCTGTTATAATTCATCGCTGAGGACTTTATTTTGACGTAAAATAATATGGTAGCATATATTTATGAATTTCCTCTCTGCATTATGTTTTTTTCTTATTATTACCAGATTCGTATGTTTATGACTGGATGGATGGACGGGAAATGGTGAGCGCATGACATGCAGTGTGGCAGCGTTTCAATGAAATAAATTCAACTGACAGCGTACCTGTAACTACATTACCGGACGTGTAGTATAGGAATCCCGGATTCTGTAGAAGGACAATGAATAGCATTGTGAATTCCGAACTCTGAATAAGGGCAATATACACTGTGTTACGTTTACAAGGACATATGGTGTGCATGAACCATGCTTATTTCTTAGCATGAAAAGATTATGTCAATATATATATATATATATATATATATATATATATATATATATATATATATATATATATATATATATAATGATGTGTGAACCATGCTCATTTCTTCGTATCGTATAGTTATTTAAACCATACTCATATTTGTATCTGTGAATCTGCTTTCTTTCATAACACTTTCAGTATAGTAGTCTTATATGATATATATTTGATGGGATTTTTAGTCTACTCGTATATGTGTTGTCGTAAATATGCTTTATTTTATTTCATAAACTTCCATTCACTGACATTGTCTTATCTTTTCACTCGGTTCAAAAATCCACTCGGTTCTAATCCTCTTACAATTTAGTATGCCGGATGTGCATGCAAAGATTGTATTGATTTGAGGTTTGCAAATTAGTAATACACATAAATATACTCACTGCAAAGAATATATTTGATTTATGAACCAGTCAGAGGCCTTAATATTTGTAAACACTTTATGCAGGTATATCCTTGTCTATGTACAACATTTATTCTAAAGCCCATTTGAACAGAAACTTTTTTTGCTGTTCAAACACGGCTTTAAATACCTTGGAAAAGTTTCTACATTTTGCTTGAACTGCCTAATTTTGCCCACATAGGTCAGCTTTCCTGATTTCTAATGTAAGTGTAAACCTATCAACACGATACAGGAAAAGTATTCTATATTTGGCTTTAGATGTCATTATTATGTGGAACACACGGATGCTATTGTATTTCTGTCAGATACCATACGATGCATTCATCCGCTATTAAGATAACTGAAGAGAATTGTTTACATAATTCTGATCACCTACTCTTAATCCTTTCATCCTTGCTAGACTTGCTTCATATAGATTTAACTTTAATTTTGTCCAGTAGAGACAAGTTTCTAGAGTTTAAATTCCTAACTGACATTAATAACATACCTTTCAATATATGTAATCTTCACAAACATACCAAATACATAATTGCTCTTAAAAAACATATTCAGTAATATGTGTGGTGTGGTGTGGAAAGTATGGTGCAATGTGGGGTTGGTGTGTGTGGTACGTATGGTGTGGCGTGGTACGTAAAGCATGGTGAGGTGTGGTGTGGTAAGTATGTCGTGTCGTGGAATGTAAAGCATTGTGTGGTATTGTGTGGTGTGTAAAGTAGGTAAGGGGCGTGCTATTGACAACATTGGTTGCTAACTTCGCTGTTCATACGATGTTTTCTCTCGGTGATTAGTTTATGCGCCCGACAAATCTTCTTGATCCGGACGCTTGTCTATGCAAATAGGATACATATTATTCCCTTTATTGCCTTTAATATAGTCGTGGAAAGACTAGTCATACACTTCACCTCTAGCCTTTTTATTACAATAATTATTTCACGATTATTTTCTCGTGTATGTGTGCGATTGTGTATGAGCAACATTTAAAGCATGTTGATCAATTAGTCGTTTAGGATAGGTCCGCCTGGATTTATCGGTAATAAAACAGAAAAATATATTCTGTATAAACAAAGCTTTGTTTTAGTCTTCCTTCAATCTAAGAAAGCTAGGACATACTTTAAGCTAAAAGCATTGATTTAGAAAAAAGTTTCCTAATAAGATTGGTGATTTTTTTATTTGTGATTATCAGCTTTTTATTCATGTCGTTGAATAATATTTGTACAAATTCGAATAAGACCAATATATTTCATATTACCATTGAAGTTAGAACAGCAAGGATACCAAGTGGTGGAAATGTGGGAACACGAGTACGATCACCGTTTGAAAACAGATCACGAGTTTAAACGCATCGTGGAAAGTTTCAAACGGATGGACCCACTGAACCCGAGAGACAGACTGTACGGAGGACGGACAAATGCCACCTGTTTGCTGTGCCACGCGGACGAAGTGAAAGGAGAAGAAATTAAATACTTGGACGTGTGTTCACTGTATCCTTACGTGTGCAAATATTGTCACTTTCCGTCATGGCACCCTCAATTTCTGACGGAACACATCGACCTGGACAATATTCGAAAATATGAGCGTGTACCACAAGCGAGTGCGGGTTCCCAATCACTTCACTTTACCGTACGGTCACGTTGATATTGGTAAGCATATAAAAAGGGACAACGCCCAAGACCGATAGTTCATTGTAATTACCAAAACCAACCGAGAAAGATGAATCCTTTTAAACAGACATCATTCAATTTCGGTCATTCTGAAGTGGAGTGCGATGCTGTGACTTGCAATGAGAGTGATGCCCTACGCTGTGACCTCAGCGAGGAAGTAAAGCATCATGGTAACTTTGTTATCACTACTACTACCATTACGCCTACCATTGAAAGTGATGATGTGCGTGTCGAACCTAACGGATACGAAAGCGATGTCACTCGTTATCGTGGACTCTTTATTAGTTTTCAGTGTGGATGTCGACCTTCACGTGAGACCATACAGCTACCACCCTACGGATGTCATCCAAAACTGATCTAACTCCTGCGGATTGCATCCTACCCTCACTGAATTGAACCAGTGAAAGACAAATATTCGTTCCCTGTGCATTTGCCTGAATACTGCGACTTTGAAAATCATTTTTAAACTTTCCAAGGAAAATGGTCTAGCTATCTGGGAGGACCTACCCGCGAAAGAATTAGCCAGAGTCGGATTTTCTTACTTGGGCGAAGGGATAAAGTCAAGTGCTTCAATTGTGGTGTGTCACTACACCAGTGGAAACAGCAAGATTCGGCATACCTAGAACATGCTCAGTGGTTCCCGCATTGTCACTACCTACCTTTACTGGGACTATATCAGTATCCCTGAATTGATACTCACCCAGTGTTGTTGAGAGAACGCATTTACCGAGAGTTGGTCAAAATACAAGTGAAACGCAAACTCAAAATCATTTCTCGATTTTTAAATTATGCTTTTTTCCAAAGTAAACGAAGACTGATTATGGGAGGACACTACTTCAGTCACAAATATAAACAAGGCTATTGGCCACGACCCAGTTATTCCTGATTCTTGGAGGACATGATCATGGCTACTTTACAAGAAAACATTCGTGGTTAGTCTGTGGAGTTGAGAGACCGCATTTACCGATAACTGGTCAAATTTCAAGTGATACGCAAAGAACATTTACATCCGTTACGTCACCGATCTTCAAACCACTGGTACCTGAATGCTATAAGGGGACTGACTCATTTGAAACTGTTCCAGTGGTCAGATATTGTACAACTGGGCGAGGACCGGAAGGCTTTGGTGTCTACTCTTCCTACTTGTTACATGTTGACCATGCTACAACGAGTTCCAGAGGAAGAATTAGAGGATTACCAAAATCTTTTACGTTATCGAATTTTGTCTCTAGAGGAAAATTATATGCGATGTGTAGTGTGTGAACTAGTGACTAAACCATTTATATTCGTCACTGGATTATTTCTGAGCATACGATCACCTCTTTGCAGAAAGTACACTTATTACCTACGACAAAAGAGGCTATAATACAGGCTACCATGCCACAACCTTTATCAGAAGTGATTCAACATACTCCGTGGAAGAAAAATATGACACTATTCAAACAGTGTGATTACCAACACTTATTACAAAAACTGTGTCCATTGAATTTGGTTCGACGTAAGGTGTTTGTCTTAATGACTTGTTTTATTTGATTTCGTTTACCAGCCGATTATTTGTGGACTCTTTATTAACAGTACTTACCACCAAATAAAACATGCAAGTGGTCCCTTTAAATGTCCACGAGAGACTCATTTTGTTAAAAGCCTTGCGTTTTCATCTGGATAGTTCACGACCTCTACGAGAAAAAAAAGACAGATTTACGTCACTGGAAAAATTGAGGCTTTGAGGCTTGGACCACAGAAGTGGCCCATTGTGTTCAAGACTTGTGATCTTTCATTCATACTTCCAAGGAAAAAGTCATTTTTAAACCACTGTTAGTGACAGTGCCAGAAGAACCCGTCACCGAAGGCAACCACCCCCTCCAGAACAGGACTCTCATAGTCACTTTGGTGACCAAAAACACTTTGTACAGAGACTTGTTTATATTCCATTTTGATTATTTTGATGTGTATTGTATAGCTGTACTTTCGTATTGTTCCATATTAACTTGCAATAAACGTGTCCTGAAAAAGTATTTAAAACTCTTGACTTGTTTGTCTTCGTGTCAAAAGCGACATTCCTTGCACTATGGGTACCTATGCAGTCTCCACTCCCTCTTCCCCCACTTTCAAAGTCATCGGCGAACACTTAGATCGTGCCAGTTTGGAGGCCTTGTATCTTCGTCATCCCGTTAACTTGTTTATAGCTGGACCTAGCGGTTCAGGCAAAACCAAATTTGTCACACGTTTGATCGAACATAAACATTTGATCGATCTTGAACCTCAACGAATCGTGTGGTGTTCAAAGAGTGGAGATCGGCGTACAGCCTCTTGCGAGAAAGTCAAGGCGATTCCATCGTGTTTGTGGAAGGCATTCCTAAAGAAGACGATGGAATCGTGTCTGACTCCCGTCAAATCCATTTGGTCATTTTCGACCACATGTTATGAGAAGACAAAGAAGAAACTAAACTTTGGTTTACGCGCAAAGGCCATCATCATAATGCCAGTGTCGTTTACATCACTCAGAATTTGTTTCAACAAAGTAAAGCACATCGCACCACCAGTCTCAATGCTTATTATGTGGTCTTGTTTAAAAGCCCTCGAATAAATCGCAAGTGCGAGTCTTAGCAAAACAGTTAGGAACACCTTGGCTGACTCAGGCGTACGACGATGCCACTCAAACTATACATGCATATTTACTCGTCGATTTGAAACCCACTACCCCTGATGATTTGCGATCTCTCACCCAATTGTTTCACCACTAGTGCCAAGACGGAGGGCATGTCCTGTATACGTCTCCGTCCTCGAATTAATCCCCCAAAATCTATAAAATCCTTAAACACTTTTCGTCTGTCTCACACAGTCTCAACATGACGTCCCTTCAGTCGCATCTTCCCGTCAAATTGATTCATGCCTTGTATGGCATCCGTTGCGAAAGAAATCCACAAATACGGGCTGGTGTCTTAGAAGCCAGTCTCAAAGAAGTCTTACGATGGTTCACGGTGACAGCATGTCAATTACTACAAGGGTTCATTCAGATTCCTCATCAAACCAAACGCTTTTTTGATCGAAGCAAAGTCGCTTTGACCTAACTTGCCGATCCCCGCATCGACACTCAAACCAAAAAACAAATCATTTTGAAACCTAGACGGAGTGGTTCTCTAGATGGGGATCCAAATGCTCCCAAAGTTCTCCCCAAGAAAAAAGCCAAACGAAGCTCCAAGAAGAAAAAGAGCCACGGTGTCAAGACCAGGGCTCCAAGGAGACCATGTCTCTAAGAACTTCTCTTGTGGCGGGACCCTCCTCTTTCCGGTCACCACCCCGGAAAAAGAAAAGCCCACATAGAAAGAAACAGAGAAGTCCTCCGAAAAAGAAAACCCCACAGAAAACTAGTCGCAAGAGAGGCACTTCGGCCAGGACACAACCTTGCACTCGCAAACCACGACCTGCAAGGACGGTGACCGCGTCT